>CM030858.1:13562595-14147595 GCA_018105865.1 Metaphire vulgaris | reverse complement strand
CACGGCAACGTCCAACCCTAGCAAACGCAGTAACTCCTAAATAACATCTAGTGGTACTCCTTAGATCAACCCTAGGCAATTAAAACGTCTTCGTTCCACGGCAACATCCAACCCTAGCATCAACCTTCCACGGCAACATCCAACCCTAGGCATTTAAAACTTCTTCGTTCCACGGCAACATCCAACCCTAGCAAACGCAGTAACTCCTAAATAACATCTAGTGGTACTCCTTAGATCAACCCTAGGCAATTAAAACGTCTTCGTTCCACGGCAACATCCAACCCTAGCATCAACCTTCACGGCAACATCCAACCCTAGGCATTTAAAACTTCTTCGTTCCACGGCAACATCCAACCCTAGCAAACGCAGTAACTCCTAAATAACATCTAGTGGTACTCCTTAGATCAACCCTAGGCAATTAAAACGTCTTCGTTCCACGGCAACATCCAACCCTAGCATCAACCTTCCACGGCAACATCCAACCCTAGGCATTTAAAACTTCTTCGTTCCACGGCAACATCCAACCCTAGCAAACGCAGTAACTCCTAAATAACATCTAGTGGTACTCCTTAGATCAACCTAGGCAATTAAAACGTCTTCGTTCCACGGCAACATCCAACCCTAGCATCAACCTTCCACGGCAACATCCAACCCTAGGCATTTAAAACTTCTTCGTTCCACGGCAACATCCAACCCTAGCAAACGCAGTAACTCCTAAATAACATCTAGTGGTACTCCTTAGATCAACCTAGGCAATTAAAACGTCTTCGTTCCACGGCAACATCCAACCCTAGCATCAACCTTCCACGGCAACATCCAACCCTAGGCATTTAAAACTTCTTCGTTCCACGGCAACATCCAACCCTAGCAAACGCAGTAACTCCTAAATAACATCTAGTGGTACTCCTTAGATCAACCCTAGGCAATTAAAACGTCTTCGTTCCACGGCAACATCCAACCCTAGCATCAACCTTCCACGGCAACATCCAACCCTAGGCATTTAAAACTTCTTCGTTCCACGGCAACATCCAACCCTAGCAAACGCAGTAACTCCTAAATAACATCTAGTGGTACTCCTTAGATCAACCCTAGGCAATTAAAACGTCTTCGTTCCACGGCAACATCCAACCCTAGCATCAACCTTCCACGGCAACATCCAACCCTAGGCATTTAAAACTTCTTCGTTCCACGGCAACATCCAACCCTAGCAAACGCAGTAACTCCTAAATAACATCTAGTGGTACTCCTTAGATCAACCCTAGGCAATTAAAACGTCTTCGTTCCACGGCAACATCCAACCCTAGCATCAACCTTCCACGGCAACATCCAACCCTAGGCATTTAAAACTTCTTCGTTCCACGGCAACATCCAACCCTAGCAAACGCAGTAACTCCTAAATAACATCTAGTGGTACTCCTTAGATCAACCCCTAGGCAATTAAAACGTCTTCGTTCCACGGCAACATCCAACCCTAGCATCAACCTTCCACGGCAACATCCAACCCTAGGCATTTAAAACTTCTTCGTTCCACGGCAACATCCAACCCTAGCAAACGCAGTAACTCCTAAATAACATCTAGTGGTACTCCTTAGATCAACCCTAGGCAATTAAAACGTCTTCGTTCCACGGCAACATCCAACCCTAGCATCAACCTTCCACGGCAACATCCAACCCTAGGCATTTAAAACTTCTTCGTTCCACGGCAACATCCAACCCTAGCAAACGCAGTAACTCCTAAATAACATCTAGTGGTACTCCTTAGATCAACCCTAGGCAATTAAAACGTCTTCGTTCCACGGCAACATCCAACCCTAGCATCAACCTTCCACGGCAACATCCAACCCTAGGCATTTAAAACTTCTTCGTTCCACGGCAACATCCAACCCTAGCAAACGCAGTAACTCCTAAATAACATCTAGTGGTACTCCTTAGATCAACCCTAGGCAATTAAAACGTCTTCGTTCCACGGCAACATCCAACCCTAGCATCAACCTTCCACGGCAACATCCAACCCTAGGCATTTTAAAACTTCTTCGTTCCACGGCAACATCCAACCCTAGCAAACGCAGTAACTCCTAAATAACATCTAGTGGTACTCCTTAGATCAACCCTAGGCAATTAAAACGTCTTCGTTCCACGGCAACATCCAACCCTAGCATCAACCTTCCACGGCAACATCCAACCCTAGGCATTTAAAACTTCTTCGTTCCACGGCAACATCCAACCCTAGCAAACGCAGTAACTCCTAAATAACATCTAGTGGTACTCCTTAGATCAACCCTAGGCAATTAAAACGTCTTCGTTCCACGGCAACATCCAACCCTAGCATCAACCTTCCACGGCAACATCCAACCCTAGGCATTTAAAACTTCTTCGTTCCACGGCAACATCCAACCCTAGCAAACGCAGTAACTCCTAAATAACATCTAGTGGTACTCCTTAGATCAACCCTAGGCAATTAAAACGTCTTCGTTCCACGGCAACATCCAACCCTAGCATCAACCTTCCACGGCAACATCCAACCCTAGGCATTTAAAACTTCTTCGTTCCACGGCAACATCCAACCCTAGCAAACGCAGTAACTCCTAAATAACATCTAGTGGTACTCCTTAGATCAACCCTAGGCAATTAAAACGTCTTCGTTCCACGGCAACATCCAACCCTAGCATCAACCTTCCACGGCAACATCCAACCCTAGGCATTTAAAACTTCTTCGTTCCACGGCAACATCCAACCCTAGCAAACGCAGTAACTCCTAAATAACATCTAGTGGTACTCCTTAGATCAACCCTAGGCAATTAAAACGTCTTCGTTCCACGGCAACATCCAACCCTAGCATCAACCTTCCACGGCAACATCCAACCCTAGGCATTTAAAACTTCTTCGTTCCACGGCGGCATCCAACCCTAGCAAACGCAGTAACTCCTAAATAACATCTAGTGGTACTCCTTAGATCAACCCTAGGCAATTAAAACGTCTTCGTTCCCGGCGGCAACATCCAACCCTAGCATCAACCTTCCACGGCAACATCCAACCCTAGGCATTTAAAACTTCTTCGTTCCACGGCAACATCCAACCCTAGCAAACGCAGTAACTCCTAAATAACATCTAGTGGTACTCCTTAGATCAACCCTAGGCAATTAAAACGTCTTCGTTCCACGGCAACATCCAACCCTAGCATCAACCTTCCACGGCAACATCCAACCCTAGGCATTTAAAACTTCTTCGTTCCACGGCAACATCCAACCCTAGCAAACGCAGTAACTCCTAAATAACATCTAGTGGTACTCCTTAGATCAACCCTAGGCAATTAAAACGTCTTCGTTCCACGGCAACATCCAACCCTAGCATCAACCTTCCACGGCAACATCCAACCCTAGGCATTTAAAACTTCTTCGTTCCACGGCAACATCCAACCCTAGCAAACGCAGTAACTCCTAAATAACATCTAGTGGTACTCCTTAGATCAACCCTAGGGCAATTAAAACGTCTTCGTTCCACGGCAACATCCAACCCTAGCATCAACCTTCCACGGCAACATCCAACCCTAGGCATTTAAAACTTCTTCGTTCCACGGCAACATCCAACCCTAGCAAACGCAGTAACTCCTAAATAACATCTAGTGGTACTCCTTAGATCAACCCTAGGCAATTAAAACGTCTTCGTTCCACGGCAACATCCAACCCTAGCATCAACCTTCCACGGCAACATCCAACCCTAGGCATTTAAAACTTCTTCGTTCCACGGCAACATCCAACCCTAGCAAACGCAGTAACTCCTAAATAACATCTAGTGGTACTCCTTAGATCAACCCTAGGCAATTAAAACGTCTTCGTTCCACGGCAACATCCAACCCTAGCATCAACCTTCCACGGCAACATCCAACCCTAGGCATTTAAAACTTCTTCGTTCCACGGCAACATCCAACCCTAGCAAACGCAGTAACTCCTAAATAACATCTAGTGGTACTCCTTAGATCAACCCTAGGCAATTAAAACGTCTTCGTTCCACGGCAACATCCAACCCTAGCATCAACCTTCCACGGCAACATCCAACCCTAGGCATTTAAAAAACTTCTTCGTTCCACGGCAACATCCAACCCTAGCAAACGCAGTAACTCCTAAATAACATCTAGTGGTACTCCTTAGATCAACCCTAGGCAATTAAAACGTCTTCGTTCCACGGCAACATCCAACCCTAGCATCAACCTTCCACGGCAACATCCAACCCTAGGCATTTAAAACTTCTTCGTTCCACGGCAACATCCAACCCTAGCAAACGCAGTAACTCCTAAATAACATCTAGTGGTACTCCTTAGATCAACCCTAGGCAATTAAAACGTCTTCGTTCCACGGCAACATCCAACCCTAGCATCAACCTTCCACGGCAACATCCAACCCTAGGCATTTAAAACTTCTTCGTTCCACGGCAACATCCAACCCTAGCAAACGCAGTAACTCCTAAATAACATCTAGTGGTACTCCTTAGATCAACCCTAGGCAATTAAAACGTCTTCGTTCCACGGCAACATCCAACCCTAGCATCAACCTTCCACGGCAACATCCAACCCTAGGCATTTAAAACTTCTTCGTTCCACGGCAACATCCAACCCTAGCAAACGCAGTAACTCCTAAATAACATCTAGTGGTACTCCTTAGATCAACCCTAGGCAATTAAAACGTCTTCGTTCCACGGCAACATCCAACCCTAGCATCAACCTTCCACGGCAACATCCAACCCTAGGCATTTAAAACTTCTTCGTTCCACGGCAACATCCAACCCTAGCAAACGCAGTAACTCCTAAATAACATCTAGTGGTACTCCTTAGATCAACCCTAGGCAATTAAAACGTCTTCGTTCCACGGCAACATCCAACCCTAGCATCAACCTTCCACGGCAACATCCAACCCTAGGCATTTAAAACTTCTTCGTTCCACGGCAACATCCAACCCTAGCAAACGCAGTAACTCCTAAATAACATCTAGTGGTACTCCTTAGATCAACCCTAGGCAATTAAAACGTCTTCGTTCCACGGCAACATCCAACCCTAGCATCAACCTTCCACGGCAACATCCAACCCTAGGCATTTAAAACTTCTTCGTTCCACGGCAACATCCAACCCTAGCAAACGCAGTAACTCCTAAATAACATCTAGTGGTACTCCTTAGATCAACCTAGGCAATTAAAACGTCTTCGTTCCACGGCAACATCCAACCCTAGCATCAACCTTCCACGGCAACATCCAACCCTAGGCATTTTAAAACTTCTTCGTTCCACGGCAACATCCAACCCTAGCAAACGCAGTAACTCCTAAATAACATCTAGTGGTACTCCTTAGATCAACCCTAGGCAATTAAAACGTCTTCGTTCCACGGCAACATCCAACCCTAGCATCAACCTTCCACGGCAACATCCAACCCTAGGCATTTAAAACTTCTTCGTTCCACGGCAACATCCAACCCTAGCAAACGCAGTAACTCCTAAATAACATCTAGTGGTACTCCTTAGATCAACCCTAGGCAATTAAAACGTCTTCGTTCCACGGCAACATCCAACCCTAGCATCAACCTTCCACGGCAACATCCAACCCTAGGCATTTAAAACTTCTTCGTTCCACGGCAACATCCAACCCTAGCAAACGCAGTAACTCCTAAATAACATCTAGTGGTACTCCTTAGATCAACCCTAGGCAATTAAAACGTCTTCGTTCCACGGCAACATCCAACCCTAGCATCAACCTTCCACGGCAACATCCAACCCTAGGCATTTAAAACTTCTTCGTTCCACGGCAACGTCCAACCCTAGCAAACGCAGTAACTCCTAAATAACATCTAGTGGTACTCCTTAGATCAACCCTAGGCAATTAAAACGTCTTCGTTCCACGGCAACATCCAACCCTAGCATCAACCTTCCACGGCAACATCCAACCCTAGGCATTTAAAACTTCTTCGTTCCACGGCAACATCCAACCCTAGCAAAACGCAGTAACTCCTAAATAACATCTAGTGGTACTCCTTAGATCAACCCTAGGCAATTAAAACGTCTTCGTTCCACGGCAACATCCAACCCTAGCATCAACCTTCCACGGCAACATCCAACCCTAGGCATTTAAAACTTCTTCGTTCCACGGCAACGTCCAACCCTAGCAAACGCAGTAACTCCTAAATAACATCTAGTGGTACTCCTTAGATCAACCCTAGGCAATTAAAACGTCTTCGTTCCACGGCAACATCCAACCCTAGCATCAACCTTCCACGGCAACATCCAACCCTAGGCATTTAAAAACTTCTTCGTTCCACGGCAACGTCCAACCCTAGCAAACGCAGTAACTCCTAAATAACATCTAGTGGTACTCCTTAGATCAACCCTAGGCAATTAAAACGTCTTCGTTCCACGGCAACATCCAACCCTAGCATCAACCTTCCACGGCAACATCCAACCCTAGGCATTTAAAACTTCTTCGTTCCACGGCAACGTCCAACCCTAGCAAACGCAGTAACTCCTAAATAACATCTAGTGGTACTCCTTAGATCAACCCTAGGCAATTAAAACGTCTTCGTTCCACGGCAACATCCAACCCTAGCATCAACCTTCCACGGCAACATCCAACCCTAGGCATTTAAAACTTCTTCGTTCCACGGCAACGTCCAACCCTAGCAAACGCAGTAACTCCTAAATAACATCTAGTGGTACTCCTTAGATCAACCCTAGGCAATTAAAACGTCTTCGTTCCACGGCAACATCCAACCCTAGCATCAACCTTCCACGGCAACATCCAACCCTAGGCATTTAAAACTTCTTCGTTCCACGGCAACGTCCAACCCTAGCAAACGCAGTAACTCCTAAATAACATCTAGTGGTACTCCTTAGATCAACCCTAGGCAATTAAAACGTCTTCGTTCCACGGCAACATCCAACCCTAGCATCAACCTTCCACGGCAACATCCAACCCTAGGCATTTAAAACTTCTTCGTTCCACGGCAACGTCCACCCTAGCAAACGCAGTAACTCCTAAATAACATCTAGTGGTACTCCTTAGATCAACCCTAGGCAATTAAAACGTCTTCGTTCCACGGCAACATCCAACCCTAGCATCAACCTTTCCACGGCAACATCCAACCCTAGGCATTTAAAACTTCTTCGTTCCACGGCAACGTCCAACCCCATCAAGCAAACGCAGTAACTCCTAAATAACATCTAGTGGTACTCCTTAGATCAACCCTAGGCAATTAAAACGTCTTCGTTCCACGGCAACATCCAACCCTAGCATCAACCTTCCACGGCAACATCCAACCCTAGGCATTTAAAACTTCTTCGTTCCACGGCAACGTCCAACCCTAGCAAACGCAGTAACTCCTAAATAACATCTAGTGGTACTCCTTAGATCAACCCTAGGCAATTAAAACGTCTTCGTTCCACGGCAACATCCAACCCTAGCATCAACCTTCCACGGCAACATCCAACCCTAGGCATTTAAAAACTTCTTCGTTCCACGGCAACGTCCAACCCTAGCAAACGCAGTAACTCCTAAATAACATCTAGTGGTACTCCTTAGATCAACCCTAGGCAATTAAAACGTCTTCGTTCCACGGCAACATCCAACCCTAGCATCAACCCTAGGCATTAAAGTGAAGAACACTGGGAAAATAAATTTCATAGAATACCTGGAACGAATCAATCCTTCTTGAGTTCAATGAAGACGATGATTGTTCCCAAACAGTCGGCAGCTTCACAGAATCCTCGACCAGATTAGTAGTATACTCCAGCTTTGACGAATTCTTGTGACAATAGTCCAATTTTGCTGAAATGTGTGAAATATGAAATATGAACACCAACCAAGATTGGCCAGCGTTAAATTCGGTCAATAACCGATTATATTCCACCAAAATATGACTAATCCAATCCATAAAATGAAGTGCACCGACTCAATTGTCAGCATCAACAACAAATATTGAAAAATCAGTGAACACAATTACACTCTTTTGATAACCAATTCAGCAATAAAATGAATACTCAATTCAACAGCCAAACCCTTTCAGTGTAGTATATTATAATGACTCCCATATAATAATAAATCCCCCTCATTATTATATATATATAATAAAGACTCCCCCTTTATTATTATATATATATATATAATAATAATCATAGATGTTGCAAACGTTATTTACGTTTTTTCTCGTCAACAAAAACAACGCGTTTTTTGCGTAGTTTATTTTTTTTACTTTTTTCATTTTATTGCGTTTTCAACGGTTTTTTGCAGTATGGTATTTCCATTATTTCTAGATCATAGGTCAGACAAGCGATGAATCAAAATTTTCAAATATTAATCACGGCGTTACACCATTTCAATTATGCGAAGTTTGGCGCCAAAACGCGGCAACATTGAAAAGTAAAAAACGAACCACATTCAATTGAATTCTCTTGTTTTTGTTGTAAATTGTACAAAATCTATATAAAAAGGTGCGGTGTATTTTAAAATATTATCAGCAATTGCTTAGAATTCCTTAGAAAATGAGTTTAACCAGCTTTGGAGGTGATACTTTTACGTTAAATCTAAGATGATTGCTTCGTGTCTTGACTGTCTATGGTTTCTAGAGGAGCTAATTAATTTGGCGCCAGGACAATGTTATTAATATATATTTATTCAAAAAGCTATTAACAAATTGTCACATTAAATAAATAGGCCTACATATAGCGTTTTCTGCATTAGGCCTGCTAATGAGTGTTTCTCGTTGTCTTGCTTTTCTTCGTTTATAAACTAATTACGCCACCACATTAGAAAATTAACATGTTAATTTTTGTGTTGGCTAACAAGTAAATGAACGTTTTTTCAACGTTTTTGACGTTTTTTTAAATTTTCAGAAAAAAGGGGTTTTTTACGTTTTTTATTTTAGATTTTACGTTTGCAAAATCTATGATAATAACTCTCTCGATATTATAATAACTCCCAGAAGAAGTAGGCCTATCGCAAATAAATTCACTTTTTTATGTTAGGCCTAAATATTTACCAAGTGAGACAATTTTTAACATTGATAATTTTCTTAAAGCAAACGCAAAATCCTTGAAGCATCATGAAATGTCAACATTCATGTAATGCAAATAGTTAACTCTCCTTAGCACAGAAGTCATATTTGGATGACAATAAATCCATTTCCAATAGATTCAACAACTACTTTGTTTGCATGAGTAAACGCAAGGAAAGTGCATTTTTAGTTTTAACCTTGCACCAAAAAAATTCCATGATAGTGGACTACTTGTGAACAAAACACTCTACGTTCCATTTCTCGTGGACCTTGGACATGGAATAAAAGCAGACATATAATAACTGATTTCAATAGAATACACCTAATGAGCAGTGGCGGCTCCACAGGGGGTCCGGGGGCCCGTGCCAGTGGAGCTCCACAGGGGGCCAGAGGGGCCCGTGCCCCCTATCAAGTGCCTGGTCCCCCTGTTGGGACCCTATACTTAATACTACATACCTAACAACAAATGTTTGGCCTCCCATGACTAGAAGTTGCCAACCCAACGGCCCCCCACTTGCCAAATCCTGGAGCCGCCACTGGCCCGTGCCACCTATTGAGTGCCTGACCCCCAATGGCCCCCCTATTGGGACCCTATACTAAATACTACATACCTAGCAACAAATGGTTGCCCCCATGATTAGAAGTTGCCACCCCAACGGTCCCCCCACTTGCCAAATCCTGGAGCCGCCACTGTTTATGAGTGAATTTAATCATCTGTTGTTATTATTTTATATGTGAACACATTACATTCTATTTAAATTATTAATATAACTTTTGTTGATTGCCTTTTTATGAGTTGCTAGGATAACTGTACTGGAAAACTTCATGTACCCATTCAAGCATAGCGTCCCATACTTTGAACCACTATAAAAATTAAATGAAGCAGATTTTTTAAAAGAAGTTGGTTTGGGCTTTCCCTTAACAACCTCTATCTCCAGTTAATTTTTTTTCAAAAACAAAAAAGTCATGCATTAACCCCTTAACTGGGCGCCCCGAGTCATGCTCGTCCATTTTACATTGAGTTACAAATAGTGGCCCAGTTAAGGGGTTAATGGGTTAATTGAATACTATATGTTGTTATACAATCTAGAAAGATTTATTCTAATTGATAATGTAATTTTTATATCAAATTACAAGAGTTCTAATGTAAAATAGAGTTGACTGATTGACTGTTTGATTGTTTCATAAGCTACAGCAATATATGATGATAAATATGGAACTGAGGACTTGTGAAACCCTATCTTTTTAGTTATTCTATTAAAACTACTTGTATAGAAACATCCAGATAAAGGGAAAGACCTGAGTAACTGCTTTTGTATCTTCAAGTTCTTATTATTGCTGGGAGACCATCCATTCCAATGGTGTCCACTTTCGATGATTTGCTCCGCCTCTCTGGGTCCAGAGAGTGGCGGAAATGCCTCGCATATGTCGGTGTATAGGCCTCATCGTCCATCAGATGCATGCCTTCACTATTGTCGGAAATATTGTTGAAATCGTGATCCATGCTCTTGATCTATGTCAGGAACAAGCCACACAGTACCGTCTGTAAGATATAAATTTCCCATCAGAGTTAAAATGCAAAATATCGTCAGACTAGTTGCAAGTGCCGGAACATATTAAATTCAAACTAGTGCTATAAAGTTGAAGGTCGACAGTGCCTGAGATCTGCATCAGATGATTCACTAATTGTTCTGCAGATAGAAACGCCTGTCAGTCATGTATGAATGTGCCTTTCCAGCTGCAACATTTTGGATGAATCGGAACAGTTCATCAACGTTTGCTCACTTGAAACCATCAGTCCAAACATTTTTTGATCTCAGTGACCAACAACCGACAGGTCATTTATTTACTTTCTTCCAGTTATATATACGCTTACTCTTGAGATGACAGATCTAGTATTTTTTCTGAACTGATAATTTTTAAATGTCAAGTTTGTTGCTAATAGTGACATGTCATTTATTTACTTGCAGTGTTTGTGTACACTGTAGACTATTCTGGATGAATCACCACATGAATCTTAATTTTTAGCATGATGATGATTATGATGATGATGATGATAGGACTGTACCGGATTTTAATTTAGGGCAAAGCCAGAGCCAGATTTACAAAGTGAAATCTTTGGTAGCGTAGTGGTATTTGGCTAAATTGACTGCTCAACTGAGCACTAGCTCCGCTAATAAATGATTGTATGTTACTATGCTTATTTTAATCAGAACAATTATCAATTACTCAATAATTATTATAATTACATGTTAAAACTTTTTTCGGACGACCCAAAAATTCATGTCGATATTTCACCAAAATTTCTCTTTAGAAAAGCATATACCTCGTCTTATCTCGGTAGCACAGGGGTACTCACTGTTTATGAATATTCATATATTTCTGCAAATATGAAAGCCCTACGACAACACAGATTTTCGCTCAAATTTCTGAAAAACACCCTGGACTGAACTATAGTCTGTAAAAAATTTTCGGACGACCCAAAAATTCATGTCGATATTTCACCCAAATTTCTCTTTAGAAAAGCATATACCTCGTCTTATCTCGGTAGCACAGGGGTACTCAAACTGTGGCCCGTGGTCCACAATCCGGACCGCAAGGACGTTTCTTGTGGACTGCCACAGCTTTCTGTGTCTGTTAAATTTTAAGCCCGTAATATTAGTTTAATAATTAATGCTTACTGTTGTCACGGCAAAAGAGCAGTTCTGAGCTGAAACTTTATGATGAGCTAAATTTAGTTATGGTCACTGTTGTGAAATTGGTCAATTTTCTACCATGCAATTCGGCGCTGAAGCATCGTATTTTGATTTCATTCCTTGAAAATGTGTCTGCAGAATTTGAAGATTTACTACTTCACGATGCCATCGTACAGTTGAGCAAAGAGAGTTTCGGAACGATTCTGGAAACTGGAAGAAAATATTTCTGAGTTTCCTCGACCGCTACCACTAAAAACAAAGAGCACCACTGAAGTTTTGAATTTTTGATCAGAATATTGAAAAGACTACATAGTTAGCATTTCTTCTTGACATCATGGGATGTCTGAATACATTGAATTTGCCTGATGGTGATTGGACAGATGTTGGGAGTTCAGTTTTTGCAAATGTTGAGCAAACATTATTGCAGGCTGAAGCAGCTGATTTGCATAAGCACCTGATATTTTGAAGCATGAAATCGGTGAAGTTGTTATAACTCACTTTTGAGCCAACTTTGTTCCAGATTTTCGGTGTATTAAGACGAACCGCAGTTACTCGTATTTGCCTGCTGTGCCGTAGTTGTCACAAGAATAAGGACTTCCCTTGTAACTAGTGGTCCCATACGGACGATGTAAGACTGAATGTGGACCGCCTACAAAAATGTTTGAGTACCGTTGTAGTAGCCTATCTGATAAACAGAATTCTAAACATAACCAGAACTAATAATTGCAATCTTCACAACAATAAAACCAAAAGTGCTGCATATAAGCAAAGCCTCTAACGTATAGCTTGTACGAAATTCCTCCTACAAAACATTTAAAAAACAGGCATGGGTGGAATAAAACATATTTCCACACCATAAATTATGGTTATTAGCAAAAATGCTAAAAGTACAAAGCATAACAGCAAGATAGACTGAATGAAAGAAAGAATGAACAAATTAAGCAATTGCAAATAGCACCATAATAATTTATCAGTCATAAAAATGGCAATTATTGTTATTGTTATGGTTCATGACAATTTATATAGCGCCGTAACATAGCAAGGGCCAAAGTCAAGGGTGCTTTACAATAAACGTGGAAACGAGATGTTGAATAGGTGCGTTTTTAACTTGTTCGCAAACTCTCCGAAGGAAGTCACGGACGACACGCAGTCCGGCAGTGAATTCCACAGGAGAGGATTTCCGCGCGAGAAAGAGCGTTCTCCGAACTTGACAGTCTTCGACGGAGGTGGAACATAAACATATCAAACAATTATATAAACTATCCAGGTATAACTCTTACCAATTTCAAGTCAGTAACTGTTCAACTCAAAGTCCATTCCTGACTGTTAACACATGAATCTAAAAACATAAGAAAAGAGCACAATATCAGAATTTCTACACACTAAAATTATTTCACGTTTTTCAAGTCTAGTAAAAATTCTTTAATAATAAATGTTACACAGACCAAATACACAAATTAATTTCTAATGATAGATATTAAGTAAAAGTTCTTCTCGAGATCTCAAGGCCAACCTCAAGGCTCCTAAGGCGAGCTGATATCTGATTGATGAAAACCATCAATAATAATTCAAATGCCATTTCTGCAATTACCATGAAGATAGTTCAAACAAAAAGATAATCAAGACAGAAAGACATTGGTTCGGTGATTATATAAAGAATCAGATTAATGCAATGTATTCGATGATGAAACAGGGATTACATGAAAACAATCGCTTTCATGTAGAACAGAACGTCGCGGGGTCACAGACAATGGACAACACGTGTGCGTGTGCGAGTGCGTAAAATATAAAAATACGTGGAAATACGTAAATAGAACTATACACAAGCGGATTAACGATTAATCAGACAACGGTTAAATTAAATTGGCGAAAATAAATTCTAAAAGACCAGAAATACCGAAGATTCGACAATTTACGAACGATCGACATTTATTTTATAAATCAGCCATTTTACCAAGGACGAGAAACCATAGACTTTAATATGAGAAGAACCATAGAATGTAAATGAAATCTATGCTCTATGTAAGTGATTATTATTATTATTATTATTATTATTATTATTATTATTATTATTATTATTATGCACTTCTATAGCACCACTTCTAATACCCAAGGGTATCAATCGATGGTACTTCAAGTTCAAAATCCATCCGCAAAAGATCCAGGTCATTCCACATCATTTCAGAGATCAATCAGAGGAGAGGTGAAGACTTGAAGTCAAAACTTGAATCCAGATAAATTATCTAGCGCAAATCGATAAAACTATCGCAAACTAGCGTAATTAACGCAAACTAGCGCAAATTATCTAGAGCGAGTAGAAAAAGCGCTAGAAAGGTGAGCGGCGAAGCCTTGGAGGGGCGAAGCCGGCGATTGAGATTAAAATACATTGAAATAAATAAAAATAATTTTACGAAACTTAAACCATAGATAAACGCATAGAAATTTTTTTAAACCTGGTATTGTGATAATCTAAAACAGCGGTTCTCAACCCGTGGTCCGCGGACCAAAATTGGTCCGCTGAAAACTTTGAAAAAACATTACTAAAAATTAGACATACAGTATACATTTTCCATGTTGGGTGGTAGCGGTGCGGAGGATTTAGTGGTGGGGGGATGCAGTTGGGCAGTGGGGGAGATTCCCCTCTTCCCCCTACAAATCGCGCCCTGCTTG
This sequence comes from Metaphire vulgaris, assembly GCA_018105865.1. NCBI lineage: Eukaryota > Metazoa > Annelida > Clitellata > Crassiclitellata > Megascolecidae > Metaphire > Metaphire vulgaris. Next base: position 14,133,203 of record CM030858.1, on the reverse strand, counting down.
TACAATTAAACACGAAATAAACGTTGTCACATTACCGACAGATTGAACACGCTTTTCCTTCAGAATCAGCTACTTCGTCAAATTCTCTTAAATATGATTAATTACTATCAATGAGATGGATGTGCTTGCGTTGTTGCACACACTGTGAATTCTTTATTGTATTTTGACAAGCACGCACGCACGCGAGTTAATTTCAACTAAAAGTCTCGATCTATATACTTCGTTTTTCATTTTTGTTTAGGCCTACTTATATTTAATATGGCTGAGACTAAAATCATGCAAGGATTTTATTTGTGCTTTTCACGTGTTCACTGTTTGTTTAAAATGTTCTCAATTCGTCTGTTAGCCATTATGGCTTAAACTCTATAACCCTGAATAACGGGTGATGCTCTGTACTTGACTATTATGTCTGATTGTTGCTGAGGTCTGGTGGTCTTTGCTTGTGATTGATAGAGGCAGCTCTAGGTGGTCTGGTAGCGACCAAGGGAATTTGTTGTCAGAATTATATGAAAATAATTACTGACACGCCGTTAATTTCTTTTTTATTTCTCCACGCCAGGCGTCTGGTAACTGACTATACAATTGCGTGGGCTTGGGGTTAAAAACCCAATTGGCTACCGACGAAAATTTTTTCACATGCTTTTCCACACAGTTTTCATTTTCGGACGCGATTTTGTAAACCCCCCTTGGCTGGCTGCCGATTGAAAAAAATTTCTAAGTGCTATAGAAAATAGACAAAATTAGAAAGAGTACGAAGACGACGACCTTTTCTTGCTTGACAGCTCCTAAAAAAGGAAAAATAAGAAAACGTTTGCAAAGTTTGGTCACGATTGAAACCACCACATTCCGGAAATCCTGGCTACGCCACTGACTGGCTAAGCACCAATACGAGAACGAAATATTTCTTAAATGAAACAAAATCTGTTATGAATAGCGTTCTCAATAAAGACTTTAAATAAAATTAATTGATGTCGTCTGCTGGGCCCTCTAGCACGCTCTCGCGAGGTCTCCTTGGTTTCCCTTTTACAGCTAATATTATACTCCGGCTGGCAGTGTAGACCTATATCTAGATAGGCCTATTATTAGGTGGCTTTAGTATATTATATCTTATGATCTATATTAAGTACTATTGTTATTGGTGGTTTAACCGGCACACCGAATTATTTGAGAACAGAGACTGCTAATGCTAAAACTATGAAGAGCTGCAAAATATTTTGGAAGGCTCTCGCGGACCCCCGCCATATCCTTCGCGGACCCCCTTTGGTCCGCGGACCACAGTTTGGGAACCGCCGTCCTAACAGCTCTCTGTCACACGATTCGGCGCCCATTTCTCCTATATCAAATTACAAATGTAACAAATTGTTTAATTGTGCAAGCCTAGACAATGACAAAGGAAGAAATACTATTTTAGATATCAAAGCTTGCAGCATAATACCTTGTGAACATACTGAATACAGCCTAAGAACATGTAATCTTTTGAAAAGGAACCACATATTTCCTGATCAAGAAAAGATTTCGGCTTCAGACGAGGATGATTTAAAAAGTTAAAACAGCACAATTTGGAATTAACGTGCAGTAAAAATTACTGTTGTATGAATATAATTAGAAAAAAAGCAAATAAGAACCAGGAACAAAGAATGTGGCTTACCTATAAGCTGAGAACTTCCCCAAATAAAGGGAACGAACTGATAATCATCAAGATTCCAAACTCCTTGACTGCCAGCAGGCTCCAGTTTGTACGTCACCGGAAATTTACGCATCAACTCGATATACCTGGGAAAAAAGCAAATCAATGGACCTGGGGAAATAAATGCTGCTCCTGGGGAAAACATAAGAACAGATATACAAATGTACAAAGTTATTGATATGAATGTATATTTAAGACAGATGTATTTCGTAAACTTCCTAAGGCAAAGTTAGTGCCACACTGGAATGTATATGGTCTGGCGCTGAACTCTCCACGTACCGGGCAAGCTGTGATGCAGATGGCTTACGACATTAATCTACAGAGTACTTTGTATTGCTTTCTCCAGACCCATGCTTTACCTTTGCAGCTTAATGCTGTTACCGACTGAACTATTCTTAAGCTTAGAGCGACTTGGTTGGCCACCGGCACCAAGACTCAATCCCAGGACGGTCAGTGGTCACCCATCCATCCAAGTATCTGCTGTGCTCAATATTGTTTAACTTTGGCATCTTCGTAAGAATCAATTATGCAACGTCAAGCAGGTGAATTAACATATCTTTAATCAAAACAGATATTTCTAAGTTAGTAATATATATTAACTGATATATATATTTCTAAGAAACTTTATGTCATAAACATTAGCTAAGTTAGTAATATATATTAAAAAACCTTTTTTGAAAGCAGAACTGAATTAGAGATAGAAAAATGAAAACAGTCTTCACCTGGCAAAGACCTTCAACACCATGGCACAATCTCGTCTGATGTACAAGCTCCGATCTTGAAGAGACACCAGAGGAATGCAACGAAAGACATCTCGTGGCCTAAATACATACAGCATCGTCTAACTACATAATTATAGCCTCCTCATCTATTATAACAATAATAACACCAGAAACAGGCAGGGTTCCAACACAAAAACAGCAATTTTCAAAAAAAATTTTAAATATCAGTAACGGTACTCGTGCTTTTCTAGAATTGCATGACAGAGTTAACGAATACAAAAACAGAGCCAGATACCTGTTCCATAATCAATTTGTGTTGAATTTCCAACCCCCTCAGCAAGATAAACAGAAATTTCTGGAACTGCTTTGTGAAATTTTTCTTCAAAAACTTCATTCAATAGACTCTCAGCATTCTGAAAAATATCCATCAAAAACTGTTGACAGTTCCAATAAATAAAATCACAAACTATCCACAGGCAAAAGATGATAAACTACTTGTTTAGCCAAGAAACTTGCATCGCTTCTTACAAAGTCATTACAACTGAAGCTTAAACAAGCAGCTGTTTACTTTTAAAATGCCCAAAACCACAAAAAAGCAGACAATGTACAATATGCAGACTAACAATCAAGCATTTTAGCAAATAATGACATTCTGATTTTACTGAATTTAGCCATTACAAGTCACTGTTTATACACTCCCCACACCCCCTTAATCATAAGTAACCTGTTGCAGCCGACCAGACCAATATCTGAATGCTTTGTTTCCAAATCTCTGTGGCTGCTCGAGAGGAGGAATTTCATCTACATATTTGTCGAGTGTCTGAAGGAGAATCAGATTTTCCATCCCCTAAACAGTCACATCATAATTACATCATCACTCAAGACCAAGTATAACCGAATAAGACGACATAATTAAAAACACCTTCTCTGTTCACTTGGTGGCAGCTTTTAAATGCCACACCAAACCACAGCATCTCTCATTTAGTCAAACAGTTCACATATTGTGTGTGTGTGTGTGTGTGTGTGCACCATTGTAAACAACTCTAAAACAGATACATCAATACAAAGTCTCTTCAACAACTGGTAACAACTAAACACATACATTCACAGATAACATTCAAAGAAAAAGCACTGAGAATAAGATTTAAACTATCCAAGAGAAAAAGCAACAAAGACTTAATTTTGACAGATGGCAGTTTTATCTCAGCTTCTTGTTTTTAACTGCACCATTCGTGGCAGAGATGAAGCCAAGTAAATCTAGATCAGCCTAAAATCAAAACCTCTACCAGTCATTTCAAATTGAAGTCTACATATTTCATATTTAAAGAAGTTAACCGACAGTTTCAAGGACTACCAGTAATACTAATTTTAGCTCACAGCAAATGGCCCAATCATATGCCATTTTCAGTGCAGACACTGCTGCAGCATCAATAGGTCTCTTGAAGCACATTTCATGCCTCAAAGCAGATAAAGGAGTTTGCATGTTTATCGTGAGACTGAGATCGATCATCTATTGAGGCTTTCGTAAAATTGCCAGACTTAAGGTGAGGCACAGTTAGCGGTTTCAAAGATTGGATTGTGAAGCCACCACACCCTTGGTTCAAAATGCTCAATGTAGTTTTATTACAGTTCAGTATAAACATGGTGAGAACCTGCTATATCCATCCATCCATCGTTCCATCCATCCATCCAACCATCCACCCATCCACCCACCCTTTCAGAGCAATTAGAAAATATCTCTTATCAAAATCAATTAGGACTAAAATACTCTAATTAAAACACAAAAAGTCATATCATATTCGTAATTTCTTATTACCGCTGATTTTTCCCATTTTTGCCGATATCCTCAGGCAGGTGAATTTCTTTCTTTGGTTTCACAAAAACATGACTTTCCAAATTGATGGCCTTGACTTGAGTTTCTAAAATCATAATTTCACTTCACATTCAATCCAATAAACCATAACATAAATAAATAATAACAAGGTTTAAAGTGGTTCGGTCCTGTGTGTCCTCTAGTAGGCCTCCTTGACCTCTTGTCTTTAAATCTACATGTGCAAATCTTAGTAGTATATAATATACAAACTGCCATAATATACTGTATAACTGCTAAAACAACAATTCAAGATTAGTCGTGTTGGTCACAATGTCCGGCAGCGAGTTCCAGAGGATGGGATTCCCCCGGGGGACACTAGACCAATCGGCGGTTTAATTATTTTGCGGGCAGCCCGCAAATAGACAGACACTTTTATATATATAAATAACATCAGGCTAAAATACACTTATTAAAGATTCTCAACGACGGACGTCAGTGACCGTCGACAGATTTATCTTCGCATCAAGTATTAAGGCGCTAAATAAATGCACCTCTTGAAATAAAGACGCTACATAAATTCGTCGATTGACAGAATCTTCCTGGTTCCCTCTTAGATTTACTAATATTATTAAAGTCTATTAATTCTCTTCACCTCGTGTATTATTACTCCAAGACCTCGATCTTCGGCCATGTTGGTTAACAGAGTGTTGTCGCTGAGCTTTTTAGAAATCTAAGTGGAACCTATTTTGCTAAGGATTGGGAGAGATAGTTGTGGCATAGCGTCTTAGCAGACTTAATTGTCAGAATTTTCAGAACGCTAAGAGCACCAGCATTGCCTTCGAGGGGGCCACCCACTTATAGTAACAGTCTACAAGCGACAAAAAGGATAGGGAACTCGTTGACGACCTTCTTTTGCCTTAGTAGCCTGTGAAACGAATGATGCCTTGCCCCCACCCTCAAATCAGCTAGAATAGACCTACAAATTATATAATATAAAGGTTGAGAACGTACGTTTGAGAAGCATAATAATTAAATATAATATTAAATAATAGGAGTCTAATTGGTACCATTCTCGATGGCGTTTCGATGGCGTAAAAGAACATTAGTGCCTGCTTCTTCGTGACTACATGGACTAATTACATCAGTGTTTAATTGACCAACAACCCCTTGCTATGTTACCGCGCTATACAAATTGCCATAAAGAATAAAATAGAATCAATTTAAACACAATTTTGGCACGAGTAGAAGTGGAAAATGCACTATACAAGCCTTACATTACAGCAATGTAACAAACAGGAATTGGACTGAATGGCAACGACAGACACACGGCCTCAAAAAACCTAATGAAGCCCTGAACTTATCTCAAGACAAGAGAACCTGATGATGATGGTGATGATGATCGTTATGGTGGTGATGATGAAGACGATGCATGATGATGATGAACAAACAAGAACGCACAGTCCCGCTCACCCAAGGAGTGCGACTCTGCAGTATTCTGTCTATTAAGACTTCAATAGGCAACACGCCATTTCTTTGAAATTTTAGAGAAGGAATCTGCAGTTTCACCCAAAGAGATGCGTGTTAACTCTTATGTCTGGATCGGAAGATACTCGCTGAATTGAAAGATCTGACAGCCGAAGGGAGAGTTCCAGGTTTTAGGCCCAAAAATAGAAAAAGCTCTCTTACCAATAACAACAGTGGTAAGTCCGACAGATGGCTGATTTGGTCCATGACGTAGAAAATGTGTCAACTGAAATTTCTCAGTCGGCGTTTTTTCCTGTTAGCAAATTACTAATTTAGCGTTAGCAAATTCACCGCAACTGCATAGGCCTAATTGATAAGACATCATACTGCAGCTGACGGTATAAGTGACCTACTTCGAGCCTACGACTAACTACCGGTAATCTAGGCCTATGCTACAACCATGTACGCGACAAGCATTGAACAGCAGTAGCATCAAGAGGGGGTGCGGACCGCATCAGGTGACATCATCTAGGGGTGACACCCAAACAAGGATTACCTTTTTGCTCATCACAGCATCTGAGAAGAAGCTCGAGATCTACAATATAGACACGCTGTCAACGGCAAGTAGCGCCAATCAGCATGGCAAGATAGCCAAGATGCTCAAGTTACTGAAGGGGGATAGGGTATGAACTTTCTCCCCGGATTTGCACGATTGCCATGACCCAGTCGGGCTAAGGTAGGGTGGGCACGTGCCCCCCGTCGCTACGCTAATGGCGGACGGCAACCTTTTTGAAAAGTATTTAGCAAAACTTTGGCTTAACCATCTTATAATAAGTATTATTGCTAACCACCGTGCATATTTGATCAAAAGTTTTCAACAGTTATTTAGTCTAATCTTTCGGCATATATTATATCCATTGGCAGCCATCTTGGATTTTGGACTCTTACAGTTAGCCACCAAATTTGAGAGGGACATTGCTAAATCTTCTTCAATAGTCCAAGGTACACGAATCAGCAATAAAAAAGGGCAGAAACAAAATGGTCACGGATCCAATTGAAATGGCCTTCAGGCGATTCAACTATGGGTTTTTAGACTTTTACCAAAATACACCAGAAACCCCTAAAGTCCTTCAGAACCAGGCTGGCCTTTCCTCCTGCATCACCTAAAATCAATCAGTTCTCACACATTTTATGATCAGACTCTGCCAAAGGTCACTTCAAAAAATATTAAAACGACTGCAATGCAGTAGCAGACGACTTTATACTGCAGGGTCGCGACGATTCTCAAAACACGATAAACATAAATAGGTATACAAATTGAAGCAAAAGAAGGTCGTCAATGACTTCTCTATTCTTTTTGTTACTTGTAGACTGTTTTTAAGTGGGTAGCCCTCTGCGTACTGAAAAGTCTGACAATAAAGAACATAAAGGTACACTCCAGAGTCAGCAGTCAGTGCCCTTACCGTGCCGTACGGAGAACCGAAGGGTTAGCGTCTTCAGTTTTACATGACAACGGCTGAATGATTGGCAACTGCCCCCCCAACCTAGGGTTGCCAGATGCATGGGTAGCCAAAGGAGGACAGAGCCAGACGAAAAGGAGGACAGAGGAGGACATTGTATACATGATACCAGCTGTGCAGTGGTCGTCCATAAATTACGTAACGCGGTTAGAGGGGGTCCGGCCATTTGTTACGAAGTGTGACAACGGGGGGGTCCGGAAATGTTACGTAACGCAAAAAAATTTAAGTGACCGTTTTTGGCTTGTCAGAGATTTTGAAGAGGAAAAAACAAGGATGACCTCTTTTTTTGCTTGTCAGGGTTTATCGAGAGGAAAAAATACAAGGATATGAACTTTTTTGCTTGTCAAGACTTTTTGGAGGACGAAAATGGGGGGTCAGCCCGTTGTTACGTAATATTTGAGGGGTCTGACGTTTTGTTACGTCGTGTTACGTAGAGGGGGTCAAAAAAGTGCCAAAATCGCGTTACGTAATTTATGTACGGCCCCAGGTCATCGAGTTCTATGGCTGATGATGACTAGCCGTTTACTGTTTACAGTCTCTGCGTTTGCTACTGGAAATGAAATTAACATTTTGACCATAGACTATTGCATAGACACTAGAGATAGAATGACGAGAGTCGAGTATTTTGGGACTTTGGACAATCGATATTGATATTATTATAACGCTATTTTAATATCGATGATTGGGTAAACTGAGATAACGGGCTAAAACGTATGAAATTCGGCAATACCGCGAGAACGAAAATTGATAGCATACAAAAGCTCAAAAAGGAGGACATTTTACAATTTTTAGCTTTGCCGGGAGGACGGAGGACACGGACCTAAATAGGACATGTCCTCCTTTTGGAGGACGTCTGGCAACCCTACCCCAACCTCACCCCAGACCACTTTTGAGATTCGCGCAAATCCGGTGAGAAAGTTTTTTGTGGAGGGGGTGTGTGGGGGTGGGGTAAGGAATATGACACGCCAGTCCCCTTTTGCCCAACCAAAAATTCCTGGCGACGCCACTGATCGACGCCACTGATAGCGCCACTTCATAATGCACACAAGCATCAGTCGACATGTCAACGATTTTACGGTCTTTCACCATTCATGTTCATTTATTCCGCATATTGAAAACATCCAATAGCGAAGACAAAATTCCATAGGAATTGGGTTATAGGGGTCAGCCATAAAAGACGTAACGCGATTTTGGCAGGCTTTTGACGCCCCCTCTTCGTCACACGTCGTCACAAAAGTCGGACCCCCTCAAATAGTTCAGTGGCTAAAGTCCATAAAAGCCAAGAATCGTTCACTTCTGGATAAAAGCTTGTCACTTGGCACAGTTATAGGGTACATGGACCTGAACAATTTCCCAAAAGGATGCACGAGTTTTTGTTATCTCTTACCATGCAATTTGGCACCATAAATTTTCTTGATAATTTGTTTTAAAAAAATCCGCTTGCGCTACAGTACGTAGACAAATGACAATCGATACAGTGCCAAATAAACAATACTAAGTAACAATTGTGCTTATAGAGTATACATATATGAATATTATTATTTCATTTCGCTTTTTCTCCGAAACTAAAATACGAAAAGGGTAATTCCGCATCAAATCAACACGCTTTTGAATAAAATCGGACGTCACCCCATCTCAGATTGTGATGAAAACTGGCACAATTGTTCATCCCCATGAGTAATGTTGCCAATACCATTCTCTGTAGATTAAAAATGTCCTTTAAAATGTCCAATTTACACAATAGAAATTACCACAGGCAAAATTCTGAATGCCAAGCACTTTTGTTATAAAACTACAGAGAATGGTATTGGCAGACGTGTGAATGGCTAGCACTTTTGATTTCCCTACCCTATCCCAAGAGGTACCCCTACCCCTAGCCCTATGGGTATCACTACTCCTAGAGGTACCCCTACCACTAGCCATACCCCTAGGGGTACCCATTCTCCTACCCATAGGGGTACCCCTACCCTTAACCCTGTGGACCCGTAAAGCCGGAAAACCGGCTTTCGTTAGTGTTACATAAACCCGAGAATCCGTTTTTGAGTTATCCATTGCTTCTGGAGGACATAGAGTGAACCCATGTGAATGTTGTCAAACTCTCGACGGTCGAATGACCGGGCCTCGCTCTCCGTGGATTCGTCTCTGTCGGGACAAATTACGAGACGAATAGAAAGTGTCAATTCGATTGATGACTATTGCGACTGCGAATAAATGGACTACTAGGACACACACCAACTATCACCCCAATCCGCAGTCGCAAAATATATGCAAATGAAAGATATAATTAACCAGGGACTCAACTCACAACCTACACCACATCATTGTTGTCTTATTCGGCACTGTGCACTGTTCAAAGCAGCAGAACCCATGGTCACCAGAGTACGAAGGCACCGGTCGATATAGACTGTTTCCTCTTTGTAACAACGGTGGTTTTTGACATGTAAACTACGGAGGCCGCCGCGGCCTTCAGTTGCTTTCCTGGTCCCCGTCATTTATAAAAGGGCCCTCCTAGAGGCAATTCTGATCCACGAGCGTGGAAACTGTTGCGCATCGCCATCATACCCGACTGTCTGCACTTTTCATCCAATATTAGAAAATCTATTCCACTACAATTGTGGCTGATTTTTCGGGCAGCCGGGCAGAATAAACTAAAAATCGGGAATTGCCAAAATTAGTTATCATCGGAAATTAATAAAATTTTCATCGGTCCCCTAGTAATTTCTCCTTAAAAACAACTTGCTTTGCAAACCACAAATGAAAAACTGACGGTATAAGAAATTTTGACCACAGAGCAAAATATAAAATTTTATTCTAGAACGTTTACATTTCTGCAGACCTTCTGCAATGAGAAATGGCAAGACATTGGGATTAAACGGACCAAGTATAAGGAGACTGGACTCTATTGCATCATTTTAACGAACTTCGTTCCACGATGCAGTCTGTGGGAGAAAAGTGGTCAATCAATGAACATCAAACCATATTCATGGACTTAACATACTTATACAGACTATATACAGACTATATATAATGGTCTATATATATATATATATATATATATATATATATATATATATATATATATATATATATATATATATATATATATATATATATATTGGCGACTCTAGGATTTGGCAATTGGGGGGCCTTTGGGGTGGCAACTTCTAATCATAAGGGCCAACCATTTGTAGTTTAATGTATGTAGCATTAAGTATAGGGTCCCAACTGGGGGGGGCAGGCACTCAATAGGGGGCACGGACCCCTGACGGAGCCGCCACTGTATATATAAGGGCTAGCAACGATTAAAATTTTTTGTTCGATTAATCGGAATTTTGTAAAATCGATTAATCGCGATTAATTTTAACGAACATACAGACCCAACAACTTTTAGCCTTTTTAGGTCATATGCGGTATAAACTACTGTATACATGAACTATTGTTTTTCGCAGTGAACGCAGTACAACTTTACCGCCAGCTTTTATTTTTCCTTCCGCAGTTAGTTTAAAAATGAAACGTTTCTCTTCAACTTTCTGCTTAAATTCTTTACAGCTACGTCGCCCTCATCACTCGCCATTTTTTAGCAGTTTAAACCATAGATTTAAATTAAAATCTATGCTAGTAACGCTAAACCGGTCATAGGCTCGTTGGACGTTTGCCTGAGGCCGCGCAAGACGGCTGACAACCGCGGCCACCTAGCGAATAGATACTCAACTATAATCTTGTCTTCCGCTGCTGCATCCATAGTAGGCCTACAGTTAAGACACATTGCCATGCATTATTCGGTCCTTTTGAGTACTGTACCACTCCCGTCTATAGTGGTTCAAATAATTTATTCGTCCAATGAATTAGTGTACTAATGTGGAGAATTTGTACCGTAGTTTATACGACTACTGAAATCTACCGCGCCCAAGCGACCTCCATGTGTGCAGCTTCACTATTGCCGACTCCAACTTCCCCGTTTTGCTATATAAGTTCCTTTTTGGTGATTTTCACTCGTGTATATATAGACAAGGATGTTAGTCCTTGACCTCAAGGACTCCTTAAGGACCAGTTTTAGGTCCTTAGTCCTGGCCTTGAGGGCTGAGTCGGATACTAAGGATCGGCGAACGCACGCAGTCGATTGTAGGCGGTGAAGCGACGCTGGCATAGAAATTTACATTTACTTTAAGGCGCCTCTATTTCTATATAATATAGTGTATATATAATATATATATATATATATATATATATATATATATATATTACGGTGAAATACATAACATATACATTATGGTATATTAGTGTGATACCTTTGAATGATTGCCGGCTAAAGGGCTGTCATGACCCACGCGAGAGGTCTCACGAGCTTCATGTTGTAAAATCACTAACAGGAATCAGATGCTATCGAGCGTGAAACAAGCACCAGGGATTTGTTGGCTTGCATTAGTTCAGGGCTAGCTATCGCCCTTAGGGAGTCATCCATCTAGTACGTACGCAGTCATATTTCACCCCACCCCTATTGCACACCATACATTTTTACCATCCCCTATGCGTCAGTGGCGGCTCCACCGGAGGGCCCGTGCCCCCTATTGAGTGCCTAGCCCCCAGTTGGGACCCTATACTTAATGCCACATGCATTAAACAATAAATGGTTGCCACCCGAAAGCCGCCACTGCTATGCGTGCGTACAAATTAGCAACCCCCGCACGGTGAAAATTAATCTTTGGCCATAGTTAAAAAGCATTTATTCACCCTTAAATTAAAGTTTCTGAATATCATATTTATTAAGTGAAGTAACCGTGGGAATACTGTACTCCGAACCCTTTGTTTTACTGAGAAAAGTTACGGTGTTCAAACGTAATGTTTGTTAGGGTTATAACCATCTACATCTACCCTAACCCTAATTTGAAATTTGAGCGTACGTACAAATTCCGTCGTGACCCCTCCCCCATACATAAATCGCCTAAATCTCAAACGCCCCTCGGTGCGTATGTGTACGTACTATATGGACGTCCTCTGACCACAACGTCCACAAGTGACATTTTAGAGGCATTCAACTGCTTCCTACGCAGCCACTGAATCGAGACATCATTCACAAAATTAATACAGTATAGACAGTGAAACAACCCATTTATCTTCCCATCCTCAATTCGCATCAAATGATCTTTTGCAGTCAACTACAGTAACGCCGCTTTTCATAGTCACACTGTAAACCAAATTGAAGCCATTGCTCGTTATTTTAGTCCACTAAATGAATTAGTGGACATGCATTCAAATGGAGTAAATGTTACTGCGTGTTTATTCTTGACATTGGGGCAGATTCTGAAATGTTGGGGGGGGGTGGGGAAGAAACAAGGTCCGAGTCTTCACAGTTTGGAGGGTAAATCTCCATCCCCAGCCAACATATAAAAAAATTTGGGAAATTTTAAAACTGGGGAGAAATCCCCTCCCCAAAGAAGGCGTAGAACAAACACTGGTTACTGCAAATTTTATTTCTCTAGAAATTCTCAACAAAATCAACTCAAAACCAATCATTTGCCTTTTTTATTTGTACAAAAAAACAGCCCAAAAACAATGCCATGTACGATTAACATTGTATTATAAAGTGGCTTTGGCTGATAATTTGCAACCTGCTTTGAAGATCGATTTCAAGGTATCCTCTTCCAAAGACACCACAATGATTGAATGGGATGCTGCATCCAAAGAGGCCTAATCAGCATTTAAGAGGCCTATAGGCCTTTCCTACCTGGTAGGGAGAGCCGATGACGTCTTCGTGTGTTGTCTTTGTTGACAGCAGCACATCACAACAGGCTTTTTATACTGATGTATTGAAGTGCAATAACTTACTCGCTTACTTAGTACAATTGAGAACCAATTGCAATTTATATGCATTTGTTCTTTTTTGCACAGTCACTGATGTGCAAACTCTGCCGATTGGCTTCATGAATTGACTCAACTTTCATAAAACTCAACTTTGCTGACCGACTTTCATGACAATATGAATGCTGAAAATTTCTTTGCACATCCAGATATGAGGATTAGCCTTACTATTGGCACAATTTCATTCAATGTGATTATTTGCTATTGCAACAATTTTAAATTTATGTCCATTCACTTAAATTCTCCTATATTTGCACTAACAGATGTGATAAGAAATTATTTAAAGACCTTGCTTGTATTAGACTCTTCTGATGCATGAAGAAAAGGATGTGATCGTTTGCAGAATTCATGTTAGCACGACAGATTAAGCAACTTCAACTGCTTGAGATATACAAAGATGCATTACATTGCCTAAAACAAACAGGAAACAATTTAACTGTCTGAAAATGTAGTCTGTGGGATAGCAGCTGATTTGGGTTTACCAAATTATGCCAAAGATGAGTACCCTGAGAAATTTTATCTCTGAATTTCTTCCGTATTTATATAAGACATTGAACAATATCAGAAATTAATTGATCAATGACAGCATTGCTCCTTTTCACATATATAAAGACTAGACCTCAAAGTAGTTTTCTTAGAACACAAGAACTTTGTTAAATCAGAAAATTTGTTTCAACCATCAGCCACTTGGTCAAATAATTTAATCATTTTTGCACTGTATCTGCACAATGTGTATACAAATACAGTACCAGTACTCATTATTCACAGAAATCATTACCATTGGCGGCTGTAGATAAATTATGTGTAATTTAACTCACATAAAATTGTGATAAAAACTGCAATAATTTTATAATGCAGCCAAGACCATTGAATACAAATCTTAGCAAATAAATGTATGGAAAACTGATCATCTGGTATTTCATTAGCACAAAATTGGTTTTGGTAGACAATCTGTCACCTGGCAACAGATCCCATCAACGATCAATTGAGATGCAGCGTGAAAGAGGCATGATCTGCATTTCCTATTCGAGTGATGTCTTCTCGTGCTGTCTTTGTGGATGGTGGCAGATTGCAATAGATTTTCATATTTATATCAATGTAGTACAGATACAGCACCTACTTACTGAAAGCAGAATTTACTGTTATATAAATCAGCATTTCCTTACATCAATTTCAAATATTAATCTGCATTTATTAACATCCATACAATGTGTGTTTATAAAAAATTGGCTCAATTTTAAATTTCTGGCTACACTTGCGCCATTTTTTAGAAAACCGCACCATACTTTGAAAAAAATGCAATGTCAGTGTTGTCTTGTCAAACAAACTGTGCAAGTCCGAGCTCAACGAAGACCTCGCTGACTCCCCAAGTGAGCCAAATGCACTGTGAAACACAGAAATACATTCCCATCAAAGCCAAACAAAGTGTGTGCAAGTCCGCTGAACAGAAGCTCATCCAACTCAACAACTCTGACCTACCCCTTTAGGGGAAAAAGTCGGAAACTTTAACACACCACCCTGAATTATTGAACCAATTTATTTAGAAACACACAAAGTTTAAGAATACAATCTACAGTGTATGTCCAGTCACTTTCCCCCAATATTTTGCACAAACAGAAGTGATAAGAAATTATTTACTTACTTTGTCTGTATTAGATTCTCTTCCGATACACAAAGAAAAAGATGGGATAATTATTCACACATTGAAAGACTGAAATGATGCATTCTTGCATGATTTTTCACTTGAAAACTGAGCTTCAGTAATTTCAACACCTTGATGAGACTGAAAAAGATCCATTTCCTTGCCTAAAACAAACAGTATCCAAAATGTTTGAGAATGTACAGTAAATTGTGGGAGGGCAGCAGAGTTTGCAAATATCATATTTACAGTATTATATATCACATTTACATACATAAATACATATATTTGTATATAGACATATATATATATATATATATATATATATATATATATATATATATATACACACACACACACACCTAAATACATGGGCGTCCGCAGAAATTTTTCCAGGGGGTGCAAAACAGGGTTTTGTGGCGAAAGAAATGGAAAATTTTTCCAGGGGATGCAAAACAAGGTTTTGTGATGAAAGAAAAAAGTACTTTTACTTTTTCATGACTCCTAACTTGTCCACGGGTGCAATTGCACCCTCCGGACGCCCATGCCTAAATACATACATATATATAATAATAATATATATACATATAGATGTATATATATAAATATTATTATACCATACTAATTATATTATTATATATATATTTATTTATTTATATGTATTTATTTATATATATATATACACACACACTACAGCGTATAAGGCTATATATATGCTTATTTATATTTGGTTTTTTTGGGGACGGTCATAACTGGGGCGGACATGACGGGGGCGGTCATAGCTGAGGCGCTGGGGCGGCTATGTCACACTATAGTTCAATGTGAAGTGCGGTGTAGTTCTGTACAACAGGGACGTAGCTAGGTATGGGTTTGGGGGCTTGAGGCCCCAAGCCTGAAGCTAGCCCCCAATGAATTCAGGCTCAAAGGGGGGGGAGTGAATCTTGGGCTTCATCCCCCCACCAAGCTAAAATCCTGGCTACATCCCTGCTGTACAAGCGCCAAGTACTGTACGGTTAAAGAAAACGATTGTTACAGGCTATACAATTATTTCAAAGAATAATATCCACTGAGAAATCTACATTTTTGGACGAATATACTTGACGACTATGTTCCCCGCTATCAAATCATCAGGGATTTACGCCAGAACATTCGCGCAATTAAACAATAATTAGCATTTTAATCGCAGAAAATTCTTATTCTTAGTCAGGACAGCATCGAGTAGATATTTCTCGTCTATACTTAAACCCCGTTTTAACTAGATAGGGCCACAGTCTGCTGTCAATTTCTACTCCAGAGCTCGCATTTCATCACATTAAATTAAACAAATAAGAACTAAATCGCGTTATGAACTAAAATATGAAGCTCCTTACCCAGCCACAGCCTTTGTTCGAATGGCGCTCTTGTCTATTGTCCAACGCCTCTAGGTGCCAAAAGGGGAGGAGCTAAGTCAACGGTTAATTATTTTCAAATAGATTTGTAATTTCATTTTCAGTAGATTCCAGTAGACTAACAGGATCTAATTTTTTTAAACATCGTCACAGGTCCAAGCCAGTTGAAACAACTCATTTAGAGAAACCATCGGGCATTAAGCAACTTTTAGGCTTATATAATCTTAAACTTCTATAACGCCACTTTGTAATGTACAGAAGCATCACTCGACATGCTATTTTTCGGTCATTCACCATTCGTAATTATTTATTTGGGGCTGTCCATTAATTATGTCAATAGTTTTGGGCAATTTTTGACCCCTCCCCTTGTCAACAACTGTCAACTTTCACTTACCCTTCCCTATAATTACGTCAAAACTTTTGACCTCCCCCCAGGTCAATGACAGGTCCCAATAACAAGGTTATTATTTTTGCGGTGACCATTTTCCCTTTTTTGCTCATCGAGTGTCAAAATGTTGTGGTGATGACCTTTTGTCACGCTTTTTCCATTGTAATAAGTAGTAGGCCTACTCCATGAAATTTCCTATCTTTTGATTATTTGCAAAAAGTGAAATTGTTGACGTCAACTTCTCTTGACTCCCCTCCCTCTGTCAACAACTGTCAAACTTTTTCAAATCCTCTGCCCCCTAAATTGTTGACGTAATTAATGGACAGCCCCTTTGCATGTCAGACTTTTCACGTTGGGGTGACACCAACCTGAGAAATTTGAATTTTTTTTCTTGTCACCACATTTCAGAAAGAAGATAACCCTTTTTTGCTTGTCAACACATTTCAAAAGGAAGATACCTGGGTGACACCACGAATTTTCCGCACTGGGTGACACCAACCCTAGCGACGCCACTGGTCGGCTGGAAATTGCAGTAATGTCCTTGGCAGTTCATGGGTTGCATTCTAAGCTTATTGAGGCAAAGATGCATTTCATTATCAGAAAGTTATGCATACAATTGCCTTAAAGAATTTACACGTAAATGGTTGAAATTTTAGGAGCAGAAATAAAATCATTTTTACAATTAAACAATTAAATGCTTAGTAAACATGCTTCAAACTTACAAACAGAAATTTCTCTCACTAGAATAAATGAACAGTTTTCCAGTCAAACAATTCACAGAATGGAAATGTTGGCAAAAAACAATTTCGCAGAACTTCTTAATAGGAATTTGACAGCAAAAATCGAGCTTCACAAAATGCTTAAACCTTAAAAGACCAATTCTTAACTAAGTAAAAGCTAACTACACACCATCAACAACCCCCATTGACACGTAAAGTCTCTTATCACTTTTTCGCTCTCAGATCCTTCAGTTCATCCTGAATGATTGCCATGAGACTGCTGCTCGATTTGGCCGGAACGCCTTCGTCAGTGGCATCAGCAGCGGGTCCTGGTGCGGCGCCTTCTACCTTTGGCTTTGTCTCTGTCGATTCATTTGGGGCACTTGGCACATCGTACACCTTGATGATGCCAGATGAACCGATGCTTTCTAGATCATCTGAGTTGTCAAAAATACAAAAGACTTTTGTGAGAAAGATGAAAGGAAGCAGTCAAATGAGGTCAATATCAGTTCTACTAATTTTGCGACACTATTAATAACCCTCACTATTATACAGTTGCACAACATATGATTACAGTAACACCTGATTAATGCCACTAAGAGATGCTGAGAGTGATAGGTTTTGACTACATATGATTCTTAGTAAATGAGAATCACCAATGTTAAGAGAAAATGAAATGGTTGGCATTGGAGATCTGCACTTGTCTAAAGAATGACACCTATCAATGGGACCTATGAAGTAGGCTAAGTGGATACATTCAGGAAGGTGTAATGGTTGTTGTTGAAACTGAATAACAAACCTTTGCTTGTGCTTATCTCTTCACCACCAGTTGCTGCTTTCTTTGGACGCATTTTCTTTGGAGGTTTTATGGGTTTCATGCTGTGAATGCTTCACAGACAAATGATAAATTGCTATTTTCAATATTTTGTAATACACAGACTTAATAATACACAGACTTAATATTTCAAACTGTCAATTGCAAAACTATTGTCTGCATCAGTTCTTAACATGAAGCTATTAGCAATTTAATACAAAGCCTATCAGCTCAAAGCTTCTTTCAATAGAAAATCAGTTAAATATATTATATATCTGCCAAATGCGTTGGGACAGGAAAACCACTTGCCTTAAGACCTTAAGACTATAGCCAGATTTCAACTCTTGAAGTGAAACTTCACGAGGTATAAAGGCCTGCTTCTCAGTCGGAACCCTGCAGAAAGACAAGTGCATCAGACCAATGCTCTGACTGTCTGTGGATTCAAGTGAATTTTATTTTTCTTAAATTCAGCATAAAATTCAGAAACTAGAAACAAATAGTCGCTCTACGCCTGCCAAGGACACATATTTTAAATGACACAGTTGAATGTGACGACCAGTGCCACTCGTAGTGGCATCAGGAATTCTTACTCCATCCCAGTTGCTGAGCCGAGGAAGATTTGCTTTTTGTGAATGGCAGCTGCCTCGGTGTATGGAATCTCAAAGTCCACCTGATCCCAGTGCTGATCTTTCAGCAGGTCAGGAAGCTTATTGAACATTTCGTCCACAACCATGTAAGATTCCTAACACATGAAAACACACAAACACAATTATGCATGTGCAATGAAACCAGAAAAAACTTCTTCTTTAGTACCATAATAATAATTACTGGTATCATACATCTGCATGAGTCTGGTCAACTGAGTCTGTCAAAAGTCTTCTTTTATCAATCAATCAGTCAGTCAGTCAGTCAGTCAATCAATCAATCAACCAATCAGATTTCTTTAGCACCATCATAACAATGTATATCTTGTAAAGAAATTGAAGTGGTGAAGAACTTTGTTTACTTGGGATGTGAATTGGAAGCAGAGGGAGGTTCAGACTTGGAGATTAAAGGAAGAATAGCAATGGCAGGATCTACATCTCAATAGGCTACATGCCAAAATTTCCAAATCACATGACATTGGGATGAAAACAAAATTAGGAATTCTCAACACTTGTATAATACCAACACTAATATATGGATGTGAATCTTTGACCATATAAAAAAGAATTGGAGAAAAAAATTGCAACAGAAAATAAATGGTTTAGAATAATACTGAGGATTTTAATCAATAACATATATATATAACAAATGAAGAAGTTAGAGAGAAAAATGCAACCAAACATCATTTTGAAGTAATCAGAGAGATGAATGAAATGGACCAGACACATACTCAGAAGTCAGAATGGAAGAAATAAGAAACCCAAAACGAATGTTCAACTACAAACCAGAGGGAAAACGTCTAAAGGAAGACCAAAAAGACGATGGGTGGACGGACTGGAAGAGGATCTGCACATAGCAGAGGACTGAATCAATCTCAACAGAAGAACTGACAGAAGACATCGAATGACTTTGCAAGAAATAGCAAAGGACAGAGAACTTTGGAGAAATGTCATGGAGATAGCTGGACACAGCTGGAGAACGAAGACCTGACCTGATATTGTGAGACATCAGCATCCAGATTAAACATTCATAGGCAACATATAGGCATGGTAAAGGCATGCTAACATAACATGGCAACATAGGCTAAGATAAGGTTTGACAAAGGCTGAGCTAATGTATGATTTTACATTGGCAGCAGGTTTAAAGATCTGATATAAACTAGAAGTAAAGAGTTTGTTGCCAATGGAAGATTTCTCAGTGCAGCCTCAAATGGCTTCTTACGTGAAGATATCGATCGACTAAAAGATTGATGTCAAAGTCATCATCATCTTCTCCGAACGGACAAAGCAGACTTTCTGCCACCTAAACAAAGCAGAGAAGGACACTCGTTAATTATCCACAACATACAAATGATCAGAGTCTTCGACAATACCAGATTACTCCATCACCAAGTCATCTGCTCATAGGTTTCTATTTGCGTTTTAGGGGCAAACATTCTTGAAATTATACACTCTACTATTCTGTGATTTTATGATCCGAAATATTCAGACCTGAATACATTTCACAAGTTCTACAGTCGTAAGGCACTTTGACTGTGATGTCATTTAAGCTGAACACAGGCAATTGCAAAACACATGTCATGTAACAATGACCAAGTGTACATTTCACCTACAATGAAAATGCCAAGCTAAACCAAAAAATTCAGACGCTGAAAGCATATCATTGAAATACTGAAAATTCACTGTGAGAGAGTTGATTACGGCCGATGAAGCCGATCGCTTGCCTTCAACCAGCCCATGTAGAAGAGAAACTGAAGAAGCGTAAAGAATGGGAAATGCTTCTCAGTCGAAGCGTCACTCCCATTCCTCACGTCAAACTGGTATCTGCCGAGCAGAGCGGATAGGCTGAAGATGTAAACCGCAAGTGTAACTACCTTTAAAAAAATTCCACAAAACACTAATCAAGATATAGACAATACAGTTAACAGCTTCACAATTCTCAGAATATATTGAAATTCTGAAGCAAAGCTATGAGCTGCTTAATTAAATTCATGTGCCTTTGAAACTTGTAGCAGAAATGTAGCAACTTCAAAAGAATTTATTGATCTCTTGATAATAAAATTGGATCAAAGTACCTGTGTGTAAACTAGAGGTATAGAAACCCAGTCAAAGCTAAAAAGTCCACCACAATTGCCTCTAAAATCATTGATTTCCTACAAAAACCTTCAAGACAATCATTTGCAGAATTTAGATTCATCATGATGATGTTAAAATAAATACTAATTACATAAGCCATTCACTTGGTAAAATCAGAGATAATCAATAAAAATATCCAGCATTTTCCTTTGTCATAAAAAAATTGAAGATATTAACATTATTACCTGCATTACTTGCAAATGTTTATTTTCTTCAATTAATTTGGAAATGAAATTCAAATTTGAGACAGAACGGTTGTCAGAAATGTTGGTATGAAAGGTGAAGGGAGGTGAGGGAATGGGTGCAAGGTGGAATAAAGATATAATCCTTCAAAATGTACTTGTTCATTGCAGAATATGTGGGGGCATGATGTCTCAGATAGAGTTTACTTTTGCTCTAATTCATTAGAAAGTTCACTAAAGGTTCAATGAGCCAATAGACTATAGGTGAATAGACTGCTTCAAAGCATGCAGGAAAACCCACGGCAACCAGTCTCTGAACAGCAAGATCGCTCTTACTGTCAAGCGATGGATAAATAATCGAGCATAAAGACAAACTTAGACCAACTGACATCGCCTTCCGTTCTTCCTCTGATGGTGAAACGGCCAAGGCCTTGCTCCTCGTCATGCGCTCTTTATCTGCGTTTGCCTCCATCTTGGAAAATGCATGCTCTCCAATGCACAGGTTAGTCCCGAGGACCTCTCTTATTTCCTCTTCGTTGGGTCCATCATCAAAGTCGTCATCAACCTCGTCATCATCCTTCCCTGAAGAATTGGTCAAGCATAAACCAATGAGAACAGTAACAACAGGGGCAGTTGGATTTCCTGGCAATTAAAAAGAACATCTCATGAGTTAATGCGAGTCACTGACAATGAGAGAGAGAGATACAGTAAATGAAATTTTAAAAGATATTCAGTCAAATTCTGTCAAGCCATTAATAATACAATTGATGGTATTGTGTAGCATCTGTTCTAACACAAAGGCACATATCCATCTGCAAAAAAGCACATCTATGCCCGAGATAACAGAGTGAAAAACAGTGAGACAGGTGAAGGAAACTAGCCAACAAAAGAGGCATTCTATCGGTCTCGATGCCAAACTGCACTGAATTTGAAATCCGTAATTTACCAGACGTTTCTTTTGAAGGATTGGCGGAAATGTGAATCTTTCGTTCCGCTATGACCGGTTCTCCGTCCTCGTTGCCAATGTCAACCGGAAGACGCTGAACTGCATAGAGTTCGTCCGACGTATTTCATGGAAAATATATCGGAAGAAGAGAATTGTACAACTCCTGAGGACAGAATTAGAAGTACAATTACTCTTTCAATTCAGAAATCTTCAACAGTTATTTGTTTGTGACCTTCTGAATTCACAATATCGATTAAATAATATTAGATATCTTGAAAAAGAGTTGAATTAAATTATTTTATAAAAGTTATTGCCTCTAGAACTCAATTCGAATAATCAATTTCCTGCAATTAAGGTCAATGCTTGAATCAAGTTCTGACCCGGTCGAGCCCCGTCACAACAAACACGATCAGATCAATCTTCTCTCCAAATTTCTCAAGGAACCTACGAACCGTCCCTAAGCAAATAACAAACGGAAAAATCCATGAAAAAGCTTGAAATAAAATGCATTCATAAAGATACACATAAATAGGGAGAGAGAGAGAGAGAGAGAGAGAGAGAGAGAGTCAATGACTTCATGATTTCTTTACACATTACAAATCCATTAATTTAACAGAAAATGAAATTGCTTACTGAGCGCAATGTGAGCGCCTTCTAATGACGGATATGCTCGTCTGTTTGTGTGAATGCAACGCAGACCGAGTGTTGATAGATTTCTTTCTCTATTGTATAAAAGTCAAAGGAAAAATAAACACATAAATTAAAACTATTGATAATAAGAAAATTACTAGACATTTCATCTTCCATAAACACTCGACTGTCACAACTCGGTGTTCAATTCTCCTCAAGAATTTTCAAAGGCCGTATTCATGATCAAGCTTCGATCATCATTTTATCTAGTGCGGTAACAAATTAATCAGAAATCAAGAGAAAGCACATAGGCAATTCAAATGGACAAACCGAGTTACGTAAGATACTGACCAAAGTAGCAGCAAGGTGTTTCTGTAACTGTTAAACAGAGCATTTTCAGCAGCTGTTTTGTATTTTATGTTGTATCGTGGACCAACAGTATGTATCACATGCCTTGCTGGAAGGCAATAACCTTTGCTGATCTTTTGCCTCTCCTGTACGACATGCTGAAAGACACATCAGCACTGCACTCAGCAACAATCAACAAATGCATATACATAACATAAAATCCTCTTAATCAGTTCCTAAACCAGTAGTAAGTTAAAAGTACCAATTAATGTATGTCACGCTAAAGTTACTTAAAGGAAGTGTCAAGTGCAAAGCTACCATGACAAATAAAGTTCTAGCAACTGCTGGTTATTTGGACATAATTCTGTCTCAGGTATCACTTCAGTGTCTTTGTGATTGCTAAAAGACATAATGCAAAAAACCCAAACATTGAAAACATAACAACTCTACACTTAAAAAGATAAATACAGAAACTTTCACTTAGCGATCAAAGCAGGAAATTTAAATATCTAAAGGCAAAAGAATCTCGGGGACGTACTCTTGATTTCATTCAGCATTTCGTCTCGCAGCTCCTTCCCGGCCTTTAGGATAGTTGATGATGTCACAGCGTCAGTGTCAGTCAGTGACTCATTATTACAGCAGACGATTGCGTGTGCATTCAACAAAGTAATGTCACCATTCCTATAAAACAGCAGCAACAGAATGCCAATTAAGTGAAAGTTGACAGTTGTTGACAAGGGGAGGGGGTCAAAAATTGCCCAAAAATTGTTGACATAATTAATGGACAGCCCCTAAGCAAATGGATCCAGTAATGAAGTACATTACAGGGACACTCTTTTGTTCTTTCAAAGATCACACATGTCCAAAAGCCTTATTTGATTGGCCATGGTTTATAAATGACACTAACATAACTCTTCATTAATATAACTACAGTGTAGTCATTCTTTATAATAAGTAGTATTCTTTATAATTTCACGCTGAAATATTTATCCATTGACATACCTGTAACCAAAATTCTGACTGATATTGAACAACTTACCAGTAAGCAATTTTGCTGTTAATATCTTGGTTAAAAGGAAAGGGTGATGATCGTTTAATGGCGATCTCTTCCATCTGATTGTACGCCGGTACAAAGGTACAACTCCACCGAATCAATTCATCCACTCTGACAACCGGACTGTTATCATCCATTTCCAATAACTAACTCAGCATCTAAAATAAATTGAAGACAGTCTTTCACACAGTCACTTCTGCACACATTATACAGCAATACAACATTCAAAATTATTAAGAGTTCCTCATTCTAAAATAAACATCTCCCATTTCTCCAAAAGACAGAGATCCTCTTACACAGTAAAGAAGCTAAGCAGATGCCAGCCTCCGTTAAAAGCAATGCTTCCCTTAAATGAGTAGAAATTGAACAGCTGTTTTGTAATTCTTACATTACATTGCATTACACTTACCTCCATCCGATGTTAACAGTCCTTCCTAGTTCCTACTGAATATGGCCCAAGGATTGTCTCTGTGTCCGGTTATTTACATGCGGTCATCAACAACCTTGACTCAATTGTTTTCCTTATTTCAATATATTTACTATTCCATCTATTATCTGTCTACCTCTGTGGCTATCCCAACAGAGCGTCAGCTCTTAAACCGGGAGATGTTGTATCTCCCCGGGTTCAACACCCAACGATCAGAGATTTTATTTCTCATGCAGCCGGCAAGGAGTGGGAGTTAAAATGGTTTGTGTAATGTACAAAAGTTCGCTGTGTTCTGATATGCTAGTTGCAATAGACAGTGAATGAGGCTGTGCTAGGTGTCTAGTAACCATGAATGACCGCTATAGGCCTAATAGTTACTTGACAAAGCACCGCACACAATTATCAAAACACGTACAACAAACGGCTGGTCAACACAGGACAGAACAAAAAGGGATTAAAGATGAGAAAAAGCACTGGGGAAAAGCTAATTTGTAGAAATTAAGCTAACACAAGCGCTATAGAAATTAGGTTAATTATGTTACAATTTAGACACCATGAACTGACGGTGATCTCGACATACAAGAAATGAAGAACACTTTCAGATGAAATTAAGAGGCAGTCTCTGTCGAGCGGACGAAGACTGCGCCAAAACATCCAAGACAATAGAATTTGCTTTAATAACAATACTTTTTATTTATTTCACTAAAACACCTTTATTTCACTCACAAGATTCTTGTAAACCAAGATGATCACGTGACCAACGCTGGTTCCGGGCGGCTATATAATGAAAACTCGAGATGTTGCAAGTAAGTAAAAAGGGTCTATCTATGCTATTTCCGGTGCCTGCAAATCTTTAATATATTACTCATAGTATTTATTGCATTTCTTTCTCGATTTACTGGCGCTTTACAGTCAGAAAGAAACTATGACCTTTTACTACTTGTCATGGTTTTGAAAAGATACTGTACTGTAAACGAGTTGCGATAACATTTTTGCTTCTCAGGGTTTTTAATTACATGTATTTTAAAGCTCCGCTTCTGAAACATGCACCCTCTGCTAAAAATTCGCCCCGTCGCGTCTGCCCTGGAGTGACGAACAGGGAGAGCGAACCCCCCAGGATGTCGCTGGATGCGGTCTATGGAGGCACTCTACTAGGCCAGATGGGACACTCATATGATGGCCGATTACTGCCGGCGTTTGAAGACATGACAGCTAGGGTACACACCAGAAAGCGCAGCTTCTTACCAGGATTATGCCGACTGTCGAAGTTGCTAGAGCCTTTTTTAATGTTTCAACAAAATATTTGAGCATAGTTAACACTATAAATTACATGTAGTCTATACTTGATTTAGTTAAATGCTGTTTACCCACTTGGGGCTGTCCATTAATTACGTCAATTTAGGGGAGGGGTTTGAAAAGTTTGACAGTTGTTGACAGAGGGGTCGAGAAGTTGACGTCAACAATTTCACTTTTTACAAATAATCAGGAATTGAAATTTCATGGAATACTACTGTACTTATTACAATGGGAAAAAGCATGGCAAAAAGGTCACCACCAGATTTTGACACTCGAGCAAAAAATGGTCATCACCACAAAAATTCTAACCTTGTTATTGTGAACTGTCAATGACCTGGAGGGGGGTCAAAAGTTTTTGACGTAATTACGGGGTGGGTTAAGTGAAAGTTTAGTTGTTGACAATGGGGGAGGGGGTCAAAAATTGCTGACATAATTAATGGACAGGTCCTTTTGTCAATTATTGTTACTCAGGCTGGCAAAGTTTCCCATTGTAACTACAGTGTACAAAAAATTTTATTTGCAATTTCTATTTTTAAAAATTGACATGATAGAGAAATTCTGTGCAGATCTGAAATCAGCATATCAAAATTATGTAGTCAGTTCGTAGCCAGCAGTGGGCTGTTGTGTTGCCTCAGTATCAGTACTATGTCCTCTGGCACTTTGCCAGAGGGAGCTGGGAGGGATGTTGTCCTGTCGGAGCTGGTCAATCCTTCCTTTTCTAGAGCGCCTCAGAGAATGCTTCCAGGAGGAATCAGGGTGACGTCCAGATCAACCTGATGCCAGTTTTTCGGAGGCCGGCACATCCTCTTAGAGGCGAGTTACGTGGCCAAATACAGCAAAATTATGTAGAATTACCTCAAAACATCTTTCAACCAATTTCATTTTAATTAGCAGTGTAGATGCATGAATTTAGTTGCAGATTTTCAATTGTTGCAACTTTCAGTTGTGCTATAAATAAATGGTGACAATCTATACAATATTGAAAATTAGAGCAAAGTAATCTGCATTAAACCATGCATTCCCCATGTTCCCCTACTGTTCCAGGTCACAAATTGCACCCTGCTCCTATTGATCACTGACAGCATTGCTCCTTTCACATTTATAAAGACTAGACCTTGGGGTACTTTCTTAGAAGACAGGTTGCTAAATTAGAAAATTTGTTTCAACCAATTGATAAAATGATTCAAATTAATAATTTTGAAATAAATATGTCCCTGCACAAACTGTCTCTGCAAACACAAGTACTCATTACTCACTGAACTCACCTTGGCAGCTGAAGCTAAATTATGAGGTGTGATTTAACTCACATAAAATCGTGATAAAAACTAATAATTTTATAATGCAGCCAAGACCATTTATTGCAAAACTTACCTGGAAAATGTATGGAAAACCAATCATCCAACCTTTCGTTAGCAAAAATGGATTTGGTAGACAATCTACCTGGCAACAGACCCCATCAACAATCAATTTCAAGTCATTTGATTCAACAGCGATCAACTTTGATGCAGTGCGAGAGGCCTGATCAGTATTTCAGAGGTTTGAGGCCCATTCTACCTGGTAGCTGAGAGACTGTGATGTCTTCCACAGCTTTTTCTGTTTTCTTTTTCTTCTGTGATGTCTTCTTCAAGTCTTCTGAGACCAGTGATGTCTCCTCGTGCTGTCTTTCCATATGTCGGCAGATTGCAAGAGACTTTCAAATTTATATTGACATATTGCAGATACAACACCTACTCACTCAAAGTAGAATTTATTATGTAAATGAGCATTTCCATACAACTATTTCAAATATTTATCTGAATGAATTTATTGATTTATTCAATTAACATCCTTAATATTGGATTAATTAAAAATTTATTTACAAAACTCTGTACTCTTAAGCCATTTTTTTAGGCTGGCTGCACTTGCTCTATTTCTTTTTTTAAAATGTGCACCAAAGGTTTAAGAAAAATGCAAGACCAGCATTTTCAAATGAGCCTCGTGCAGATCTGCGTGATGGATATACAATCCTGCCCAACTCGCCGAACGAGCAGAATGCAAATCCGCTGTACAGAAATACAATCTTGTCCAGGGAAACGAACGGATGGACTGCAAATCCAGAGATGCAATCCCGCTCAACGTGAGTTGCGCGAGCCTCTGTGCAATGGAAATACATTCCTGTCTGTCCGAACCGTTGGACTAAGCCACATGCAAATCTGGACAGCAGAAATACAATCTCACCCGACCAACAAATCAGTGAGGACTGCATATCCGTCACGCAGATCTGCACGAGGGTTGTTTGACAACGATGACCTTGCATTTTTCGTAAAAGTATGGAGCCTTTGCCCTACCACTTTTGGGTTAAAAAGCTGGAAGCTTTAACACCAACGGAAATTATTGTGCCAATAATTTAGAATTACACACTTGTTTTAAGATTATAATTTATGTCCAGTCACTTTCCTCCAACATTTTTCACAAAGAGAAATTGTTTTCTTACCCTGTCTGCATTAATTCTATTCCAATACATCAAGAAAAGATGGGATAATTTGCACACTGAAAGACTGAAATGATGCGTTCTTGCACAATATTTCGCTTGAAAACTGAGCTTCAGTAATTTCAACACCCGAAGAGACTGACAAAGATTCATTTCTCGCTAAAAAAAAAACAGTATCCAAAAATGTTTGACAATGTACAGCAAATTGTGGCAAATCAGCAGATATCTTTATATTTAAACTAAGGCTGCTATTTGGGTCACAACAATTCTTCAGTTCCATTCTATTGTAAAAATTAATATTAAATATAGTTAAATAACATGAGGGGAATATTTCTAACCCCATACTTAATACAAATTATAGTGTCATTCACATGTTGTTTAATATCTGATTTCTTCAAAACTTATTATTTGTAATAGTACAATTATTACTATTTAGAAATATCATTATTGTTAATATAAATATTAATATCTATTATTTATTATTATTCTAGTCACTCACCAAATCTACCTGATTCACATAGATAAAGACTTGTAGATATGCTATAATGCTCCCAATTCTTGCAAGGCTTTTCTGTTGCTCCTGCGAACGGACCTAATAAAAATATAAATTAAATATTAATAGCCATTTGTGAACCACAACCAATCAACATTCTGTTAATAAATAATACAAAATCTGTAAGACTCGAACTGTTGATTAATCGCTGCTAACGCATGCCCAATTAACGCGTTAAAATTTAGCGCGACTTTAAGCAACCACCGAATGGGCAATGGATAAAGCCGGGTTCAAAGAACCCTACTGGAAACAGTAAGAAAGCTGAAATGCTAGGGACATATTGTGCGAACAAAACAGGAATGTCTCGAGAAAGAAATAATGCAAGACACAATGCCAGGATCATGAAAAAGAGGTAGACTAAGAAAATTTCGGTTTCGAAGATTTCCTCCAGTAATTCATACATTATTGGACGAATATACCTGGCGATTATGTTACCCGCTATCAAATCATCAGGATTTACGCCAAAAATTCTCGTAATTAAAACAGTAATTTGCATTTTAATCGCAAATAACTCTTAATCTTACGTCAGTGGCGGCTTCGAGTAGATTTCTCGTTTATACCTAAACCTCGTTTAAACTACACTGTATGTGTCGTCA
This sequence comes from Metaphire vulgaris, assembly GCA_018105865.1. Taxonomy (NCBI): domain Eukaryota; kingdom Metazoa; phylum Annelida; class Clitellata; order Crassiclitellata; family Megascolecidae; genus Metaphire; species Metaphire vulgaris. The sequence goes on along the minus strand of CM030858.1, from coordinate 14,103,908 downwards.
ACTTCTACTCCAGCGCTCGCATTATCAGTTTATCATTAAATTAAACCAATAAAACTTAATCGCTTAGATCGCATTGTACAACTTACCCAGCTTTTGTTCCGATGCCGCTCTTCTCAAGCACAGCCTTTGTCCAAATGAAACCAAATCCCGCTTTTCTCAGCACAGCCAGGCACAGCCTTTGTCCCAATCCCGCTCTTCGCAGCACAGCCTTTGTCTAAATCGCGCTCTTCTCAACGGTCGATGCCTCTTTGGCAGTGATGCCAGTGAACTTTGAAAAAAAACCCAGATTGCGTTTTTAAAAAACCCAGAAAGCCCATTATATCGAAGTTCTACGCAGTATTGTTGATAATAATAATTAATTAATAATGATAATAATAATAATAATAATAATAATAAATAATAATAATAATAATAATAATAATAATAATAATAATAATAATAATAATAATAATAATAATAATAATAATAATAATAATAATAATAATAATAATAATAATAATGTGATTTAAAGTGGTTTTGGAGGCTATGTAGCCTAATCCTGTGTGGAAACGCAATTTTTAAGTTGTATGTTTGTCTAGCGCATATTGTAGATCGTGTCCAGTCAGTGTTTATTCTAGGCATTCTCTGGGGGGAATTCCTCCCCAGTTTTAAAATTCCCCAAAATTTTTAATGTTGGCTGGGGATGGAAATCCCCCAAAAAAAGTGTGGAGACTCAGACATTGCCCCCCAAACATTTCAAAATCCCCCCAATGTCAAGGTGGCTAGAATAAACACAGTGTCCAGTGCATAGTCTCTGTGGCTTATTATGGGGACTGATATGAATGATATGAATGAATGCAGATCCACGACCCACCGTCTGAGGGTATGTTTTTGTCTTCGGAATATATCTGTGGGGGTTCCCTGTCACTTCCTGGACCGTCATTGTAGCCTAAGTGGAAGTAAATAGGTAGATAGGTAGGTAGGTTGGGGGCTGTCCATTGTGTCAACAATTTTTGGGCAGTTTTTGACCCCTCCGCCCAGTGTAGGTGGTAAAAAATAACCGCAACCGTAATCCCATGGAGTTATTATTAGAGGAGACGTCATTTCTAATAATAACTCCTTGCGTAATCCAACGATTCAAAATTTGAATAGTTCTAGTCTGCGTCACTGGTCCACTGCTTACTCAAACCATTGTAAGGAAGTAAGTAAAATATCTTGATTTTCTATATTATATATTCTAAATAAGTAATTCTAAGTATTATTGCAGAACACAACGATTTGTATATCATAGTGTATGAGAGTATCCAGAACACTCTCTATGCCCACCAACATAGCCAGTATCTATGCTGGTGTGCAAGAAATCTGCTTCTGCCATTGGCGTCTATTAATAGACAACAATGGTTGCTATGGTTTCTGGAAACTTTCTGCCCACCAGTGGGCGGAGCAACCGGACCTTGTTGGTAAACACTGGATAGTCACTGTTTCGCATTTTAATTGTCACATTTAATTGTTAATTGGCATAATTACAGCAGTGCTTAGAGACAGAAGACTATAGTCTCTAGTGGTCAAACAGTTTGTACAACTGAGGTCATTTGAATATGAAGGTGAAACAAAGGAAAAGATAAGATCAGAAGGAATACAATTTATTCTGTTCCACAGCAAAGCCAATTCTGTCAGAGCCCTCTATATCCACTTACAGTTCTAGCCGCCAAATCCAGTCCCAGTCATCTGCTCTTATAATAGTGACAACCGATATATTGAGAATTATTCTCGAAGTATGTCATCAGAACACTCCCAGTCTGGTTCAACCCACTCTACAGCCAAGCAAGCAAACAAAAGCCAGGAAAAGAAAAACCAATCCAAGAAAAATCTACATTATGAAAGCAATCAAGACTTTACTTAACTCAGTGAAACGATAAATCCACCAGAAAGCCGCCATTGACAAATTAACTATTAGAACATGTCTACAGAATTCTCATAAAATAATACAATTTCAATTTACAATGTTTGAATAATTGCTGATGTTATGCTATTAGCTTTAACTAAAGTTGCCTAGAGATAACCAAAGCAAGAGAAGTTGCCAATGATCGTACTGGCTGCAGAAGACTCATTGCCCAATGTTCCAGAGGGAACGGGAGGATCTAAGTCTAAGTAAGTAAAGTTGCCTCCAGTTGAATAAAGGCTGACAATAAGAGCAGTAAATGCAGCATTTGAATGTCATTGTAGAATTCTGTGAGGTCTGCTTGCATTTCATCATACAAAGTTCATTGGCAGTTAAAACGCAAAAACAGCAAAGGCAGTGAGTAGTTAATGAAACCATGAATTGAGAAATATCAATGTCGCTCAATTGCTTCCAAATGAAAATAAATTGGAATCAAATAAATGTGCAGTTTTCTGTTGACATTCAATTTTAAGCATTTCGTTTTCTCTGAACCAAATGATCAAAGCGTTACTCTTCATCGAGTCTATTATTCAACTTGCATTCATCAAATGGATTTGCTGCCCTTCTGTAAAACTTGGTGCTTGTGTCGTAATACGCTGTGGTATTGCGACAGTGGAAGGCGACATTCTGGAAGGCAGAAGAGTGGAACAGCCGGAGGAAGCGAAGCTGTGACATGTCCATTGTGTACTTGAACTGCAAAGGAACAAATGATAATAAATACAATCATCAAATGAAAGACAAGGAATATGAAAATGGAATGCAAGTAAAGAGATCAGAGATGTTGATGCGTGTAGATTGATAAGTCTGTAGCATTCTCTTCATAAAAAAGGAAGAGAAATTTTCAAAAATCAAATATTAACACATTGGCTGTCACCTCGCTGTTCCGCTGTCACCTATAGGCAAACTCATTGTTTGCACTGTGGTGGCATGTAATGATGCCTCTTGCATCTCAGAAATGATTGTTTCGGCATCCATTAGGATAACACATGTTTTGTCCTGGCACCTGGTGACTGCAGATGAAAACTTTTCAATTTCTTTATCATTGTGCTTATATATAAAAGAATGAATAAATACATGATTTAAATTTTTTTGTGTATGTGTCGATGTTTTACATTTACTTTAAGCATGGCACCTAAAATATATATATTTAGAGCAAAAAGAACTTTGGTGGGTTTTTAACTTTTTAGACTTTTACCAAAACATCCTGCAGAATGTAGGAAACCAGAAACCCCTGAAGTCCTTCAGAACCAGGCTGGCCTTTCCTCCAGCATCACCAAAATCAAAATCAATCAATCAATCAATCAATCAATCAATCAATCAATCAATCAATCAATCAATCAATCAATCAATCAATCAATCAATCAGTTTTCACAGATTTTATAATCAGTCTCTGCCAAATTTCGCTTCAAAAAATATTAAAACGACTGTAATGCAGTAGCAGATGACTAAATACTGCACAGGTGCATTATCGTATGGAGTGGCAGAAGGATTCATCAATAATAACAGCACTGTATGTTATCTGTACAGCAATGTGTTTCTCCTCTGTTACATACATACATGGCTTGCTAATAGATATACTGCAGTTAACCAAGCATGTAAATTCCATAAAATTCAACCAAAATAATAATTTTGACTTTAAACAAATGGTTAGATTCAAAATGTAAATTTTACCAAAAAGGTAAATTACATTTTTAAAACCTCACAATTGAGACATTTTGAAAACACACGAGGTAAACTTCAACTTTAAAAATGACATAAATCTCCATTTATGACGTTTGACGTCTGGCTGTTTTTCGTAATGAAAGAGTGTGCTTGGAGGATGGGTTCAGCCTGTAGAATAGTCCAGAGAGAGAGAGGTCAAAGCTGGGATAAGAAGAAACTGGCTTCACTGCTCTTCCAATCGTCTCAATCAGCGACTCAGTAGGTCAATGACAGCCATGCATCATCCATATCTGAAGTAATGCCAAGTGCAAAATAAGAAGCCAGAAGTCAAGTAATTCTATCCTGAATTGGACTATTTCAACTTTAACGTGAAAATCTGTTGAAAACCCACCTGTGGTCCTGCTCCAGTCCTGCCACTTTCTCCAGCATTGTCAGGAGGACCCATTGGCCAAGGACACCATCCTTGCCTGGCTGACCCTAAAAGCAGTTAATGACCAATGCTAAATTAATTATAAACTTTGGCTGGACACTTGTCAATTGTTAGAGTGAAACTGAGCTCAGCATCGATTAGCAAAACACATTCAGCACCTGCCCGATATTTCTGTCTGGACAAAAGAACATTTAGGAAACTGAAAATTTCACAATTATAACAGTAAAAAAACTAAACCACAATACAACACAACACATGAGAAAACCTTCATGTGCACTTTAAATAGTAAATTTGTTCAATTGTGAAAATTTTTTATCAGCAAACATCAATGCAGCCTCAAGGGCTTCTGTTGCTGCAAAATGCCTAAGTTTCATAGTTAATTTTATTAAGTTAGGGTTAGCAATTGGGTTAGAGTGGACAGGGTTAGTTGCGTACTGCCCTATATCGCCCTTCTCCACCTCTGTCAAGGAGGATAAGTGGTCGTGTTGTCTCAAAACATTCACCATGAGTTACCTCTACATACTGTATATTTGTGCCACACAATAATAGTCTAATAGTTATCTGCAGGCCAATCATTGTGTCACAGCCTATAGTAAATGTGCCACAAAAAATGCATACCACCCAATGTATTAGCAATCAATTGTACAAATTCTATCACATTCTCCAAAAAATGTACAATAACTGACTCATAACATGAACTCACTGACTGATGCTCCTCTGTCCCCAGTCTGACCTTGCCTTCCTGGCAGACCAGGTAATCCTGTTGCTCTGTGTTCATCTGGCTTCCCATCATTCCCTGATTTCCTCAGTTGCAAATACTCAAAGAAAGAAAAATGGACAATTAAAGTTAAGAATTTAATAATGTGTAAAATTATTTACCAATGCAAAATCTTAGTCTTTATCTTAATATTCATCAACTCCATTATTTTGTACACCATAAATAAATGCCTTTCTGCCCTTTTGGTCATAAGAATGCAACTTCTAAATACTTACAGATTCACCAGTGCTGACAAAGTTAAAGACAATGGAGAAAGACAACTGTTACAAGTTCTTCTACTGCAAGATGTCAATGGCAGGTGGAAAGCGACAATGTGAATGCTGCCTAACACTTGAGTGTATAAACAAGAGGACAATTTAACCTGAACATTAAACAAATACCAGGTCTCTAATTATAACATATATTTATCAATATCTGAAACATTAAGAAGACTGCTGACCATGATTGAAACGATCTCTGCCCCAGAAGCACTGGCGATCCCAGTCGATGACTGGGAGGGAGATCCCTAGAGAGAAAACAAAATCAGTCAATTAGTTAATTCCAGTTGTGAATTGCTGTGGCACTCTAATAAAAGTGACTGCCACTGGTTGTGGCAGCATGTTCAAACAACATTCAATTTCCAGTTTCTCTAAACATTGTTGATTGCCTCTTTGGATGTGGAGATTATGTCTCAAGCAAGTCTGTTTCAAATGTTGCTTTTATTTTGCTAAAATTGGAACCCTGTTATTCAATGCAGTCAAATGGTGTTATTTGACAACCAATATCTAAGTGCTTATGAGTAAGCAATGTCCCAAGTAATGATACAGAAAGTGTCTTTATTTAATCTTGGTTTAGGGTCACCATTTCATAAACTAATTAAACACAAACTCCATCGTGAGATACAAGTGACATAAAATCATTCCGACCAATCTCTAATCTCAGCTTTGTAGCGAAGCTTATAGAACAAGTAGTTGTCGAGGTTTGCCGGGTCGCTGAAACCAACCATCTCCTCCCTGCGCATCAGTCAGCACATCGGAGATTCCACTCCACAGAAACTGCACAGTGCGCGCTATCGATGACGGTAAAGTCTGCGCTTGTGCAGCTTGATCAAAGCGCAGCTTTCGATACGGTCGATCATGACATACTGCTCCGGGTGCTCATCATCATCATTAACCGTGGGATCATTGCCCATTGGTGTATAATGCCACCTCCACAGTTTTCTGCCATTATTTTCTGTCCGTTGCTCTGTGACTAAGATTCTGTAAACTGCTTCCACACCATTCTTCAATATCATCACACCATTCCTTGTGTGGTCTCCCTCTCTCTTATTGGCACCCTCCATTATTCCAAACATTAGAGCTTTCATCTTTCTGTCCTCTTTCGTTCTGCATATGTGTCCGAAAAGTTGGAGTTTCCTTTGTTTTACTCTTTCCAGCATGGTTTGTTTGGCCTGAATTCTCCCGTATAGTTCTTCATTTGTGATTTTTTTGACCCATCCGATTCATAGTATTTTTTCTATAACATTTTCTTTCAAAGGCTAGTATTTTTCTTTCCAAGTCTTTGGTGATGGTCCATGTTTCGCATCCATATAATGGGTGCTAGAGGAACGCTTTGGAGTGAGTGGAACTCCTCTATGCTGGTTTCGCTCATATCTAAAGGGACGTAAGAAAATGGTCATACTACAATAAGGAGGCATCGTCAGAACTACCCCTGCACTGCTCAGTGCCACAAGGCTTGTCACTCGGTCCTGTATCGTTCATAACCTACACAGAAGATTTTAGCCTCATCCCTCAATGTCACCAGCTGAGTCACCACATATATGCTTACTTACAAAAGCTTATAAACTTACAAGCCTTAAAATTATAATGTTGCAAATTATTAGAGAAGGTTGAGCATGTACTGGAGAAGGTCACTTTTCTCCAGTCTCTCCTCCAGATGGACCTTCCTCCAGATGGACCTTTGAGTCGGCCTTCTGATCCAGGCGATCTTCTGTCCCCAGACTGACCCTGAACAGAAATCAAAGAGAAACTGCTTTAGGTGTTAACTGAAGTCAAACCTCTCTGCATGAACTTCTGCCTAAGCATAGTATCAGTTGCAATACAGTAGGTCAAATGTAGGAGCCCTGCAAACACATGAACTAATTTCTATCAATGACAACTTTTATTAAAAGAAGGCAGAACAGTGAGTCAAAAACAAATAATAAAGAGCTACAAACATTCAAAATGTTCTACATAATGTTACAGCAGAAGCATTTAACCAACCCGCTCTCCCTGGACAGAAAAACCAGGAGGACCCTTAAAATGCAAATAGCACAACTATCCAATAAATATGTACGACAAGGAAACCAACAAAAGACAAATACACAAATTACAAAAGTTAACTGTTATTTATGTACACTTAAGTGTGCAAGTCTCAACTGAATTTGTTGCTTCCATAAATAGATAACAATCTGAAGATAAATTCTCCAATTCATTTGGATATCTTTCATGCTGCTTCATTGTAGACATTTAGTGCTCTGAATGCAGGGCTTGTCCCTTGCTCAATGCTCATACTACCCGTGCATATGCATTGCATGTCTTGGAATCATAAATAAGTTTTCTCTTCCTGGTTCCAACATGGAATGCTAAGCTTATTTATTAACTATTTAATTAGCAGAAGTCAAGTAACTTAAACTTACCGGTATTCACTAACCGCTTAACTTTTGGCACCAGGAGTGTCAGGATTGGCAGCAGCACCAGAAAGACAAAGTGAACCAGGAAGCCAGGACCTCCAGGTAATCCAGGTTCACCCTGTCAGACAGAAACCGAAAAGATAATTTCACTAAAAACTTCCATTAGACCTATTTTAACAACACAATTCGGTTTCTGCAAAACCAGTTTTTATAGTTCAGTAAAGAAGTCTTAAGACTTTCAAGCACTCTGCTAGCATCCACGTCAGCACTGAATCAAGTGCTAATAATAACAACATTACACATCAATCTGAATAAAAGCTGCTTTAAACTTATGTTGTTTTTCAACGTAATGTAATAAATGACAGCAATCAGACTCATAGAACCAATTGCCTGAACAACAAACCTAGAACATGGAGAGCGCAACAATTGAACAAATACAGTAACTGACTTACATCTCTCTTTCTCCGGGATATCCAGTAGGACCTTGTTATCAAAATATCATTTTATACCTTATATTACTATATATATTCAGTTATTTGATGTAAATAATCATTTTAACCATAAGAATAATATTCTGATTTTAAGTGGCTTAGGAGGCTAAGTAAAGCCTGTGTGAAAACCAATGTAGTAACTCCACATTCAATAACGGTACCTAGCTTTCCGAGATAGGCTCAGATATTATTATTATTATTGTTATTACCTCGACAATTTCTATAGCGCTATAACATAGCTAGATGCCAAAAGCAAGAGCACTTTACATAAATGGAATAGATAGCCTTTGAGAATCCGTTTACTGTTCCAACTTCCACTGTATGTGAAATAAATCTGCAATCTCTGAATTTGATCTTTGAATGCTTCTCGAATCGAATGCAGCAAAGGACTGACCGATGGGCCGATGGTCCTCGTCGCCAAGGAGGACCTCGTGGATCCGGTGATGTGGGTGACCCGGGAGGATCTCGTGGTCCAGGCTGCCCCTAAAATTCACGAAACGCACAATTAGGCGCCACTGGAAGCATCGGTCGCAGATGCAACAAAAGCATTTAAAACCCGTACAACCGTACAACAGCTAGAAGTGCAGTTCGTTGATTCGCATTAAAAATATTACAGGAAAATAAATGCCGCATTTGTCTAATCTCACAATATTTTGTTGAGAAAGTCTTCTTCTTCTTCTTCGTCTTCTTCTTCCTCTTCACAATATTTAGATCGATGGCGTTGGGACTATTTATTTAGCATTAGGTGCAATAATATTTATAAAACTGTTGTTAAATTGCAAGATTTTGTATATTAGCTTTGTTTTTTAAATGACAAAACGAAGGCGCTCAAATTTATTGAGATTATTGAATTATAGACATTTACAAGTACTACAACAACTGCATTTAATGCTGTTTTCTTCTTTACTGTTTTGTGTAATATTCCACATTTACCAAGTCCAGTAAGAAATAGTGTTAAATATTTTAAAAATCCATCTATTACTTTTAGCGTGCTTAATTGTTTGTTTGTTATTATCACAAGTAACCCTAATTTTAAAAATAACATGAAGCTGAAAAAAAGACATTATACCTGGTGCTATTTTCTGTTCAAATTGGACTTGCCATTTGATCAAACTACATCGAGTACACTAATAATATAAAATACAGTTGATCAAGGCATTATTTTTCTTTTGAAATTCTATTTTTTAAATTTCCACAGACAAGTTTACATTTTAAAAAATTACGTTAAGGGATATAACTATAAAATTAAATTAGTTGATCTACCTGTAATCAGATTTCATAGGGAAATGCGACGCCAGGAAATTGCATTTTATAGCGCTATTACATGATTATTATGGGATTATTATACTCGAAGGAGAAAGCAATTCACAATTAATAATCTAAATTTCTATTGTACCACTATCGTAATGCCTAGGCATCAGAGCCGTAACTAGAGTATTTATCGCACGGGGCAAGGTATCAATTTTTGCCCCCTAACCGTCTAAAAACTGGTGGTTACCTGTTTTGCTTAGCACACTTTGGGGCTGTCATGCCTGTCCATTAATTACGTCAACAATTTAGAGGGGAGGGGATTTGAAAAAGTTTGACAGTTGTTGACAGGGGGAGGGGTCAAGAGAAGTTGACAACAATGTCACTTTTTACAAATACTAAAAAATAGAAAATTTCGTGGAAGACCACTTATTACAATGGAAAAAAGCATGGTAAAAAGGTCATAACTAGCACACTTTGACACTCGTCGAGCAAAACAGGGATAAAATTGTAATCACCGCAAAAAATAATAGGCTAACCTTGTTATTGGGACCTGTCATTGATCTTGGGGAGGGGAGAGGTCAAAAGTTTTCGACGTAATTATAGGGGGTAACTGAAAGTTGACAGTTGTTGACAAGGGGAGGGGTCAAAATTGCCAAAAATTGTTGACATAATTAATGGACCCCTTTTCACGACGTTGTAGGAGCGAAGCAGTGAAGGAAGTATAGGCCTAGTGTACAGAACGCGGGTGATGACCTTTTTCACTTGTCATACTGGCAATACCGTCGTGAATAAAATCAACAATGGTCTCTGACGCCCACCGGACGGCGCCCGGGGAAGCTTGCCTCCCTGCCTCCTAGCCATGGCTAAGTTGCAGGCTAACCCCAACCCATCAGCCAGGCACGCCGAAAGTGGGGGAGCAGGAGGTGCAGCTGCACCCCGTGGAAAAATTCAGGGGGTGCAATGCACCCCTGAAAAGAGGATGGTCTGCACCCCCTCTGCACCCCCTGAATCCTAAAAAACAGAGGGTGCAGAGGGGGTGCAGAGTGTACAGACGACCTTTTTTGCTTGTCAAGCTATTTTGAAGGTAAATTCTAGCAGAGGCATCATTTGGAAGGCTGGGGGCCACGACCCCCCCCAAGGAAATGAAAATATTAATTTATAATGTATTAATGTGTAAAAAACAGGGACGTCATTTGCATTTGGGGGGGGCAAAAAGAAAGGTCAGCAGCCCCTAAAGCCCTAAAGAAGTATTTGATGTCGAGTAATCTGAAGAAGTAACTAACCGCAAAAAAGGACTGACAAGCAAAAAAAGAGGTCGTCAACTTTTTTGCAAACTCGTCAGGTCGAAAAATTGCAAAAAATTGAAAAATTGGAAGAAAAATTTCTCGCCCCCCAAGAAAAGTGCGAAATGACGCCACTGAATTCTAGCGTTGAATACCTTTTTTTGCTTGTCAAGGATTTGAAAGAGAAAATTTCACTTCGAAAAAATCTGCACCCCTGACCAAAATTCGTTCCGGCGGGCCTGCCATCAGCAGATGACGAACCAAACCAAACCGGTGCTTATAATAATAATAATAATAATAATAATAATAATAATAATAATAATAATAATAATAATAATAATAATAATAATAATAATAATATTGTGATTTTAAGTGGTTTAGGAGGCTAAGTAAGCCTGTGTGAAAACCACTGATGTAACCATCTGCATTCAATAACCTAGTTTGTCTAGATAGCCTTTGAATCCGTTCACTGTTTCAACTGTCACTCCCACCTCGTCCAAACTGTTCCAATTGTCCACAACCCTTGCACTAAAAACGTTTTCTTTCTTGGACCAAACCTCTGCTTAAACAATTTGCACTTGTGGCCTCTTGTGCTGCTATAGTGTGCCAATGTAAAGAATCGATCATATGGCACATCTACTTTCCCAGTCATTATTTTGTATGTTTCTATCAAATCTTGACAGGGCTTGATCAAACCCGAATTAATTAGAGACAGGTGAGGCTGGGATGGTCAGTTTGATCGACGAGAGGGATATCAGGTTACTTTGTATGCCTGTTTGGCCAAGCTAAACAGACATATGAAGTGATGCTGGGAGTGAATTACAAAGCATGCGGCTACACACCGAAGAACACCTACTAGCGTCAAAGGCTGTACTAGAAAGAGGAACAAACAAATTAAGGACCTGTGGAGTATCTGGTGGAGACTGGAGAGTCTAGTAGGCTTAGAGACAGTGGCGGTTCTAGCCGGAAAAAATTGGTGGCTATGCCCTATTCAATGACCGCCAACTTCCCAACCTCTAAAAAGTGTAAAAGGTCGTCTACTCCAGACATGTCAAACTCAGGGTCCCCCAAGGGCCGCGTGGCTCACATTGGTATTGTCATGGGGGCCACACACAACAATTAATTGTGCACATTACAATAACTGAAATATATTTAATATTTAATTAAATTCGGTGCTTCATTTTTTGGTTACTTCAAATAAGAAACATACAATGTGCATACAAAATCACACAAAAACCATCCAAAAATCACACAAAAGCGATCGGCTTGAGAAATTGTGTTGTCTAAAAACATTTATAATTTGTAGAAATCTTTGTGCGGGCCGCTGGGCATCTTGTAGAGTGCCGCATGCGGCCCGCGGGCCGCCAGTTTGACATGCCTGTCTAATAGTGTCTATCCTATCGGGTTTCCGTTAAACAACTCCTGAAAATAGCTGACATACAAAAAGGTCTTCCACTATTATTACCTGTGGGGTAAAACTGAAATCTTGGAGGCTACATCCCACCAGCTCCACCTCAGAACCGACACTGTTGAGGGATGAGCTGTGTTTAAATTAAGATAATTGATTCAATGTGTAACATGGTTTTCTTAATTGTAGAGCAAAAGACAGATTTTATAATCAATTACTTGTCTGGAGTCAAGACGTTCGAAAAGAAAGAATTAAGACAGATTCTGCATAATATTATATCCTGTGCAGAGAAAATAACTAATGAATGGGTATTAGAGAAGGGAGGCGTAACAAGAGAATTTTCGGAGTACATCAAAAGAAGAGAACTGTCGTATCTCGGCCAGATCACGAGGAAAACAGGCTCTGGGCGTCTGTTTTGAAAAGGAAATGATACAAGGCACAAATGATGGTAAAAGAAAACAATACAAACCCAGGAGTGGATGGACTGATAACATTATGGAAAAGGCGACCCGAATGACAGACAACAGAAAACAGTGGAACAAGCTCATTCGTGATGCGGTCTACCCTCGTAGCGAGGATGGATGAAGACAAGTTGTTTGGTAGGAAACCAATGCTAGAACTGACTAACTGGGTCTACGAGTTCAAATCTGGGAGATTGTATTGGAATTCTGTGCTCTCAGAAGTGTTTGCTCAATTGATCTTGTGATGTCAAAAGACAAAAACCCCAGGGAATTGCATTAATCTAGGCGACTAGATACCAATGCATCGGCTATCTGAATTATAGAACAGGCTTGGGGAGCAGCTGTTTGATGGGACAAATGCCTCGAATATGATAAAGAGAAGCTTCGCAAATTGAATTTATGAGAGAACTGAAACAGAGATATCACATCATGATCGTGAGCAGAAGTAGGCCTACTTCGATAGGATCTTTCAGGAGACCTACTACATATTTCAGCAATTCAAATTTTATCAGTTGAGCAGGCGTGCCTAAATATAGCCCGCTTAACAAGAATTAAGAAGCTTATTTGAAGGAACACCACGGGGTAGTATAAAGAGTAAATAACTGAATTTAAAGAGATTCCAATTTATATTTGCTAATTTAACCACAAAACGCTGGTGTCAACGTTTTGTGGTTAAATTAGCTAAAACTAGTTAAAAGAAATTAGTCTTTAAGCGATATTAGATTCCTTTGATTCGTTAATAACAGTTATGAATGAATGAATGAATGAATGAATGAGTTTATTTATTTCCAAAAGCATACAGTTTCATCAATTTATTATCAAAAGCATTATAATCACAATTCGATTATAACACACATACATATATATATATATATATATATATATATATATATATATATATATATATATAATTAATTAAGGTGGAAAACTGAAAAAAGGACATTACATGTTCACAGTAAATAAAACAATTGACATTACCATGAGCATAAGGAAACAAACAAGATTAACCTAAGGGATCCTGGAATCACGAGTCTCTAAGAAGCGTGTGTTGAATATTGTACAGTTTAGCCATTTGCATGTTGCAATGTTCCCCTCTTGCTGAAATGGCGAATTTGTATACAGGTAGAGAGTTCCTCACAATATTTAGATCTATGGCGTTGTACCTTCTTTATTTAGCATTAAGTAAAATAATGTTTTAGAAAACTTTGAAAAGAAGTTTAATTTCGCATCTTTAGCTTTGTTTTAAAATACAAAAAGAATAATAAAAAAAAAATATTAGTTAATTAATTTCTGCAAGTGTTATATACTATACAACATAGTGCTTAATATCGTTTTCTTCTTTTCCATAGATGCGAAATGTTCTATCTGTATTGAGTCCGGTATGAAATAAAGCTATAGTTTATTTTTGAAATTCGCCTAATTTTTTTAGTCGCTGTTATTTATTTTACATTGTTCTAAATAACAGCAATTTTAAAATGAAACGGCACTTTTGCTAAAATAAAAGAAAGACATTATACCTATTGCTATTTTTGTTTGAACTTGACTCGACATTTGACCAAATTACATTGAGTACACTAATATTATACAACAACAAGATTCGCGCTTTAGTTTCCTCAATTAAAAATTCTACTTGTTAACAATAATTAACGGATAAAAATTTTTAAAAATATATTTGGGCTAACAGGAATTAACTATAAATTATTATAATGAAATGTTAAGAGTACAAAATACGGCGCCACAATGTTATTTTGTATAGGGAGCTCACATTTTATAGCGCTATTATTATTATTATTATTATTATTATTATTATTATTATTATTATTATTATTATTATTATTATTATTATTATTATTATTATAGATTCTTTAGCGCGTTACCTAAAGGAAACATGCAATTCATATACGGAAGAGTGTGAGTAACTAGGCTACGAGCACATATAACTACAGGTAGAGAGAATGTCTGTTAGTCTCTTTGGGGTCGTCCATAAATTACGTCACTCGAATTTGGCACTTTTTTGACCCCCTTTACGTAACGCGACGTCACAAAACGTCGGACACCCTAAAATATGACGTCACATCGGGCCGACCCCCTCCCATTTTCGTATTCCGAAGTCTTGACAAGCAAAAAAAGTCATAATTGTATTTTTTCCTCCCCAAAATCCCTGACAAGCAAAAAAGGTCAAAGGCCATGACCTAAATTTTGATCTAAATTTTTTTGCGTGACGTCACACTTACGGGACCCTCACCCCCGTCGTCACACTTCGTCACAAATTGCCGGATCCCCTCCCCTCCCCCTAACCGCGTGACGTAATTTATGGACGACCCATTTGGGCATTGTCAAGATGACCAGAATCATTCCTTGATGATCTTGCCACTGCGTGCCATTGACAGCATTGGCGGAGTTCCTCTGTTTGTCCAGTTGGTTTGAACGCTTTTCAATTTCCGACTGAAAAGGACTGGTCCATTTCTGTTGCCTTTTCTCATAAGCCTGTCTCGCTGTTTTCTTCCACTCTAAGTAAAATTTCTGCATCTCATCTCAGCTTTGTTCCAGTAAATCCTTGTTACCTTTATGCTTTAGTAACCACTCACTGACAGAACGAAAGTTCTCGCGTTTGTGAGAGCAGTGCGACAAGATTGTGCTGAGACAAAAAACTTAATGGTCAGTGTAAAAGGCTAAAAACATTATGAAATTAACGAAGAAATGATTTAACAAGCCGATAGCCAGAAAGTTGGGGGACTACACCATCCCCCATTAGTCGAGACTACTTGCGATAGTTAGGTCTACACTTACAATAATAATTTGTAGGTTTTTTGTATTGACTCATCAGTGGAAGTGGAATATTTGTTATAGAGTGTCGTTGTCTTTTCCGAAGAATGTAAGTGCAACGCCACTTGTAGGAAGCCATTATGAAGGTAGATTTTAAAGTGTGTGAAATGATTGACTCTTCAAGTGCCAGAGAAACGACAAATAGCTGAAGGGAAAAGTGAAAACTCGTCACCGAAAGTGTTGGTCTCTGGCTGTATACGCGGTATCACATTATAGCCGCCCCAGCTATGACCGCCCCGGTTATGACCGCCCCAGTTATGACCGCCCCAGCTTTAGCTGCCGTCAGTATCGTTTAGGGTTAGTGTTTCGTGTCTGGTTTATGGTGTGCGTAATGATTAAATGACCCCGTACGGGTGCAATACACTGCTTTTCGTCAAAACCCATAGAGTAACTGGGACGGTCATAACCGGGGCGGTCATAGCTGGGGCGGCTACCCAGTGGCGGCTCTAGGATTTGGCAAGTGGGGGGCCGTTGGGGTGGCAACTTCTAATCATGGGGGCAAACATTTGTTGTTTAATGTATGTAGCATTAAGTATAGGGTCCCACCTGGGGGGCCACTGGGGGCCAGGCAGTCAATAGGGGGGTACGGGCCTCCCTGCCCCGGTCGAGCCGCCACTGCCCACTGCGGCTACCACCTGTAACCGTATACGCCACCGCCGAGCATTTTAAAGTGGTGAGACTCATCAAAACAACTAATCTGTTAGGTCACAATGAGCAAAGAGTATTGCGCTAACATGAATACGCTTCTGCATACGCTAAGCTGCAATGCCAATATTTAGACAGATATTTAAAAGCGAGAATTTATAATTCAATAATAACTTGAATGCCTTCATTTTATAATAGAGGCCTTCGTAAAATTTGGTTTCATTCACCAGATGGGCCAAACTCCGCTTGCATTATAAAATAATGGCCCAGCATTGCAAAGGGTAACACTAAAAGTTTTTATATTTAGATTGTTAACATAAATATTACATTATTTTTTATTCGAACATAATAATCATAATAATTAGATATCTTTCATTTAATATATATTTATATGTCTGGTTAGTATTATTATCAATATCAGTTTAAAATAAGATTTTTAATTCTTATATTTTTTTAATTAAAGCCGTCTTTAGTTTAGTTTCATTCGATAACAAATCACTTGCATTATTAGCTAAGGGGCTGTCCATTAATTACGTCAATAATTTAGGGGAGGGTTTGAAAACGTTTGACAGTTGTTGACAGGGAGGGTGAAGAGAAGTTGACGTCAACAATTTCACTTTTTACAATTAATCATAAAATAGGAAATTTCATGGAATACTACTTATTACAATGGAAAAAGCATAGCAAGAAAGGTCATCACCACCACATTTTGACACTCGATGAGCAAAAAGGGAAACAATGGTCATCACTGCAAAAACAATAACCTTGTTATTGATCTTGGGGGGGTCAAAAGTTGTTGACGTAATTATGGGGGGCGTCAAGTGAAAGTTGACAGTTGTTGACAAAGGGGGGTTAAAAATTGCCCAAAAATTGTTGACATAATATTAACGGAGAGCCCCTTTTACTGCAATAGATCTATTTTACTCACCGTCTCTTTCTCTGCGATAGAAGTCGAACATTGGACAGTCAGAAGAAGAGAGTCTGTTTAATGTAAACAAAGAACGTAATCCAAACAGTCGACTGCTCATCGCTTGAAGTTGGATGCCACGGTGCCATTGGGTTCTAGATACTTCCATAGGCCTGTATGGCCACAGAAACAATGATTGCAAACTCTTCTGTTCATCGTAACATTAATATTGGCGGTCGATGCTCTGAGGCCATGTTACGGCAACTTCATTCCAAACCGGGACCAACCCCAGTGCAACAACAACGACAACCGATGCACAGACAATGCAGACAAGAAATGGCATTTTGTCAAAAAAGCGACGTAAAACCGATCGTTTCTGCGCTACGATTGAATAATGAGCAAGAAGAAACAGCAATAGTTAACATCCATCGAATCTCTTTCGCTTGATTTACACACTCAGTCTTCGACGCAAAATCCCTCACAATTCGACATTTATGCAGAACAAACGCCTACAGTCGAGCCGCTGCCTTGTTGACCATCTAGTGGGCCATAGTACAAAGCAGGTGAGACTCCTCCTCCGCACCCTCCCATCCTCAGAGGTACCTTCTTAACTGGTACAAGTCATTGGTCGCGCTTTTGCGCCTGAGAAGAGAAGAGGGGGGGAGGTGGCGTAATAGATCGTGGTTCTACAATTAATGACTCATTAAGGTGAAATAGTAATCTACGTAGAAACCCTGTCCCTAGTCTAATATTGCAAGAGATTAGAGATATAATTTAGTATAATAGTAATAATTATAATAAAGAGAAAATTTACTACAAAGTTTTCAGGACCTAGACTATGGAAAACCTGCCTATTGAACTGAGAAATATTAACAATTTCTTTTCTTTAAAAAGCTTCATTTTCAATCACTAAGTCTCTGACAAGTTGTAAATTAGTTAAGAATTAACTTCCTTAACGAATTTAAAATTCCTCAAGATTCTCTTAACCATTTATTACTTTCTATACTCTTTTATATTATTATTCATGCAACTTCTAAGTACCTTAGCTAAATACTCTTTTACCTTTAATTTTGTCACTTCTAAATTCCTCAACCAAATAGGTTGACTGTCTTACGGGTTTTATACCCTTTGGCTAACCCATTTCTCAAATTAATTATATATTTTTACATATTGATTTTTTTTTCACATGATAAGAAATGAACTAATTTTGTATGTTTAATCTCTGTATGTGTAATCCTGCAAAATAAATTGATTGATTGATTGATAACTCATGATGTGTTTAAGATGAAAAATATTTCTTCCAAACTTTCCATAATTTGAGTGCAGGTACAATTAATGAAAGTTATGATAAGAACATTAAGAATTTGTTTAAAATTAAGCTAAGCAAGCTGGTCCAATTCCTAGACCAAACTATTGGCCCTCGATCTTTGCCAAAGTCAGTGGAGGCAATGTCCTCGATCAGAAGGCACGCTGTTTCTTCTGTGGCGAACTGAAACGCAGTGGGGCCCCCAAACATCCATCCGATTCTAAAACAAAGAAAAACAAAAGGTACATATTTTTGCATAAGGTACATATTTTTGCATAAATGTTCAACATTATTCTTCACTCTTCAATGTAGATGTTGGTGCAAATCTCTCTTGCTCTCTTCTCTCTCTCTCTCTCTCTCTCTCTCATTGACTGTAAAGTGTCTTAACTGAAAGAGACTCTTCACCTCAAAGTGTCCGGATGTTGAGTCATAATCAGAGGAAAGTTCTAGAGATTCAATTCCAACATTAGAATTGTCTTTAGAATGTCCCTACTGCAGAATGTTTAAGTATGCCTAACAAATATAAGAAAGAGCTGACATAGCACCACAGTCATTTTATTTACCTTGCATTCATCTATTGGAACTTGGTGTGGATGACTGCGTCACCAGCGCCAATTTCCTGGTCATCCATTGAGGCAAAGATTGCTGCCTTTTTGTAAGATTTGGCGCTTGATGTCGTAATACGCAAACCGTATTGCGACAGTGAAAGGTGACGTTCTGGAAGGCAGAAGAGCCGAGCAGTTGGAGGAAGTGAAACTGAGATGCGTCTGTTGTGTACGTGAACTGCAAAATAAGTAAATAATTATTAATTTCATACATATTTTTACTTTTGAAAACATCAGGAACAGCAAATTACCAAAAAGGTACATTCTCAGTTTTCTCATGTTTCCTTTGGCACCTGGGGAATTTTTGATCCGGTAGTCAAAGTGTTAATAAAGCAAGAAGAATTAAGACAATCTCCAGTATTCTACTGTTCTGAAGGTCAAAAGTAAATGAAGAAACTCAACATTTACCAGAAATCCATTTCTGATTTCTTCACCAAACCAAATTCTTCTTCTCACCAATGTACCAAGTGGTTTTGGAATCTGCAACAGACAACAGGGATTTCTGAACCAAATTAGACTTCTGGAGCCACAAATGGTAACAACTGTTAGCACAAGCCACGATCGTCAAATAAAAACTCATCTACCGCTTTCAAAGTCAGGATGAGAAAGAGCCAAATGGCAACAGGTCCTGGTCGGGTGCGACTGCTTCGTTTCTTCTCGGGTCTTTGACCAAATCAACGAGCTTCATCAATTGTCTTGTCATTTGCAGTGATTTCTGTAAGTTACCAATGAATTGTAATGATAATCATGACTCTCACATTGGTCATTAATTAGCTCAGCACTCAGTGAATCTGACAGATTTGTTACATAGTTATAATAGTTGAGATACAATAAATACAAATAGGACAAATTTTATTTCTTCAGCTTCTATGACCAATCAAAGAAAATTACTGGAGAGAATACCACATACTGTACCTTGGCCTCTTTAATTTCACTTTCTTCTGAAGTGGCAACATCTGGATGAGCTTCCTGAAATGAAGAGCAAACAGGAGAGTTAGCAAGATGACACTATGGCAGCTAGATACAACATCCATAGGCATACATCTTAAGCACAAAATCTGTCAAATATTTCAATATTCTTTCGATATTTTTCATAATCTATCTTTCTATAGCACTAAGACAAAGAGCAAATTCAGACTGAAATAGATCAAAAGTCCTTGGCTGGGTTTCAGTGGGAATCAGTTGCATCAAAGCTACATACTAATCAGAGGCCCTACTGCTTTCTATATTTCTCCTGTTCAGCTAATCATGTATGACAGAATCTAGTACCAAGGCCACTTCTACAGTAAGACATGATGTCATTTGGACAATGCAGTCTTTGATTCACAGTATTATGAGTACAAAGACGTGAATTCATTCAACAAAAACGGAACAATTACCAGAAGAGGATCCGGTCCTTTGGTCGACTGAAAACCCCAATCCAGGTTGAGTATCCATTGGCTGCTGCGTAGCCATTCCCTACAATTTTCCAGTTCAGCTTACATCAGTAATTAATTACACACATTAACATTTTATGTGCAAAAATAACTATAACAATAAGTCTTAAATCATGAAATGCAATTATACATAATGAAAAATGTCACAGTGTCTCAGTAACCACCAACGATCAATAAGATATTATTATTATTATTATTATTATTATTATTATTATTATTATTATTATTATTATTATTATTATTATTATTATTATTATATTATGCTTCATGTGCAAGTGCTGAAAGAAGTCAGTCATTTGACTGCAACATCATTAGCTGAGTGTAACGTCTGAAGACCCTCAATAATAATCAATAAGATGACATCATCAGGACACTAAGCAAGACATATTTGAATTCTCTTCTCACAACATTCAGGTTTAAGAAATTTCTATAAGTGAAACCACATTCAAAGTCTGAAATACTCAAATACTGTTTTAAACTTTTTGTTAAGAAGACATTTGAAAAAATGTTTTCAAAAACATTAAAAAGCATACTTACATTACCCGGTGGTTCAGGAGGCCCAGGGGTCCCTAAAACAAAAGTATAATGGCTTCTCAATTAGTACAAGAATTAAATACGTAAATAAATAAATAAATAGAAAGCTATTAGCAATGACCAAATACCCATTTAACAAGCAACTACTTATTCAATTCTTATTCAATTGATTTGCTCCATTCTTCACAAATGCAATAACTTCCTTCTTACTTAAAATGACTCATTGAATTTAATTAATGGAATCTTCCACTTGAAGTAAGTAAAGTATCAATGGAAACTCAAATGCATAAATTCAGTGGCTTGCCAGTTGTCCAGTGGGGCCACTCGGTCCTTTTGGACCCTAGAAAAAAGCAGAAATCTTCACGAGACAGAAGTGAATTACAGATGCAGCAAATCAAAGCAACGTCTCAGATTCTTCTTTGGCTTTCATTTAAGTCACACGCACAGCACGGAACTCTGCATCTTGAGGAAATTCCTTTAATTTCCAATTCTGGTTGAGGCTCTAATTTGTATTTTAAATCCACTGCTGCACTTCAAATATTCTCAGGAGGACGATGAATCACATTCATAAAAGAGAACACTACTTACAGAGAAAAGCTCAAAAACTTAATTTCATTAAATAAAATTTTGCAATGTGATGTGTTTTAGGATCTTGAACTGATAATAATCTAGGATTAGGGACAATCCAGTGCAATCAGATCAACGGCACTTCCAAAGGACTGCTGAATGCTCTTCACTAAGCAGTTGACATTAACAGAAGTTGAAGAACATGTGTGACAACAAGATGAGGGCCAATACGCATGTGTGACTGTAATTCTGTGAAGAATGCTATCAAGGCCAGCTGTAATCAGAATGGCTCAGTAAAGTGTTAAGGCAACAAATATCAAGTAAAAGTATGTTATATCTTCTTGGATTGCCATCAGTAAAAAAACAAAGCACAACAAATCTGAAGGAAAATGAAATTAACCCATGAAAGAGGACTAAAGACTGCCTTTGAAGAATCAGGAAAGGACCAATAACAAACTCTAGAACAGACGTTAGAGAACAGTTGCAGTGTTCAATGTCTGAAACTGAACATGATAATAAAGAGGCATTGGCTAAACATTGCTCAGAAACAGCTAAATAATTATAAATCATAAACAAAATACAGTAGATCCTTACTCTAGGTCCAGGTCTTCCAGAAAATCCTTCTTTTCCAGACAATCCAGGGGATCCAGCATGACCTGGTTTGCCCTAAAAACAAACCACAAAATCAGTTGATGACATCTGCCACAGTCCAGCCAAACAACAGCCATTAGCAATGGACTGATCACTCAGCATTTTGATCATTTCTGGTTGGCTTCAATCAATTAAAACTCAAATAAAAACTGAAAATTCATCTAATCAACGACACCCATCCACTTCAAAGTTCTTCTGAATGCTTTGCAACAGATTCTGGCCGATCATCGCCACGTTTCACTCACTTTAACTTTCCTGGGAAAAAGTCAAAATATGTTAATTCTCAAATGGACTCTGCTTATTCTGAGCTTCCATTCATTTTACCAAGAACCAATGATGAAACTCACTCAGTCAAATGCCATTGTTCATATCAGCAATATATTCTCAATACCATTTCTACTTCTCTCTAAAAAGTGCAATTGATGTGTTTGGAAACTTACTCATGTCTTTGGTTAATCTTTTGTTGCCTGTTGAGCGACTTCCTCTGTCCTTTACACATGTTGAGCTGTTCAAAAACTTCTGAGAAGAACTTCTCTTGATGCTGAAAGCCTCAGGCAAACGAAAGAATTCCTCCTCGAGTCACGAGTTTTGCTGCCGTCGGCCACATGCCCACACGGGCAATAGGAAGCCCTGGGGAACCAGGATCGCCCTAAAATCAAATGAGTTCTGATGTGAGGCCACAGTGTCTAATGTTTCAGCTGAAACAATAACTCAAAATTGCTTTAAAACTTGACATAGAGATTCACTATAAACAGAACATTGTACACAGGACAGAGAAAGCAAACAGCCACGTGGAAAGCATCTCAATTACGTAAAAAGAATTACCGTAGATTATGTTACATGTCAAGATGCCAATATCTTGATACCAAAATGAAAACTATGAACCAACCGGAAAACCCCTTCCACCCGGCAAGCATGGAAGATGAGGCCAAAAATATGCTGATAATAACTTGGCCTGAATAAAAAATAACAATATTTGAGATGGCACGCACGCAAAGGAAATCGTCTAACACATGGAAAAGATGATGATCATTTGTCCATATATTTAGAAAGAATGAACTAGTAAACCTGGAAACTACTTTAAAAGTTGAAGGTAAAAGAGCAAGAGGAAGACAAAGAATGGCATACATCAGCAGTCCCTGATTGATGTAAAAGAAGTAATTTGATACATTTTTCTGAAAATAAATTTGATGACTTCAATATTACAATTTACATGTTGAAATGAACAGATGGTAAATAAATTTTGATATTATGATATACACGTGAGTTACATTATAAAGTTACACAGGCTCAGGTCTCATATATGCTGGCGACGTGACCTCTGCTTGTTCGCCAGCGTGCTAAGATCTTCCACCTGAGATGCTGTTCTTACTTGCTCTTCCATGATAAGTTGTATGTATCCATCATCCAAGTTGTTGTCTTCTGTCTAAACACAAAGTGATAATATAATCATATATGTGCATATACGTAGGCACGCACACACACACAAACACACACATACATAACATGCCACTTTAACAGTCTTTATCTGACATAGTGATGTGATCATAGGCGTCAATCCCGCGAGTGTCGTGGGGTCGGGACCCTCACAAAAATTTGGATGTGAGGGTCCATAATGCATTGGACCCTAACAAAATCTGAATAAATCTACATTGTACTGTTGTACAATTATTTAATAAATTGTTGTGCTGGATAGATGATACACGTAGAGTCGTAGATATTATCAGTAAATGGTATTTTGGAACATTAATAAGTAATAAGAATTATGCTAAAAGGGTTAGGGTTAGGCACAACAACAGGTGGACCCTCACAACTTTTACTACAGATTGACGCCACTGGATGTGATACAAAGACATTGTGATTTGGCAATCGGACAATCTGCAATCATCTACCGAAATAAGTGATGATAAATATACAACAAAAATTTTATTTGTCAAACATCACTATCGAAACAATTCCTTTAAGTTCACAAGACACATTGCAATAGTCTTTAAAAGTATTAAAATCAAATTGTTTTATAATTAAAAGTAATACATAACAGAAAATAGATTCTTTGATCAACAATGGATGGTTAACTAGAACAAAGGTTTTCCAGCAACTGAACAAGCAATGAACAAATACTGCATTAACCGACTTACACCAAATCCTCTTTGTCCTGATTTATCTCTTGCAGCACCTGGACATTAGCGTGGCCACGGGGGGGAGCAAATGGGGCAACTGCCCCCCAACCTGCCCCAGACCACCTACCAGATTCGCGCAAATCCGGTGAGAAAGTTTTCTGTGGAGGATGAGGGGTGGGTAAGGAATCTGACACGCTAGCCCTTTTGAAGTTTTGTCCCCACCAAAATTCCTGGCGACGTCACTGCACTTGGATCATCAAAACATCATATATTAACACATTACTTTCAATATTTTATATTTATTTATTCCTAATCATTGTAACCATCAGATTACTTACTTACTTACTTACTGTCGTCAACTGTGCTTGAAATAATTCCATGATCTCTAAATTCGACCTTTGAATGTTTCTCTGTCAAGTGCAATGAATGGCTCAGCGGGACTGAGAGGGTCCTTGGGGACTCGTAGCCCCGAGGATGCCTAAACATTTTATACACGCTCGATTAGGGTTAGAATAACAAGAATCTTAGTATTAAGCAACAAGTGCAACAAACGCATCTAAAATCTGTAGAAATTTATTTTGATGTTTCATATTTGAAAAATTGAAATATATAAGAACTTTACAAAACTATAATTACTATTACTGTTATAAGGCATTGTATTTAATGCTGTTTTCTGTTTGTCAACTGGAATAGTCAAAACATAGGTATGTAAATAGTAAATCAATAAGTCAGTAAGTAAAACCTTGTGGATTCTATAGCGCACTAACAGGTAGTGCCACAGTAGTTACTTACTCGTAACGCTTATCCCCGCAAATTTGGAAATGTGCTATCCTTTCTTAAAATAGCTATGTGAAAGGTGAACGATCAGCATTGCAACGGTAAAAAACTCAAAATATCCGAAGGGCAATGAGGCTAGATTGTTATAATCATTGTGCTTATGGTAATAATAATAATAATAATAATAATAATAATAATAATAATAATAATGTGATTTAAGTGGTTTAGGAGGCTAAGAGGTTTTAAGAGAGGCTGAGCGCCTAATAATAAGCAGCTACTGTTGTGCTGCCTCCGAGGCGCTATAGAAATCCACGAGATTTTACTTTTACTTACTTTTTACTTTAAGCAAGCCTGTGTGAAAACCACTGGGCTCATTGAGTTTAAATAAACCAACTCTCCGCATTCAATAACCTATGGCGGAATTATTTAAGAAAAGGGAACGATTTAAGCTTAGACCTGAAGACATAAAATGATAAAAAGATAATACAGGAATTGCGGGAGTTGAGGATTCAGATTTTATCTTGTCATATTATAAAATCGTGTCTCTCAAGGCGAAAAAACCGCATTAAATAATAGCTCTTAAGTCTTCATATTTATATTTTAAGTAATACGTATGTTCCTCTTGCTCCCAAAAATGGCGATTTTGAATAGTAAAGAGAGGTCTAGTTTACACGCAATATTTAGATCAATTGCATCTACCATCTCTTTAGCATCGAGTACAATAATATTGTTTAACCAATTCTTTTGAGCTATCGCTTTCCATTCGTAGCTTCATGTCTTGAAGTCAAATGAGAATAAAGCGAAAATTATCATTTGATTAATATTTGCAGACGTTGCAACCAAAAAGCATTGTACAAGATGCTGTTTTCTTCACTTTCAGAAATGGCCTAGTCTACCGGCATTGAGTAAAGTAATTAATACTAAGTAAGTACGTAAGTAAGTAAATAAGTAGAACGAAATTTCTATAGCGCTGCTCGAAAGCAGTAATACATAAAAGTAACAAATAAAGTTATGAAATATTTCTTGAATCCATTAATTTAGGACCTATTTGTCGTATATAGATCTACGATTGTTTCTAAATCAGTATAAATCAGGATATTGAGTTGGCTAAATCACATTGATTTTCGGAAATGATAAAATATAAACGTAATAGGTCTTGG
Organism: Metaphire vulgaris; assembly: GCA_018105865.1. NCBI lineage: Eukaryota > Metazoa > Annelida > Clitellata > Crassiclitellata > Megascolecidae > Metaphire > Metaphire vulgaris. The sequence goes on along the minus strand of CM030858.1, from coordinate 14,078,039 downwards.
CTAGCTAAACGATTACAAGATGTGTGTGTATGTACAAGATAATCTGCCTGTATTCATACATTATTGAGAAATAAACTGTTTTGATTGATTGATTAAATAAGGGCTGTCCCTTAAATTATATCAACAAATTTTGGGCAATTTTTGACAACCTCCCCTTGTCAACAACTTTCAACTTTCAGTTACCCCTATAATTATGTCAAAAACTTTTGACCCCCCAGCTAAGATCAGTGACGGGTCTCCCTAAAAAGCTTAGAATGTTATTATTTTTGCGGCGATGACCGTTTTTCCCTTTCTTTTGTTCATCAAGTGTCACAATGTGGTGATGATGATGATCTTGTTTTTCGCTTGTCATGCTTTTTTCCATTTTAATAAATAGTATTCCATGAAAAGTCCTATTTTTCATCATTTGTAACAAATTGTTGACGTCAACTTCTCTTAACCCCTCCCCTGTCAGGCTGTCAACAACTGTCAAACTTTTTTCAAACCCTTTCAGCAAGTGACATGTTGCTTTTAATTACTGTTCGGGTCTGTCCATTAATTATAATGTCAACAAAATAGGGGAGGGGTTTGATAATGATTTGAACTAACTAACATTAACTAATTTAACGGCTAAACAATGACTTCAAGATAGAATACTAGTTTTAAGCGATATTAAATTTTTTGATTCGTCAATAATAACACACGAGACTCTAAGACTCGTATTGTGTAGCCAGTTTAAATGCCCTCATTTACGTATGCAAAAATGGCGAATTTGTATATGGATAGTTTTTCACTATATTTAAATCGATGGTTTTTTACTTATTTATGTAGCATTAAGTAAAATAATGTTTTTCAAATTCTAAAAATAAGTTCGATTTTACATCTAAAACTTTGTTTATAAGTGAACAAATAATAATAAAGTCATTATTATTATTATTTAATTAATATTTACAAGTGTTATAAACTTACAAACCATAAAACATTGCATTTAATGCTGTTTTCTTCATTTCTATAATATGTAATATGCTACCTGTATTGAGTTCAGTAAGAAATAAAGTTTAAAAATTTATTTGAAAACCTTCTACTAACCTTGTCGTAGTTATTTAGTTGATATTATTTTTAATAACAGCAATTGCAGAATAATATGGCAACTTGCTGAAATAAAAGAAAGACATTATACCCAGTGCTATTTTTGTTTAATTTGATTTCAAATTTGACCAAACTACATTGAATACAGTAATATTATAAAAATAACAAGATTCCGCATTACTTCTTTGTTTAAGAATTCTAACTGATTTAATATAAAATAGCAGATATAAAATTTTAAAAGATACTTATGCTAAAAGATTTTGCTATAAATGATTCCATCTAATGAAATTTTCATAATTTTGCGGCGCCGCAACGTTAATTCGTATAGGAGGGCTTATGTTTTATAGCGCTATTATTATTTATTATTATTAATATTATAGATCTAAGTGCGCCATTTAATAGTAGACTGGCAGTTAATTTACGGAAACATTTGAGTAAATTAGCAACCGTGTATACTGTAACTGCGGGTAAATAGAGTGTCTGTCAGTCTAGTGGCCATTATTATTCCTCGATGATTTTGACACTGAATGCTATTGACAGCATTGACGAAATTCCATTGTCTGTCCATTCTGTTGTGTATTTGCCAATTCAGACTAAAGATTCGTCTACTTCTGTTGCGTGACTTGCCTCTTCTCTATTTCTCTAAACTCCTGAAGCCGGTCTCTGTTTCCCACTCTTGGTAAAATCTCTGCCTCTGCTCTGAGCTTTTCTTCATCTAATAGTAGATCTTCGTTTAACCCTTTGATTCCTCTGACATTTTCTTCGCTGCTTCACTCAGCTGCAGTTCTAACTCGATATCAGCCTACCGATCGAGTCCTCGATGCCTCTCTTGAACGAGGACGACTGCATGCCACTGTCGTCGTCATAATATATACCGATTCCCAAATGCTGTATTAATGTAAAACTGATCCTCTAAGAATACGTCATCGCTTTCATCATTAGTTAATATACTGATCATTAGTTAAGAGAGAGAGAGAGATAGAGAGAGAGAGAGAGAGAGAGAGAGAGAGAGAGAGAGAGAGACCATATCGTCCATCTGCATACCTCGTTTTGCAAGAGAACAATGAAGCAAATTACCGCTTTTGTGTCTCCTCTCCGCCCATGCATCCCTAGTTCCGGCTCTGCGTTAAAAAAGTAAAGGTAGTCCCGCTCTCGAACGAGCGTAGGGTTTTCGGCGCTGACCTTTCTGGCGGTAGGCCTACTATAGGCAAGCAGCGACGCAAGTGGCTATAACGCCATTCAGTGGCGTAGCAAGGATTTTCGGAAGGGGGGTTTGGTTTCGACTTTTGACAGTAACCAGTAAAATCTTGACAAGCAAAAAGGTCATCCGATGTATTTATCCGATGTCTTTCCTTATAATTTTTTTCAAATTTTTCTTTTCAGGCAAGAAAGGTCGTCGCGTCTTTAATGGCGCTTAAAAAATTTGGGTCAGCAGCCCCAAAGGGGTTTGACCATCAAAACTGCGTCCGAAAATTATAAATGCATGGAAACACATTTTAAAATTTTTTCGTCGGCGCCCATGGGGGTTTTAACCCATAAAGCCTCCCTTGGCTACGCCACTATCTTCATTAATCTAGAGTTGGTTGCCGTTTCTTTCTCTATGTCACAAAGTATTATTTAGGTTCTTTGTTTGTATATGTTTATGTGTATTTAGATTGGCTGGGTGTGTGTGAGAGGTGAGCTGTTGTTAATTCTAATAATGTTCGTTTCTACTCACGTAAGCATTTATAAAGTAAGGTCGAACATCTTCAAAACCGCTTTCTATAAATCTCCATTTCTCAAATTCTATCCGTTATCAAATATTCTTGACAGCGTTCCATTTCAATTTCTCTTAACCAACACCACTCACAACAGCCACCTCCGCTCCACTGCTACCTGTGACCTGTCTTTCACCTTCACGTCTATTCATTCACTCACGCCACCATACAGCATACAGGTACCATACAGACACCATCAATGCGCACACCAGCTCACCTCTCACACACACCCAGCCAATCTAAATACACAAACATATACAAACAACCAACCTAAATATCACTTTGTGACACTCTAGACCTGCGTTTTACCTTCGCAGCTTAACGTTGCTACCAATTTATCGACGCCTATAAGCGATGAACGGCTTGGTTGGCCGCCGGCACCACGATTAGATCCCGGGATGACCACCCATCCGAGTATTAACCGCGCGCGCCGTTGTTTAACTTCGGTGTTCTGACGAAAACCGGTCGCACAACGCCAAATAGGCCGGGTGCCTTTATAACAGAGACTCATAGAGATGACTTCATAGAAGGCAATGCTGTTGTGCCAATTCAATGGCGTAATAGCAACATTGTCCACGTGGCTCAGAGCCATGCTCCCCACCTCCACACTAAAGGGCGACACTCCGTCTGTTTAAACAACTCTTGACATTGCACCTAATATAAGTTGCTAAACAGCCTCACTGATTATGGATCCTGACAGTGGCGTAGCCAAGGAGCGGTTTGGGGGTTTAAACTCCCTTGGCCGCCGGAACAAATACTTAAACGAGTTTCGATGCATTTTTAATTTTTTGACGCGACTTTGGGGTCAAAACCCCCCTTGGCTATAAGACTGTAAAGGTTCATGATGCGAAGACTTTTTGGCTTGTCACGTAAAAAACTAGAGGTGATAACTTTTTTCTGCTCGTCAGGATTTTGCAAAGTTGGTGACAGTCAAAACCAAAATCTTCCTTCCGGTAATCCTGGCTACGCCAATGTATCCTGTTATAGCGTCTGGAGCTGTAAGATCAACTTACCAATAATTCCAGGGTTTTATTTATATCTATGCAAGAAAATTATAAAAATCAAAGCAACACATCAATAATTCGACGTGTGCTTGAAATTTCCGTTGATATTTTATTCACAAAGTGCTTGCACAGAGTTCTAAACGAGTGATCATTCACACCAATGACTAAATGCATGACTAATACTCTTCAGTTGATCAGAATCTCAATCCTTGAAATGAGAAACAATGCAATCTGCTATTCTCATGCGATCCACTGAGTATCGGAATACTTGTTGAAGGCACTGTCTGTATGCCGTGTGAGTGTGTGTGTATCTATGTTCCAATTGTGTGTCTTTCGACCCAGATCTGTTCCTGTAGACCATGTCCTGATGCTCCGTTCTGCTGCGTTGTTCCGATGTTCTGTCCTCCAATTGCTTTCATTGGATCCATGTAGTGGCCATTGGCCGTGGCTGGCGTTGGGCCATTCAAGTGGATCATTGATTGCTGCGGATACGATCGCTTTCTCGGTCGATCATTTCCACTGCTCAAACAGGATTTACTGAAACAGAAAGATCAAATAACATTTTATAATACCAGGTTTAATGTAACAGTGCATGCGAGTATTTGTAGTCGAAAAAATGAAAACCTAACCGAAGATAAGTCTTAGCCTTTATGAGTCAGCCGTTAGAAGAAAACTATTCTAGACTTCCAAATGCTGTCAAGTGTCATCCACCGAGTGCTGATCTGACCATTTTGTTGTCAGAAGAACGGATGCCACAGCTACGATGACAATGACCGGAATGGAAATGCCCACTGCGATCGTCATCTTATGAGGAAATTCACCGATGGCGTCTAAAGGACAGAACAGCAGAGGTCATGCATTTTGTACTTCTGCCCATCATGTACCACTGTTACTGACTGGAAGTGAAAATGCTAAATAACTTATTTCATTAGGAACTTTGTTTTGCAATTTAGCTTTGAATTAATCTCAAGAAAGGTAAGATTTACAAAAGAAGCTACAAATTACGTGTAATGTAATTTAATATAATTGTAATTTTACTATTTATGAGTTTACCTGTAGTCTGTGCCTTGATAGCTTCTGCTGAATATAAATGAGTTTTCACTGCAAAAAAATAAAATTAAGAAGTTTTTAACAAATTCAGGTGAAATTTTTTAAAAATCCTATTTTAATTTAATCTGTCTTTGAATGACATTATGTCCTTACAGTTATCTATAAATGCAGAGAAAGCAGGAGAAAACATTTCTTCTCATGAATTTTGCAAAGAGATATCAACTTTCACTTCAGAGTAGGATATCTTTGCTTTAGATAGAGACATAACTGTCAGGTCACCGATTCTGTCATGAGTACCTGATTGACAGAAGAAGTGCTTTGGTGTCATACAGTATTGCTGTTTCCATTGTTTCCCATTGCCCGTCAGCAGCATGCATTCACGGTTGATGGAGTTATCATGATCCTGCCAATTGGTGTATTTCGCTTCCTCCATTGAATCTGTTGAATAATAGAGTTCTTTGTAAATGTTTAACTCATTCAGCATCAGAGTTTCATCAGAATTTGACAGATTTGTCTAATTTAATTTTACTGATGAAGTTCTTTTGGTCAAATGCAAAGTTCTTAAACCAAATGCATTGTGTACTTGTTGGGAGATTGTTTAATCGTATGCATTTATATAAGAAAAGGGGATTTGTTGTTAATTTTGAGCAGACTTCCTTTGAGTTGATGGTTTTTTAGTCTCATCAACTCTTGAAGTTCAACGCAGTGGGCAACTTTTTCCCGTGTAAACTGCCGTGTTGGACTGCAGCTCTCTTGCTAGACTCTAGCTGCAAGTCAGTGCTGTGAGGATGAGAACAGGTGCTACCTGTTTTCTTCCACTGCCACCATGTTTTTCGTAATCCAATCCAGATTCCAATTGCATTAACCCAACTGCATTAGGGTTAGAGTTGTATTATATAAACGCTTGAAATGCAATAACAGTAACTAGTAACTTGCATTACTAGTTACTAAATATTGTAAATAGTTAATGACAATAGTTAGTTACTCTTGGATGACATAACTAGTTACTCCACTTACCATACTCAAAACAGAAACTAATCATAGTAACCAGCGTTACTGTAACTAGTTACTACTCGGCACTGACTACTTCTGAACTTTTAGATGCGGCCGAGAGACCACAGTGTCAGTAGAATGAATCAGATGACAAATCCCTGAAAGACTGAACAACAGTAAATGACTACCAAAATAAGAGATGTTCAGAAAGCAAACAGATAACAACAAAGACAGGCAAGCAGCAATAACAAAGAAACATCACAGTTACAACTCTGATGATAAACAAACTTTTTTCAAAATTCTGCCCAGCTAAACCTAAACCATTGAATCGCAGACAGCCTAAGTTTAAATGAAGTCCTAGTAATTAACTTTTCAGTTTTTCACTGGCAGTGACATAATGTCAACCCACCTGAGTATCAGTATCACATCGATAAGCTTTTGGCAATCCCTTGGCTGCCATTGAAAACAGCTGCTGGCTTTTGCTGCAGAACAAAATCTCCAGCTGATGTCAGGAAGCAACAGAGACGAGTCTGACATTCACTCCTGAAATATCAACAAACATTTCTAAAATTCAATCACATCCGATTATCCGACCGCATAATTTAAAAACAAGGAAATGGCCACCCAGTTAAGGGGTTAACAAGTATGACCAAGCATTATAATATCTAATCCACATCCAGCATCTCATTCTGCTTTATCATAATTTGTGGAACCAAGGGTTTTTTTTGGTAGACATCAACAGAAAATCTAACAAATAATGCAGGTGGTTGAATAATTATAATTAAAAATGACCATTAGCTACAGATTCTAGACAAAATTGTACAAAATTTCTGCTTAATTCGCATTGTTTAAATGGCTTTATTTGGTGTTGCCTGACTGGCTTCCATTAGAACACCAAAGTTAAGCAATCTTGATATTTAAAACTTAAATCAAGATCAGCAGATTTTCAGTCCTTCAAAGTGGCTTGATGTTTTGTTAAAGGATTCTGACGTCAATCATTTTCTTTTGAGTATTAAAACAGCTGCTACAAAAGTGCATAATTATCAGCATTATCACAGCATGTATAGCTACTCTGAATGTTGATCATAACAAAAAAGTCAATTACTTACAGCTGCTTATAGAAATATGTTCAAATTCTCCTCACATGAATGAGACTGAATCACCTTTTATTTGGCATATATACACAGACAGAAGTTTCTCCCTGCAGCTGCAACACAAAATTATAATATTTCTGACTTTATGTAAAAATCAAAAGCTAATCTACTTCAAGTCAACATCAGTCAAAAGTAACAGAATTATTACTGACACAATGACCATTTACACATGTTGAGCATTTCCTTAACAAGCAATGACTCTCGTATAGAGCCAGTACATTTCTTCAAGTACCAGTGGTGTGAGAAGGAAATCCCATAGAACCTGCTGCCTAATGATGGCATACATCATCTAATCAGGTGCATGGAAACCTGAAAGTCATCCAAAGACATTTAAGACGTTATTGATTAATTGCAATTAATACATAAAGCTGTCATAATTCATAACAAAACAATTTTAACACAAAGTAAACAGATATGGTGATTCCAAGAGTTGTATCAATAGAAAATTAATGAATTTGATTGAACTAAATCAACAAGAATAAACACCATCACATAAAATCAATTGTGAAAGAATGGCTGATATAAACTCACGGTGGAACAGCAGCTGCAGTATAACAGCGGTGCTGTTTGAGCCCAACATATGAGGAAACAGACAATATATCACGTAGGTGGTGAATTTTGCTGACCAAGTGACTCTGGACCGATCAAGACTCTGGTGGAAGAATCTCTTCGTTAGTCAAATAGTTTTCTCAGAAACACACACAAAATAGTCAATTGCAAAAACCAACATGTTTCTCTCAGTGCAATTCAGTTGTCAAATACCTTCAAAGCCTCTAAAAGTTTCCTTGTAGGGGGTGATAGCTGAAACAACATGTTGATTAAAACAGTCCACATCAACAGTCTGAATATGAAATAAACAATACATGTGAGTCAGTAGATCCTACAACCTTTATATTTTGTTTATATCTTCTTTCTTCAGACACTTCAATTGTAGGTCATCGTAAATAATGTGTCGGACAGAATTCTTCCCAGCAGCGGAGCCACCAGCCAAAATGGCCGAATTTACACTCCTCTGATTACACCTGAGAAACGCACCATTGCAAATGAAACTGCCTTCTTTGAACGCACCCAACCTTCAGGAAGTCAGCAATAGATTCCATAGTTGCATCCAAAATGGGTTGCGCCATTTTCGGTGAGTCAATTACAACACTTGTCGCAAATATAGGGTTAATTTGTTAATTAAATGATAATTATCCATTAATTAAATGAATACGTTGCAAATCTTGTCCAGAAGAAAAATTGATGTAAACCGATCATCTGCTCTTTCATTAGCACATAAAATGGTTTTGGTAGGTAATCTGTTGCCTGGCTACAGATCCATCAATTTCAAGTCATCTGATTCCACAGTGACTGAGTTGCAGTGTGAAAGAGGCTTGATCTGTATTTCAGAGGCTTGAGGCCCATTCCCCCTCCATGTTGGTCGCTACGACTTTGATGTCTTCCTTTGTTTTCCGTTTTCCCCCTCCCTTTTATCACTATTTGTTTCGTTTTCAGATCAACAGATCAACAACATATCCCTTCAACGATCAGATTTCAAGTCATCTGATTCCACAGTGATTGATTGAGATGCAGCGTGAAAGAGGCATGATCTGTATTTCAGAGGCTTGAGGCCCATTCTCCGTGTTCGAAAATGTGCACAAGTGTTAAGGAAAATGCAAGGTCAGCATTTTCAAACAATCCTCAAGCAGATCTGCGTGACGGATATACAATCCTGCCCAACTGGCCAAACGAGCAGAATGCAAATCCGCCGTACAGAAATACAATCTTGTCCAACAAATCAACCAAACAGTATGTAAATCTGCGCGACAGAGATACAACAATCTCATTTAACTAGCTGGCACGAGCCACATGCAATTCCGCACAGCAGCGGATATACAAATCTCGTCCAACACGCCAAACGAGCCACATGCAAATCTGTGCAACGGAAATACAATCCTGTCTGCCCGATCTGTTGAACAAGCCACATGCAAATCTGCACAGTGGAAATACATTCTCGCCCGACCGACAAATCGGTGAGGATTGTGTATCAGTCGCTCAGATCTGTGTGAGGATCATTTGACAATTCTGACCTTGCATTTTTCTTAAAACTCTCATGCACTCGACCTACCCCTCTGGGTTAAAAAGCCGAAAGCTTTAACACACCGACCGGAAATATTGTGAGAACTACGTACCGTTGTTTCTGCTTCTTTATGTGTCTTCTTCACTTTGAAGGTTGACACTTAAGAAATTGTCCCCATTGATTCCTGTCTTCGGCACATCTTTTCATTTTTCCATAGTTCATTCTATTTTTGTTTGTTCTTTAACCTTCACCAGACACTCTTTACGTGACCTTCCTATGGTTGGATTTTCCTTGTATTTGCCTCCAAGAATATTTTGGCCTGTTCTGTGCATGAACCTCACATGATATGTCCAGCGAATTGTATTTTCCACTTTATTATTTTGGTTAATAAATTTCTATTTTCTCCTATTTTCATTAGTGCTTCCTCGTTTGTTGTTTTTTCCCGCCAACTTATCTTGAGAATTTTTCTAAAGCACCACATCTCAAATGCCATTATTTTCTCTTTCATTAGTTTCCAGCATTCGCATGCATACATGAATGTCGAATATACCTAGCATTTTAATATTTGTAGTTTCAGTTTAAGATTCAGGTTCCTTCTTAATAAATCATTTTGTCTCCAAAATGTCTTTGGCCATGGCTATTTTGGCATTTATGTCTCTGGTGCATCGTCAATCTTCTGTTATGTAGCTCCCGAGGTACTTGTTTCCCTCACTTGTTCCAGTTTGATGTTGTCTATTAGAATGTTATTCGTCCTGTTTGCTTATTATCATTGTTTTGGTCTTTGTTCTATTGATTTCCATTTCATATTCTTTGCTTTTATCCATTAATTTGTTCATTATAAATTGTAGATCTTTTTCATTTTCTGCAAAAAGTACTGTCATCATTTGCATATCTTAGGATATTGTATGTTATGGCTGTTATGCCATTGATTTTTTATTCCCGGTGTTTGTTCTAGTGCTTCTTTTATTTAATACTGTGTATATATTGAATTAAAAACCATGCTTTATGACTACAATTTATGTCGTCATTTTCCTCCTACATTTTGCACAAAGAGATGTGGTAAGAAATTATTTACTGACCTTGTCTGTATCAATTCTCTACTGATATATGAAGAAAAAGATGGGATAATTCACACATTGAAAGACTGAAATGATGCATTCTTGCACAATTTTTCACTTGATGACTGAGCTTCAGTAATTTCAACAACTTGGAGAGACTGGAAAAGATTCATTCCTTGCCTAAAACAAACGGTATCCAAAATGTTTGAAAATGCACAGTAAATTGTGGGATGTCAGCAGAGTTTGCAGATATCTTTATATTGAAACTAAAGCTGCTATTTTGGATATGACACTTCTTCAGTTCCATTCTATTGTAATAATTTAAAACTAATTAGCTAAATAATATGGGAGGGGAGTTTCTAACACCATCCTTAATATGAATTATGATGATATTCATATTTTAATATCTGATTTTTAAACACTAAACACATTTATTCATCATCAGTTCATGAGTTATACAACATCATACTTCCATATGTCTTGAGTCTCAGTGCTAATTAAAAGAGATATATATATTCTTTTATTTTTATATGCATTGTCTTATATTTGATTTCAAAACTGAGTCCTTAACTAAAGCACATGATTATTTTATTCTATAAATAATACTTGGAAATCAAAAATCAATTCTGAATTTATGCAATTTAGGAATCAAGTTGTAAGGGTAGAAATAGAAAAAGTTTGCCTGAAGAGATAGAGATATCTTGTAATTTAGGCAACTAGTGTAGTAGTGAGAATCTGAAATAGGTGAGAGCAGAAGCAAATTGATACATACAGTACTTTAAGTAATAATTTGGATTTACAATTTAGAATTAGTAATTATAATTAATGAAATTAGGGAATATTGGGGTTATTTATTTGGAAATTAGCTGTATCAAGGAAGGGTTGTATTGGAATATTTATTTATTTATTTATTTATTCATAAATTATTAAATAGTAGGAGAATATTAGGGTAAAGTTGGTTGGTCTACTCCATTAGAAAGCCAGAAAAGCAGAATTTTTAGATTTTGGATAAATCAGATTTGATGATTAAGAAGTTAAAACAATATATAGTTACAATTATATTAAGAAATAATGACATTTATAAACAATAATTATCATGTTACAAATAATACTTGTTAATATTACAATAATAACTCTTCAAGTTAATCATCAAATCTACCTGATTCCCATAAAGACTTTGTGTAGATATGCTGCCAATTATTCTTCCACCAGTTTTCCTGTTGCTCCTACGAATTAAATTAATTTCTGACCTAAAAAAATACCAATTAAATATTAATAGCTGCTTGTGAACCACAACCAGTCAACATCCCATTAATAAATACTACAAAATCTGTAACACTTTAGTAGACACTGCCTTACCGTGTGCAATCCTTACAGGTTTATGGCCTATCTCATATGGCTAATATCCAGACAAATTCCGAAATTTTAAACAGCCTCCGTCGCCCAATGTGAATCAGCTTAAACTAGCAAGGTTCTCCACTATTAAGCATAACCAGGGTGCGATTTGTGACCTGGAGCAGTGGAAGGGGATATGTCGAGCTTGGGGGATGTAGTTGTTGGGAAATGTAGCAGTGTGGGGATGTGGTGGTGGGGAAAGCAGTAGAGGGGATGCAGTTGGGCAGTGGGGAAATTCCCCCTCCCCCCTACAAATCGCGCCCTGAGCATAACGATTGCTACATGCTATTAAATTATTTCAAAGAATAATTCCGCTGTGAAATCTAGCCCAAATTGGCAGAAAAAATGTCGGTTTTGCCGATTCTCTCCAGTAATTATTAATACATTTTTGGGCGAATATACCTGACGACTATGTTCCCCGATATCAAATCATCAGGGACTTACGCCAACAATTTTTCGCAATTAAACAATAATTAGAATTTTAATCCCAGAAAATTTTTAATCCGACGTCAATTGCGGCTTCTAAATTTCTCGTTTATACTTAAACCTCGCTTAAACTAGATAGGGCCACAGTAGGGTCTATCGCCTATCTGATGTCAATTTCTACTCCAGCGCTCGCATTTCTATCACATTAATCACGTTTTGAAACTTACCAAGCCGCAGCCTTTGTCCAAATGCCGCTCAGACGCCGCTTGTCTCAACCGTCGATCCGACTCCCACGCCTCTTTACTCTTTAGGCCAAAAAGGACGGAGCTAAGTCACGTGATTAATAATATTCAAATACTATTCAAATAAACAAGGAGATTCTTAATTTCGTTTTCAGTAGATTCCGGTAAAACAACGAGAACCATTAGAAACAGTGCTAATCAATTTAAAACAACTTATTTAGAGAGATAATGCGACATTAAGAAAATTTTAGGCCAATCTAGTCAACTAAATCTTAAACTTCTATAGAGCCACTTCTTTATGCACAGAAGCATCAGTCGACAATTCAACTATTTTACGGTCATTCGCCATCAATATTTTTTTATTTTACAAATTTTAAACATTTAAAAGCGAATACAAAATTTTTAGGTCCTAAGAGATTGCATAGCAGCTCAACGGTTTTCAACCCGTGGGCCACGAGAGGCAGACTTGTGGGTCGCGACGATTTTGAGCGCCTAAGAATAAGCAGCTACTGTTGTGCTGTTCCCAAGGCGCTGTAGAAATCCACGAGATTTTACTTAACTTTTTTTTACTTTACTTCTCAAAACACGATAAACATAAATAGGTATATAAAATGAAGCAAAAGAAGGTCGTCAATGACTTCTCTATACTTTTTGTTGCTTGTAGACTGTTTTTAAGTGGGTAGCCCTCTCTTAACGTACTGAAAAGTCTGACAATAAAGAACAAAAGTAGCCTACACTCCAGAGTCAGCATCCAGTGCCCTTACCGTGCCGTACGGAGAACCGAAGGGTTAGCGTCTTCAGTTTTACATGGCAACGGCTGAATGATTGGCAACTGTCCCCTACCTGACCCCAGACCACTTATGAGATTCGCGCAAATCCGGTGAGAAAGTTTTTGTGGAGGGGGTGTGTGGGGTGGGGTAAGGAATATGACACACCAGTCCCCTTTTGCCCCAACCCAAAATTCCTGGCGATCGACGCCATTGATAGCGCCACTTCATAATGCACATAAGCATCAGTCAACGATTTGCGGGAGGGAGATCTTCCCCCCACTGCCCAACTGCATCCCCCTACTGCTACATCCCCACTGCTACAGTTTCCAACAACTACATCCCCCAGCTCGACATATCTCCCCCACTGCTCCAGGTCACAAATCGCACCCTGGTTGTATAGTATTTGAAATACACGTATTTGAAATACATTTGAATCCGTTTGGAGATGAAATAACAATTTCTATGAATTTTATCAGCAGCACATATCCACATCAATGACATTTGTATGAATAAAACAAGCATAACATAACATAACCTTGGCAAGAACTGCAATGGATTCAACTGCACAATTATTTAATCCACTAATTCCTTCAGCATTCAGGAAAACACTGGCAAAGAATGAGCACAAGAATAACACTACCAATTGCAGGTTTTTAACCATCACCTTCTCTTCACTTACTTAGTACTTAGTCTGCCCACATGCCAGGAGCACCACAGCTTAATAAAATAACATCAAATGGATGACGGTTTAAACAGTTCCAGCAGCAAAACCAGAAATTACCTGCACAAATGGAAGAGAAGAGGTACAAGAACCCTCAAAACTAAACATAGCATTGACAAGTCAACAAATGCAATTATGACAACTACAAGAAACCAACATCCATTTCACACTGAAACTTCTTCAACAAAAGGTACAATGTTCTTCACTTGGCAAACTTTCACCACGGTACAAAGATATGCAGCTAATCTCATCTTCACAAGCCAAACATTTGTCCAAGCAAACATTCTCGTTATCATCGTTATGTGCCTAAATGCTCTAACCTCTCTGCATCCAGTCACAACTTCTGTTCATATTTTATATATTACTGACTCTGCAATTCCGAAAATACACTTTCAAAACATTGAACAAATTTGCCAATGACAACCATAGGCTCCTTAACAAGTAACCAAGAAGCTCATCACCTAAAAACTTCTCTTTTGACTTGATTGTCGTTTAGAGAAGTATTTTCATCCTGTGCTAAATTTATCCCTGTCCTGATATATGTTGACCTTTTCGGACAGAGACTAACACTTCTAAAACAGACATCATTACAATATATTTCCAACAATCCTTTATTATATAAAAAGCAAACTTAAATATTTAAATATTGTTTCTTAAGCCAAACAAGAAACATTGTAACATTATTTTCCATAGCAAATTTTTTAGTATGTGGCCGAAAATTAAGTTTTAAAATATCATAGCCCCAAGATTTTAATTAACAAACAACTGATTGTTGATAACTTGAAAGCAAAAACTAATGCTACGATTATGAAGACATTCAAAAAAGGATCATCTGTCAGGACCAGGGCACGATTTGTAGGGGGAGAAGGGGGGATTTCCCCCCACTGCCCAACTGCATCCCCCCTACTGCTACATCCCCCCACCACTACATCCCCCACTGCTACACTGCCCCAACAACTACATTCCCCCCAAGCTTGACATATCTCCCCCCACTGCTCCAGGTCACAAATCACGCCCTGATCAGGACCTAATGAATAGCAGTTCTTACTAATAAACTCGTTTATGAATACATAACAAGATTACAAATACTATTCATTTAATCAGTTCAGCACTGAACAGCCAACAGCCCCTTATATACCAGTAACTGCTATTGGAATTTTAGATATATAACTGAAAAATACTGATTTAATATAAACTCAGCAACACATGGTCTCCATGGCAAATGAAAATGCACTGACAAAGGACCTAACTAGAAGAATGACTAAAGATTTTAACAGAAAAGGTCACTTTCTTCATAAACTGGTTCAAAATTTCAAATTAAATAACAACATACAACAAATACTTTAAAAGTTGCTACTGTGGCAAATATAACACAAGGTACATTCATTCATTAGAACACAAAGCATTTGAAAAGCACCAAAGCTTTAATGTCAAATGCAAGACAACTGATGAAAATATAATATCAGATAACAAAAGGCAAATCAAGTTCTGCAAAATGCCTCATGAGGCTGTTGCCAAGAGATGGAAATATCTGACAGAAATTAAGTGCATGCAAATTATACTTCCATCCAACTCATATTTAACAAAAGTCTATAAATACGTATGGCAATAAACATCTGCTTATGTAATCAATGGACCAAAGCTAAATAAATATCACTAAAATATCCAATAGCAATTCAGGAATATTTTCTACGAAGTTACAAAATTCCAAAAAATATATATGATAATGTGAAAAATGACTTCAACTCAGTCACTTGAGGCAAACCGACTCTAAACATTCCATGCAAAGTAAACTAAGTAAACAGAATCTACAAATATATGAAATATATACACATGCAATCTGTGTCTCAGTTCGATACACATTTCATTAAGCTTAGCATGGAGTTCTGACAAGATTTTCAATAATCACCAATTAAAATTTTCAAGCTACAATATTTTCCAAGACTTCTAATATCAAGGCCTTACAGGTACGTTCTTATGTTCTGCAGATGTCTCTAAGACAACTGTGTCCATATCATGTCAGCACTACTGCAACAGAAGCTATTAATCAATTAGTGACATTTCATTAATGACACTCATTTGCTCATTTGCTCAATTGAAATAAGAATGCTACACACACACACACACACACACACACACACACACACACACACACACACACACACACACACACACACACACACACACACACACAAGATACAGATCAATGCTTACAACAGATGCACAAGATCCAATTCCAACCAAGAAACATTCTCAATGTCAAGCGTAGGAGGAAAACATGATAAAACTACAGGACATCCAATTGAAATGAGCTCAGGATAATTTCTGTAGTTCCTGCTCCTTAAGTTTGTCAAAAAATGATAAATTTACATTCAAATTATTCTGATTCGAATCATCTGGAGATATATTACTAGTTATCATTCTGCCAGATGAACCTATAGTTCGAAAGGTCATTGTAGGGCGACCAAAACCACATTGACTGTCGCGCAGACGTCGTAGAGGATTTGTGTCAACCTCCTCATCAGATGGAGCTCCTACAGTCCCGGGGTGAACGAAGTGCTTCCTGGAGGGAATTTCCCGCCATGGAATTCCCTGTGGAGCCCTGATGTTCTGATTCAAAGGACGCACAATGCGACCAACAGCCCCGTGCAAATTTCCATTGGATGCATTAGCTACTGGTCGAGCACATGCCTCAGCACCACTGATTAGTGCAGTGCCACTGGAATGCCGTCCAGATTCCTGCAACAAGCTTTTATTTGACTCCCCATTGGGTGAAGGACAAATCTTAACATCGAACTCTTCCAGCAATGACTTTTTCTTAAGAGCTTTAATGTCGCCTTCATTCTCAGCCTTGACAGATTGATCTGAACTAACAACCAACAAAGCACTACTGGAATCAGATGACATCACAGACTGTTGTGACCAGTCACGTGGTTCTACGACAGTTAACGCTTTATCCTCCTCAAATGATGCGCACGAGTCCAAAGACAAAGGACTAAAAATCTTTTCATTTGACCTGTTTGTTGTACCATCATCATCATAGGACTTCTCACTGGATGAGCGATCCTAAAAATTAAATCTTTTTTTAGCAACTACACATAAAAAGCATGCACAGAAACTCGGAATTCCAGGCATAAAAAATTAAATTTACAATTTTCAAGGCAGAACAAAAATATACTTTAAGCCATTGGTAAATGCTAACATAACACTACTGAGGATATAAAACAAAGATTTCATTTCACTAGAAACATAACAAATTTACAAATGAGAACATAAATATAAAACTAGACAAATATAAAATTCAATTACATTCATCAATTAAATCACAAAAATAAAATTTAAAGAATAATAAAAGAAAAACCAAAGTACCAGTTCATCTCTGGCTTAAGTATTCATCAAATATCTTACATAGTTTGAACTCAGGTAACGTCTGTCACTTGAAGATTCATCAGTTTTTCGTAAACCATTGTAATCATCCAAAGGATCTCTCGATGAAGAACAAGACGAAGAACCAAAGAGACTGTTGTTACTTTGCTTAGCCATTCCATCATCCTCGTCATCTACCTCGTCCTCTTCCTCATCTTCTGCGTCCTCATCTTCGCCTTCTTCATCTTGATCTGTGTCTTCATTTTTCATCATGTTGACATCTTGAGTGTTTGCTATAGATATGGAAACGCTGTTGGTCTTTTCATTTGAAATTGATTTTAAGTCACTGAGTAGGAATCCAGAATTGTTGTCAGATGTACTTCCAAAGGCCTTCATTACTTCATCCATCAGTGAACCTTCTAGATCGAAATCACTCTAAAGGCCACAAACAATTCAAACATCATTACACTGAAAACAAATGCCTATAAACCTGGAAAATGTCTTGTTTGAATTGGAATTCAGAATAATAAACTGCGTGTCATATTCATCACAGACAATATTTATCATTTTAAACAACCAACAGCCACAATTAGCCAAACTCTAATAAATAACAGCTCAGTGATGAATATCTTAATACATTCTGTCTCATATTCAGTCTCGTCTGTACTTGACAACAATCAACTAGTTCTACATTTTCCAAAGTATTCCAAATCTGTTTAATTTAACTAAGCCCATAACAGAAACTCAAGTCGGAATTTTAAATCATGAAAGAAAAAATTTTACCGAAAAATCTGGAAGTTTAAAGTCAGCAAAATCATCAAAGTTGTTAGATTCTGAGGAAGTCAGCCAATCATCTCCACTAATCATCACAATGGAAATGTCAAAGAAGGTACAATCATAAGAAACTAAACAAAACTAAATCCATCCAGAAAGGCCATGACAACCATCAGAGATGCTTACTATGACATGAAAAGAATCTACTAAGCATTATTATTATTATTATTATTAGCAAGACAATTTACTTGTATATAGCGCCGTGGCCATAACAAATGTAAAAGTCAAGGACGCTTTGACAGGTATCACTTGAATGAGGTATTAAACAAGTAAGTTCTCAGATTCCATCCAAATTGTGTCGTTTAAAATATCTTGGTTCTACTAAAAGTTCTAAAGCAGTCAAGTAACAATAGCACATTTATCTCATCAACATTATTGATGACCAGCATAAAGAGTAAAGCATGATACTGCATATCCTGTCATGTTATGATGCATCAAACTACTATATACTCAAATCCATGTACAGATATTATAATAGAATCTGAACATGATTACAAAAAATGTAAATAAGAATATTACATCACAAAACTCTGTCATAAAACTGTATATTTCCGCAAAAAGAGATTTGTTGACCTAGACACTGCTGAACCAATTGCCGAAAATGCAGTCGACTGCCCAGGGCTTGAGTAGGAGGCACTCACGTCTCTAACATCCTCACAACTCTTTCCTATTCACATCAAAAAAGAGATTACTAACACAATAGTCTCTTAAAAGCAGGAGAGCATTCAAAGTTAGAATATCAATCACATCAAAGAACACAATTACAGAGTCATAACTAAAAAACCCAAAATACTTAAAGCAGTAAATTCCCAGAGACAACGCACGCGTATTTCCCACTTTAATTGGCAGTTTATTGTAGTTATCACCGATGAACGAAACATCTCCAAATACAGCTCCATCATATCCAACATGGCCGATGTGACGCAGGTCATTCTGAGGGTTGCTGATCATGCTAGGCGTCAGTTTACGAGCACCCTTTGACGAAACTCTAGCAGATCCTAAACACAAGAGAAAGCAAAACTATAGGACTATGATCTACTGTGCAGGTCCTAATAATTCTAATAAGACATCCTGCTGAATAAATCGAGTCATCAAAGCTAGATTTATCAAAGCAAAAATTAAGGCTTCAATCAAGCAAATATTACATTTCCTTTATTAAAGAGCATTGACACAAATATACAAAAACTCTAAAATGAAGCTTTTTAACTATTTCAAAAATGTACACAATCTGTCAATGCTTAACTACAATAACCTTCTTAACCCTAACAAAGTAGAGTAGAGCTAATTCAGAGATAAAATGCCCTAATCCATTCACCCGAATGACTAATTTTACTCTTCCTCAATATTGGACCAGCGGTGACCTCAATTAGTGGCGAAAAGTGAATAGGGTCAAAATATCCAGGTTGTGATACAGTATCCAATAATCCTTTCCAGAGACCCGACCGAGGAACATTTTCTGGCCTGTTCTCAACAAATCCAAAGTTACTATTTTAAATCATGAATGTTGATTAAATGATGACTATTAAATATAAGAAAATTTAAGTTTTAAACAACTTGCCACCATAGTTAGGATCACAAAATAGCAACAATACTATTTCCACAACTACAATCCCACAACAAACCACATAAAATAAAATCCAAATTGTTATTTGAAAAAACTGGCATGAAATTGTGCAGTACAACATCGACATGAACAACAGATCACGATGTAACATGTATGAAGATCAAGACATAATGGCACACAGAGCACTTTTGAAAGTGAGCATAGAGACAAAACAACAATGTTAGAAGTTTCCTTTCCATTACTCTGTGACTGATAATTACAGATTTTATTTCTATGTCAAAACATGTTAAAACACAAAGTGAGTATTTGCATTGTGACTGCAATTGCAACATACATCTTTGACAAAACAGTAACAACATCATTGGCCTTGAAATAAAGATGCGAAGAGTCATAATCATCATTCGAAATATCAGTTGTTGCAATGACTCTGGCTGGCCTGATCTAAAAATGTCAACAGAGATCAAGAAAATTGGTCTTTTATATTGAAAAATCCTTCTTAATTCCAGCATCATTAAAATATTTAGACATATATAAAAACAAATATATCGAATTGGAAAAGTTTTAACAAAACTCAAGTGCTAAACAGTCAAAATAGCATTTCTAAAAATTAGCATAAGACATAAAACATAGGCATTAAATTCCTAGCAACAAAGTTCCAGAAACAATTCTGCTAAACTAACTGCATTGCAAAAAGCAAAAGACAAAAGTAATGAAGGGAAACAAAACCGCCTTATAGAAATTTATGCAAATTATTTTGTGGGAAAATTTATGAACATGACAAACCTGCTGCAATAGTGAAAGCAAGTCAGTGAATTTTGGTCGGTCATTTGGTTCGATCAGCCAGCATTTTAGCATCAGAGCAAACCATTCATCAGGACAATGGTCTGGCTGCATCAGACGCAGACACCGTGGCTCATCGATATTCTGAATTATCTGGCAGAAAAGACACAACATGCAGGCCTGAAAAATCTCTCAAACATCAGCCAACTGACACATTTTCCAAAATCAGATCAAACATCAAAACTAAAGAGGAAATGTAACTAGTATGGGACTTATATGGCGCCTCTTATATTTCAACTCAGACACACTCCCAGCTTTGGAGTCAATTGACTAAGAAAATGAGACTTTGGTCTTCGTAATGTACTGAGCATGGGAGTAAGAATCAAGGCATGAGTAGATGGAGACAACCCATTCCAAAAAGAGGGCCCAATCACTGCACAATGGACACTGCTTCTGGCTGATGGATTTGAAGTACCATTAATTGATACCTTAAGAGTATTATAAATGGGGCTATAAAAGTGCATAATTATTGTTTATTAATATATCATTTGGTATGATGGATGAATGAAAATAAGCTCAAGATTAATCCCAAGGAGAATAAAAACTTAAACATTATGGAGTTAAATGCCCATTAAGTCTCAAGCAATAAGCTCTTCTCTAAAATTCAACAGATCCTTCAAAAACACAAGTCTACTGATATGATCTACTATTAAAACGATCTACAGTTCGGCGCTCATACTGTCCTCTCCCACAACCATCGGGTGATGGACCTTTTCTTCATCTAAGTGGGAGCGCTTGTGACTGATCATTCAGTACAATGCACTACAAAAACACACTCTTACACTACAACTATTTGTTACTGGAGCTGCAGTCAAGTAAGGCATTTGAAAGTGTTCTAACCTCTTCACCATTCAGTCCCTCCCAAGGCTGAGCACCATAGGAGAACATTTCCCACAAAGTAACACCAAAAGACCAAACATCTGAGGCCGACGTAAATTTCAGAAAATTTATGCACTCTGGAGCACACCTTTAAAGAAATGAAGAATAAAATAATCAGGAATTGAATTACTTCAAGAACTCAGTTTTCCATTTTACTATATACTATGTTGTTCCATCCTATTTAAAGCAAATAACAATGTAAAACAATAGGAAATCATAAATCTAAAATAAAAGACTTCACAGCAAGGGTGTGTTAGATCTTCATTTCAACAATCTGCTGTCTGTTATCTAACCATGCAATTGGTAGTTTTGTGCAGCCATCTGTTGACTGGTAGTAATCCTTTTCCATTCCAAGAGCTCTTGACAAACCAAAATCACTGATTTTTATCTGGACAGTGACACATATAAAACACAAAGAGAAATCAAATTACCTCAAAGTACTTAAATCCCTTAATGCTAACCTTACCATTACCCGGCCTGACACTGTACTGCGAGTCCAGCTCTAGCCGGCATTGGTGTCACATAACCCTAACCCTGTTGCACACTGTACATTTGTGGGACCCCTCACCTATGCACACATACAAAATAGCTACCCCTCCCGGTTAAAAATTAATTTTTAGCCATAGTCACAATTTGTATATCTCGGTTCCACCCTATTTATACCTTATGGCTTAGTAGAACTCACTATTAATGTATGTTCTGCTGACCGCTGGATACTTTTATTTTAATAGGCCGCTCTACTCACGAGCAGTCTGCACACACCCCACAAACGCTCCCCCTCTGCCAAGTCTGCCGGCCAATTAACCGTGGGAACAATACCAGGGAGTCGGGACTCTTTGTTTGACTGTGAGAAAGTAATTGTGTTCAAATCTAATTTCTGTGTGAATTTTCCAGTTCTCTTTTTAATTGTTACATAGGCTATTTATAAATTTGTGTATGTATGCGCTCAGTTGACACCCCTCCCCCACCCATCCGTACGCAAAATCCCCTAAATCCCACCCCTCCCCTCGGTGCATAAGTACTAAATGGATGGACCCTAATTTGTTTTGCAAATTTCTTGTAAAATTTTGTTCCATATTGATTTCCTGACAACTTTACCGCTCAACTTAGATAGCTTGTAACTCAAAAATTTTGGCTACCGAGCTTTGAATAAAAAATTTTCCTTTCATGGGAGAGGTGGCCTGTTTTTGGGTATGCAGGGGCACCAAAAATTTTCTTACCACCTTTTTAACGGATGGTTAGAAAGAGAAATTAAAGTCCTAAAAAGTGATGTATGCCAGAGTTTTGTAGCTTTCATATAGTCCCACCAATTGCAAGTTGAAAAAAAGACGAATTCTCCCAGTTGCATGGAGTTTTCCGTTTAAGGGTACCCCAGCGTTAAAGGGTTAAATCACTCAAATCCTTTGCTGGTAAATAAGCCTGACAACCTTATCTTTAGCAAACATGAGAACATTTCTTGTTGCCAGGTCGCGATGAATCAGTCGTCGACTCTCAAGATAAGACATCCCATCAGCGACCTGGATGGCAAGTTCACACAGAATGGAAACACAGAAGCTGCAGCGGAGAGAACCCTCTTTCAGGCATTCCAGCAATGAACGTAAAGGTGCAAGTTCCGTCACCTGTAAAAAATCCCATTTCAACAAGTTGATTCAAGATATAAACTATTCGAACAATATCAAAAAGTAAACAAACTGCTCAATAATGATTAAATGATTATGATAGCTACTCTTATTATTACAATTATTATTATTACAATTATTATAGTGTTCCCTTGCTGCTTACCAACAGCAGATTATCTGAACGAAGCACAACGCCAAACAGTTGAACGATGTGTGGGTGATCAAGAGAGTGCATAATGGTCGCCTCCTGAAGGAAATCACTCAATTGTGCACGAAGCTTCTCTCTTGGCAAACATTTGATGGCCACCATAATCTACAAAATACATAATTCATTTATTTACATCTACTTATTCAAGTAATGTCACTCTAAGCACTTTATGATGTCTAATAAAGAATCTACTAAGCCAAAGGCTTATATAACAAAACAGTAAATCAATAATATTTTCAAAATGAAATAAATAATGAATTTGACAATAAATCAAGTTTGTGTAAATAAATCCAAATTGTCTAATAACCACCTGTTCACCCATCTCCCCAGTCCACACTCCTTGATGCACAACACCAAATTCCCCATTGCCAATCGTCTTGTGTACTGTTATTGCATCTTCTGAGATGATGTGCTTGCTAGATGATTTGCATGGCAGCTGCAACTGTTGACCGTGTGCTGATGGAGGACTTGCTGGATTTGCATCGCTCGGGTATTTTGTTAAAATCTACAACAGATCAGAAAAACCATCTTTCCCTCTCAATCTCTCCTCCCCCCATATCTTAATCAATAATGGTTCATAACTGTCATACTACCAAGACTTACTAAATTCAAACCAAAGCTATCAATTTGTGATCACATGCAATCAGATGGGAAAATCGAAAATTTAAAGCACATTATAAATAGCTGTAATAGGTCAATCGTCATTTTAACATTTTGCACATTATTACCACAACGTGCTAAACAAGAACAGATTTAACATCATTATGGTCTAGTACTGAAAATTATCTGGTTAATAATTAATTTTTAATATTTATATTTAATTTAAATGGTTAATATATGGCTAATATGTAAGAACACAGGATAAGGCCTTATCTCAACTGCAAATAACTGATGTTTGGCATATCTGCTTCCAGCAATTTACTCAGACAACACACTAACATATTTTAATCGTCCCTTAATACTAGTGTTGTGTTGCTTTTTGTAATCCGTTCACTGACCTACTTTAACTACTTAACCCCTTAACAGGGGAATTAAATTTTACAAGTCGTCACCATTCTGGGTAATTAATTATGGGAAAAAGCGTTCATATGAAATGTGAACATATACGTTTTAAATTTACTACCGGGTATATCTCAGGCTATATAAAAACTAAAGAAATGAGGTTTGCATCATTGTTTAGACAGGCATCAAATAACAGTATATATAAATTTTATTTATTTATCTTAATGTAATTAGAATAAAACAATTATTTCATAGATAAAGACTGCAAAGATAGCAATGTAGACAGGTTGTCATCTTGCCTTTTTCAGTTTTCCAAGAGCACCTTTTGGATGTTCTTTGCTGAACAGACGACGCAATCTTCGAATCTCTGGCTTAGACATTCCAACATCCAGCAGGTCGTTGTCATCTACATATTTTATCTGCGGCACTGTCGTCACTTTCAAATCCCTGACAAAATTGTTATAATAATGCTGAAGCTCAGCCCCAATGAGAAACTCATGCAAGTCCTTCAACTGTGCCATTGCAGTATCAAAATCTACAACAAAATGGGAAAAATCCAAGATTTTCAAAAAAATGCAAAATTGTAGGCTAAAAATAGACTGTATATTTACAAATAACTTCAATTAACAAACACAGCTGTCCAATTCAATATGAGCAAAAACACACATGCTAGCCCTAACCCATAAGACTGCCAATAGTGTTAGGGTTACACTAACCCTAACCCATAGTACCAGTACAAATAAATGAAGACTTGTCATTGAAAATAAAGAGTGTCATCAGAAAGAATGACTATGTGAATAATCAAGAACTGAAGACTCACAGACACTCACTGCTTCACTCTCACTGACTCAGTGCATAATACTAAATACCGGTAATGACAGAATATGACAAATTATCCAAAAGAAATGTTGGCTGAAAATCCAGTGAAAGGCAAGCCTCTATGCTATGTCAGGTATGCTAATACACCATAAGTACAGCCAAGTTCAGCTAATTTAAGCAAGTTCATTGTTAAAATGCAACTGCATATAAATAGCTAAACTTGCAGCAGAGGTAACACCATCAACCATCAAAAGCTATAGTTAATCATGTATTCATGCAGATGCATTCATCAACTAAATGCTTTCACGCAGAAAGATAAAATGTATATATCTACCCCACCCTTGAAAATATGGACAAGTCTGGCAGAGAGAGTGATTTGCCCAAACAAATACAGTATACCTGATCACTTTTACAAAAAAACATACTTAAACCCGAGGCAGACTTCAATTATATTGGAAAATAAGCACTGTAGACCAGGGGTGGGCAATTTTTTTTGGCTCAAGGGCCACCCATTAGCTTTGAACATAACTGGAGGGCCGCTCTGTATAAAGTTCATAAATTATAAGTACTAAATTATAGAAATTATAAGGCTTTTTATAGCATTTGCAAATCGAAGTAAATGAAGAATTATTTGTATTATGATACACACACAAAAATACAGCATATTAAAATGAAAACCATTACCGGGTAGTTATTATTATGCATGAAATAACTAATTTATTGTGAAACATCACATACAGCACATTGTGCTGGGCTCTGTAACATAGGACTAATTATGGTATTATGGTTTGGAAGTAGTGACTTTTCTTATGTAAACCTCGCCTCTGTATAACTACAACCAACATGCATAGATTGCATATTCTTGTGCAATATGTGAGATTTGAAAAGAATCTCTTGGTTTGATTTAGTCAATTTTTCAGTATAATAAACTCTAGTATATATGCCAGACTTCTAATTCTAACAATTATTAACAATAAATGTACTTTGCAAGTTTGCAACACCTTCTGACAAAGATGCATATTCACCATTACATATCTATGCATAAGTTAAAATCAGTATCATAACCATTAACAAATGAATATTTGAGCAAACAGGTCTTCGGTATTAGCAACAGCAATAAAATCAACACAGCAACTTACAAAGTAATATCAGTCACTGCATTAATATTCATGGTATTAGTCACAATAAACAAAGCAGTCTGCTACAACAAAAGCCTTCCACAACACACATATCTATATATACCCATCCGTAACACCCCAGTATAGCCATGTCTTATAAGCCAATAAGCCAGAATAACATTAAACATACTATCTGGCTAGAAGGAAATGTGTAACTGATGACATCAAAGATAGAGACAGACAGACATACCGATCGACGCATCGCCAGTCTACATTCTACAACAGACGCTCATCCAAATAGAAAATATAAGAAACTGAGCAGTTAAGAGACTCGCAAAGACTTGAGAGAGAGAGAAAGAGCGAACGAAGCCTCACTTCTTCACTTACCTTCAAATCACGAAAAGTCCTCTAAATTGGCCTAAAATTACATTTTAATTTCGCTAGAAAGTCGTACAAAATGGCTTCCTCAGAGAATCATGCATGATCACCGCCGGAGGAGGAGCCACCGCCGCCACCTGCCGGTCGATCAAAACAACTCATTCTCAATATCAGCCAGCAACATGACCAGCAATCATCCGTTTGTGTTTCCCAAAACCTAAAATTTCTTTGCCTCAAGAGTGGAATGTTGTTCTAGTCTCTAATGCATTCGAATCAGCTAGCCAATAATTCTTGCATTGCATATCTAGGCAATAGAATCACGAAATTCTGATGCATTAAGTATAGATTATAACTTATAAAGCACCTGTATTTTTTCATTTATTTAGCGTCCATCTCATATAGCAATATTTACCAAATATGCGTTGGAGATGGCGTCCATCTCATATAGCAATATTTACCAAATATGCGTTGGAGATGGCGCCCCTTACACATTTGAACTGAATTGCAATAAAGGCGACACATAAATTTGCACTATGTGAATGAAATGAACAGGATTCTAGCATCAGGTGCAGGGATATTTTTAGGATTGTGAATTTTAGTGTCTAGTAAAGTGTTACAGATTTTGTATTATTTATTAATGGAATGTTGAGGTTCACAAGCGGCTATTAATATTTAATTGATATTTTTAGGTCAGAAATTAATTTCATTTGTAGGAGCAACAGGAAAACTGGTGGAAGAATAATAATGGCAGCATATTTATAGTCTTTATGGGAATCAGGTAGATTTGATGATTAACTTGAAGAGTTATTACCGTAGTTATTATTGTAATATTACAAATTATTATTTGTAATATTATGATAATTATTGTTTATAAATATTATTTCTTAATATAATTGTAACTATATATTGTTCTAACGTCTTAATCATCAAATCTGATTTATCCAAAATCTAAAACTTTGAAATACTGTAGTCTGTATATTGATGTAATGTTTAATATGCAGCCAGACTCTTTCAATAACGCACCTCGCAAAATGAAACGAAAGGGAACGAAATTAATTGTTATAGGGGCCTACATGAAAAGACATAAAGTTCTGCTGAGCATAGTGTTTTATTTAAATTTGTTTATATATACACAATGATTGTTAAGTTCAGCTGAAAACTTTGCTTAAAAATAACCAAAACAACTTGAAAACTAAATGCACCGAGTGTAAAACGCTATAATTTGCAAAACAAAAGGGCACAGAACTGTCATGAAAGACTATTCTTTCATAAAGCAGCACATATTCAGCAAAAACAATATGCTAACCCTGCTACAATACAAGTAAACGCAACTAACCGACTACAATCAGCAATCAGGGGCGTAGCGACGGGGGGTATATCGGTATATATATATATATATATATATATATATATATATATATATATATATATATACACCCCCAAATCAGTCTACCTTAAAGTTTTTTATGTGATTTACATGTGGTTTATATGGTTTGTGTGGTTTACACTTTACAGTTAAGATTTATACCATAGTTATTATTGATTTATACCCACCCAAAATATTTATACCCTCCCATGCAAAATCAAATTCCTGGCTACGCCCCTGTCAGCAATCAGTGTAGTGTCATTGTAATATGTTATAATATTGTTGAGCTGTCATAATTTGACCTTTGTATAAATGATAAAAAAATTATTCTCAAGATTCAAAATATAAGAATAACAGTATTCTCAAAACTCCCTAAGTTTCTCGTAAACTGCCATTGATACATAAAGTAGGCTGAAAATCATCAATCTGTATTGCTTTGGACGGTCCATTCAAGGGCTTGGGTTTTTCCACTCTTAAAGGATGTGCAATTCCAGACGAATTTTCATGCCATGCATGTCTCTGCTCACAGATCTACTGTCCATGACAACCATTGGTCTACAGTTAAGTTCAAGGTAATGAACTGAGCTCTGACCAAGCTTCTTTGCAAATTGCAAGGAGTGGACGCCCTTCTTGTTCTTGAAGTTGAATAATTGCTGCTCATTTCCAGAAGAAATCTGACAGATTTCATTCTTCTCGAGAGCAGACACAGAAGGCAAAATATCCAAAATGTGTTCTTCGGGTTCATTTTCACTGCGACGGAAGTAACGAACGACTGCCTCTCCTGCCGGATGATTTGCATGACTGCTGCCGGGCAGAACTGGAGGGGGAACTGTGGGACCCAAAAAGTCATAGTTTTTAATATCCTTTGCATAGATTATCTTAAAGTCGCCTGGTACCTTCTTAGCAGTTTCACTAGAAGCGTTAGGCGCCGGTGAACGTGGACCACTGACGTCCAGCAAGACATGGTCCATCGCCTGAAACACGGACATGCTAAAGTAAAAGTCACGACAGCAGACAAATCCATAATGGATAGATTTCCATGAACAATAATTACCATCTATCTCAATATCTCATTCAGTGCAACATATTAGGTGTTCATTGTTTAGTGCATTATCAAGGCGCCATATAAATTCAAAAATTTACATCAACATCACTTACCACTAGCAGTGGCGGCACTAGGATTTGGCAAGTGGGGGGGCCGTTGGGGTGGCAACTTCTAATCATGGGGCCAACCATTTGTTGTTTAATGTATGTAGCATTAAGTATAGGGTCCCCACTGGGGGGGCCAGGCACTCAATAGGGGGGCACGGCCCCCCTGGCCCCCCGGTGGAGCCGCCACTGACCACTAGGGCTGTGAGCTCGGAAATTTCCTGCGGAATTTTCCCAAAAATTTCCGGGAAAATAGCGGTACTTTTCAGGAAAAATTCCGGAAATGTTTATTACTATTTATTATTATTATTTATTAATATAATTACTATCTGTTACTATTACTATTAATACTATTTATTATTATCATTATTATTACTACTACTACTATTTATATTTATTACTATTTATTACTATTCATTTGTTAGGCATTTGTTAATAGTAAAGCTAAAATTGTAGTGTCAGTATTGTCAGTAGCTGCAAAATTAATGCTTTTATTCATTTTTTTGTCATAATTTCACCTAATTTTACTGATATGAGCGCTAATTAACAGCATACAAGAACTTACACTAGCAGTCAAAAGTAATTGCCACAGTATGAAATTCATGAAATTTCATACCATGGTCAACTTATAAAACGTTTTTAATTTTTTTATCAGGAATCGGTATAAATTAGTTGCTAAGGCACCTTGGTAACAGATTTTGGCGGTTTATTTAATAATTGTGTCTTTACTAATATGTGCCAAAACATATAATAAAACTTCTTATTTTTAGTTGTGGTAATTACTTTTGTCCACTGCTGTATGTTAAGTTTGTTAAACTCTAACAATATGTATGCTAGAAAGTTTCTGTAATTTTTCCGGAAAAATTCCAGGCATTCTATTTTTCCGGAAAAGTTACACCCCTACTTACCACCTGAGTGTAGTTCAGTAGCACTTTTGTCTCTCGCTTCTGTCTTCTACCATTGCTTCTTTTTACTAGGGGTACTCCACCAGCGTCGACATTGCAAGAGTAGCAGGCCTCACCAGGTGGTAACGATGAACCATCCAGTGATCCAGCAACATGAGGAATTTCCACACCGGGCGTGAGACTGGCTCCAGGAGGACTCGTAGTAGACATGCAGTGACTAAAACATAAGACATGATCTATTGCACATAGTGATTGAAGCCCATTGTACAAACTCTTTCCCTGTGAACATTAATAACACTATTCTAATAATGAGCTCTACTTCAATTGAAAGCCAGTTTTTAGAGCAATTGAATTTTAAAAAACTCATGATTTATAACTAAAATTAGAATAAAATGAGACAGTAAACAACATTTACGTTGTTACCATATTTTGTTCATCTGTATAACTTTTAGCAATGTAATCTCATGGCTCTAATGTTTAACTCTTAAAATGAAGCATTTGCTGACCCCTGTCCAATCTGCATGAATCCATCAGGGCAGTTGCAAGAGTATCCAGCCTGAGTCGGTGTACACCCAAAGGAACACGGGTTACCACGACATCCACCACCACCAACACCTTCACAGACATTTTCTCTCATTTTCAGAACAACCACCAGTGATTAGAAAAGAAATGACAGATTACTTTTAGCTTTCTTTATTACCTCTTAGCTTCAGTTGGTGACAGACATTGAAATATAAGCAACATCCACAAGTCATTGTGAAAATTAGTAAATTTTGTTGCAAACATGAACAGACAGCTCTTATTGATGGTGTGCGGAATAAACAGCTGTTATGGTTCTGTTCTGTTCTGTTCTTTAGCCATCCTCGATGCAAGGTTGGGCTACACTATGTATCACATCTCTCCATGTCTGTCGTTCTTCTGTTTTCCGAATCATGTTTTGAAACGAGAGTCCAGTCCATGTTGTTATGTTATTTAGCCAGGCTGTTCTTGGTCTTCTGCGTGATCGTCCTCCGGATAATGTTCCTTGAATTAGTTCTTTTTCTAGACAAGAGCCTTGTTTTCTCATGACGTGTCCATAATAACATACTTTGCCTTTTTTAATGTTATTCAGCAGACTTCTTGTTGTACCTGCCTGCTCTAGCACCCACTCATTAGTTCTTTTTGCTGTCCATGAAACTCTTAGAATTTGTCGTAATCCATTCATTTCAAAGGCTTCATTTCTTCGCTCATCTTCTTTATTCAGTGCCCAGCTTTCTGAGCAGTATGTTACACAATTGGCCAAACCAATGCTTTCCACAATCTGATCTTTGTATTATTTTGCAGATTGTGACTCTTCCACAGTTTCAATAGTGCTGCATTTACTCTTCTTCCTTTATTCAGTCTTTCTCGAATTTCCATTGAGCAGTTTGCATTTGCTTGGATTAGTGATCCTAGGTATTGGAAAGATGTGACATTTTCTAGTGGTAGTCCATTAACAGCAAAGTTGATGTTATGTTCTAATTCAGATGTTGTCATGGCTGTTATGGTATTAATTTCAAAAGCACTTTATAAATTCACAGGATTTTACTTGCTTACTATTGATTGATAGGCCTATTTATATTTAATTGCTTGAAATGAAAGAAAACTTCATGCAAATAAATCAAAGAGTCCTTGAACGTGTCAACAAATCCTTGAACGTGTGATGTGAATTAGGTCTTTGTCTTCATTTGCCAATCAGATTTTTCAAGTAATGATACAACTTAGTGAAATTGATTACCTAAACAGATCTTAGAAATCCCATCGAACAGAGCACTTGAACCACAGTTGCAGTCATATCCACCAATTGTGTTGACACATGACGCTTGGCCACAAAGGCCAGGTTGTTGACATTCATTCTCATCTATACAGTGGAACATAAAGATCACATCTTTGGAATACATCGTGATATAAACCACAATTTAACCACATTCACATGTTCAGAATACACAATGGCGCAAACAAACACCTCGGCTATTCAACAAAACAAATAAATGACCATTTCGTGTTAATTCTCTTACTCACCAACACATTGGTTCCAGTAGAAATGGGCAATAAAACCAACAGGACATTCGCACTGATAGCCGCCCAAGAGATTGGCACAACCGTACTGACACATGAGGCTATCCTCACATTCATCAGAATCCATGCATGAAGTGCCACTTGGGTCTGTCTGATAACCCGGTGGACAGACGCATCGAAAACTTCCAGGTACATTCTGACATGTTCCCACAGGTTCACAAAGCCAACCTTTCTCAATACACTCATCAACATCTGTCGTGTAAAAATGCATTAAATGTCATTGAATGTTTTGTTTTACTTCATAAATGCTGTTTTATTTCTGTTAAAATTCCAGGAATTGTCATTGTTGTTGATCTATAATATTGCATCCAGGTGATCAGGAACATTTTCTGGACCTAAACGGTCTTAGCAGGGATTTAAATTTTTATGGCATAAACAGGAATTCAATGTTTGCATTGCCCATATTCACGAAAAATGGAACTAGTGGCAATGTACTGCGACTGATTGGAATTTGTACAGCTTCATTGTGAAATGCAAACTCTCAGCAAACAGCAGAGAAAAATGAAGTAATAAAACACAGATCATTAGTAATAGTAAACATTATTACCGGTATAATATATTTTACATTAACAAATTTTAATGAATTCACACACAAAAGAATTATATCCATCAATTAATAAATTGCATTCAATATATAAAATTTGAAAGGCAGCCTGACCAATACAAGTTGTCCCCTGCTGTCGATATCCAGGATGACAGGAGCACTCAAAGCTCCCTTTGGTGTTAGTGCATGACTGAGGACAGCTGTGTTTGTCTGTCTTGCATTCATCGATGTCCTGACACTTCTTTCCATCTGAGTCAATGACGTAACCTTCTGGACAAGAGCAGACGAAACTGCCCTGAGTATTGCGGCATTCAAAGTCACATGGCTTAGGGTCAAGGTCACACTCGTTGATGTCAATGCACTGGCTCCCTGACGCGTCTACGCGGTAGCCATTGCTGCAAAGGCATCGGTAGGATCCCATTGTGTTGATGCAACGGCCGTTGGGACAGGCATTTGGCATCAGACGACATTCGTCAAGGTCTGGAAACAAACACTTGCAATATGAAAATCATCCAAGTAAACCTGATTGACTGTATCCAGTCGACCAGCACGCATATAAATTAAAAATATTTTGGCAAAAATAATTTCACAGAATGAGACTAGTAGATCAGATGGTGGAAAAACACTGGCAAAAAGTTAATCATTAGCATATAGAAATACATCAAAACGATAACAAAAAACTTTATCAAGAAGTAGGCAAAGCACGTGTATCAAATGATTAAAAAAATCAGCCCAAATCTAGTAACTTCATTACAAAGCTAATACATTTTAAAATAATATAACTTTTTACAACAAATCTGTTTGCATAGAATCTACTGATTTCTCAAGAGCTATTAACAGCTTTAGAGATAACTCAAAGGCATTGTCAATGCAAATATCATTTAGAGTGTTATTCAAATAGCAGCACTGAATTAGAGTGCTTATACATTACAAGTAACTAACCCATTCCATCCGGCCCGTAGCCTGGTCCCATAGGACAAATAGCTTTATATTCCACTAAAAAATAAATATTACTTGTAGGCCTTATAAGGAAGACTGTAATCATAAGAATATAATACTGATAAAACCATAAAAGATTTTTGATCATTCTAATCAATGAAATGAATTTAAAAAACAAAAGGTTTTAGCTATAATGTCAAGTAAATCCTAATATTGTCAATGGTAATGCAGTCGAACGAATATTAGGATTTGATGTCTGATAATTTATTTAATTAGAGGGATTCAATGGATTATTTGAAAGTCGTTAATAACACAGAAAAAAATAATTTCACGCTTGAAATTGTCCTGTCACTGTCTCTACTAAGACACTATTCAGATTTAATGTAGTATGCTAAAATACAAACAAACTGGTTAAATGAAACAGAGGAGAGGGAGAGGGATATATATATATATATATATATATATATATATATATATATATATATATATATATATATATCATCATCATCATAGTTGCTTTCTGCCAGCTCATTAGCGGCAATAGCTAGACACAAAACTTTTCCATTTATCTTTTTCCGTTGTTAATCTCATTCCATCTATTATTGTCATTTGATATCTTTCGAAGTCTTCTTTGATGTTATCCATCCACTTTTTCCTGGGTCTTCCTCTTCCTCTTTTTCCTTCTTTGTATGTGTAGAGTGCTTTATATGGGAGTCTGTTACTGTTCATTCTATTTACATGTCCATACCATCTAAGTCTTCTTCTTCTGATTTTATCTATTATTGTCTCTTTCATTCCCAGTCTTTTCCTGATGTCTTCATTTCTTATTCTTTGTAATTTACTTACTCCCAATATCTTTCTCAAACAACTCATTTCTGCCACCATATATATATATATATATAAATAAAAGAAAGTGTACTCATTGGATCAATTTGGATGGCAGAGGCAGATTCCGGGTTTCATCTAAAGAGAAGCTCTCATTTGTCATTCACTCAATTACTCTAGTTGTCTTCGAATTCACTGACCAGTTCCTTGGGAGGGACATTTCTCGCAGTTTGGACCCCAGGCGGCGCCACTGGAGCAGCAGCATTCGGATTTCGTGGTTCTCAAAGGCACGTCCGTTCGCGACAGGCATCGACCGTCAACTATGCTTGGATAACAAATTCCATCCCGAACATCTGGAAAATTAACAGACAATTCACGTGTCATTATTAATCCTAAACTCTAAATTCATCAGAGTCAACTAGACTATGAAACAACGTTCCAATTGCACCGGATCCAGTTTAAATAGCAAAATAATAATGGAATGCATCAAGTGCAGATGTGTTCAATTTTTACGAACCAATGCAGCGTTTCTTGTCTTTTGATAGCCTGTAACCGGTGAAACATTCACAGTGATAGCCTCCCTCAGTATTGATGCATGTTCCTTGACCACAGATATCTTTTTTATCTCGGCACTCATCCATATCTTCAAAAGAAATTTTTAAAGAAAAGTAAACAGAAAACAAACACAACAAATAAATTTAACATTTCAAATGAAAGACTGTAAACTATTCTTTGCACTTTCATTCAATTGAAGCTCTCTCAATGAACTTCAGACTAAGGAATTTACACCAGAAGCAGTCAAGTTGAGCATTTCAAGTCAAAACAATACTCTTATGATTTGAATCAAAGAACCTCTGTAAGTATCATTATAATAAAACAGGACGCCAGACTATGATTCTTCTCACACAGTAGACTTTAGCAATAATAAATTCTAGAATAACAACTATTTTTGGCTATAAAAGACAGACGATTCTTCTGATCACAACACTACGTGAGTGATGACAACAACAATGATTATTACCTTTGCAGTCGTCGCCCACTTGTTGATAACCAACAGGACAGATACACATGAAGGAACCAACAACGTTCTTACACATGTGGCGACAATTATTCTCAGAAGTCAGACATTCATCAATATCTACACACAAAAACAGAAAATAAAACTGATGCACAGATGACGAAGGGTATTGATTGGAATTGTAAATTGTCAAATAAATGGCCTAAAACCGAAATACTGCTCTGAGAAATTTTTCTTAACAGAAACTCAAGAAGACTGGAACATTGCTTAAAATCTTTGTCAAATGTGAAGGATTCATCCAAAACTCCCCGTAAATTAATCTGCTGTGCATATTACATTAATAATGCAACTGCATTCATTTGGCTCTTACCATAAAGGAAGCAGACTTAAATTCATTAATCAGAATATTATATTTCATTGTAATTTCATTTCTCGGCGTTCTTAGGTTGCAGAAGATGGCAGAGTGGGTTATGCGCTGGAGCGGCAAGCTGACGGAGCGGGTTCAAGTCCCGTTAATGCCCCTAGTGGCTTTCGCACAGGCAGTAATGCCTCATAAGCCACTTTAAATCCCGCTAAGTTAGCTCAAGAACAACTTTTACCTTCACAGTGAACGCCATCTGGTGAAAGTCGAAATCCTTTCGGACAGAGACAGCGATAGGAACCCGGTGTGTTCTGACAGCGGAAGGCGCAGCCGTGAATTCCTTCAACGCATTCGTCAATGTCTGTTCCACAGATTAAACAATGCAAAATGCATCATGCTACATGTAGCTATAAGAAAGTGCTTATGTAAGGCGGGACACTTCAACTACGGTAAATATTCAGTTGACTAAACTATATGGCAGGGTATTAATGTACAAAGTGAGAAATGAATTTCTTGAATAAACACCAGGTTATAGTCAAAGTGAATATTTCCTACGTTCATCATTTTGAGTGCAAGCAACAATCGCCAATCACAAATAATGCTACAGTAATGTTAACAGCACACAATAAATTACCAATGCATCTTCCATTCGGACCAGTTGTGAATCCAGTAGTACATTTGCAGTCAAATCCTCCCTCCATGTTTATACAAACTCCTTTTCCACACATGTCATCAGTCTGGCATTCATCTTTGTCTACAGAAAAGGATACTTAGATTTACAAAGTTTAATAAGGAATTTGAAGCTTCCTGTAGCTTCAATTTTTCAATCAGCATTATTTAACAAATGTTCTCCATAAAACAGGAAAAGATTCATTAGGTCAAATGTCATCAAATCAACAGCAGGTCCTCAACAAACTGATCAAATCTAATAAAACACAAAAATATACAAACAACTTAAAGAAACTTAACGGTACAAGATATTAAAATGAACTGTGAAATTAAAAGAGCAGAAAAGACTCACTTACCAATACATTGTGTTAGTGTGTTGTCGAGAGTGTAGCCAGGTCGACAATCGCACCGGTAAGAACCATCCGTGTTGACGCAGTTACCATTTACACATAAATTTGGATTTAGCAAACATTCATTTACATCTACAAGAAATAAGTAATGACGGAATGAATAGTCAATTAAATTCTTTAATAACTCAGAAATTCAAAAAACTTAAAATATTACCAGATACTTAAGAAAGAAAAAAATTAAAATATTGAATATAGAAACTGTCTTTTAAAAATGCTTAGACGTAACAACAGATGGAGGCAGGAAATATAAAAGTTGTCTAAAATAAAATTATAAGATAAATTTAAAACAAATAAAGCACGTTGTGAAATCATAAAAATAGTCTGAAACTTTAATGCTTTTCAGATCTAAACAAAAACAAAAGCCGATGTCAAGTACCACACTTGTCTCCATTCCCATTTTTTATTCGGCCATAACCGTCCGGACACACGCTGTCAAATTCTCCTTTGACAAACAAAGCCAACAATTTCTGTTGAATTTCAATGACTAACTCATTGATCCAATGATAAGCAACAGTAAAGTTTATGACACCTTACTTGTGGCAGCTGTAAAGACCTGTAAGATGATTTCAGGTTATTATTAATAATATTAATAATAAAATTATTATTATTATTACTATTATTATTATAATAACAAGTATATTATAAATGATATTATTATAAATTTATTATTATAACAAATATAATAATAACAATAATAATAATAACAACAACAATGTTTAGAATTGTTCAGTGCCCTGTGTGAGAACCACTATGTTTCACCCATTATGGTTGTGCCTTGCAATCTCATTCTTTGCCCACTTGTCCTCTAGAAGGTTTGTTTCAGTATTCTAAAGAACATTTTACACCAAGAAAGGGACAATTGTTAACTGATGAGAAAGTCAACTCCGGCACAAAGTAGACAGTTTCAAAACAAAACATCGAAATAAAGAACTTAAATACAGAATCAAACACAGCACAGGTCATACAGAAGAGAAAACTTAATTAGGAACTTTGCTGCCTGCCTCAATATTAAATATTGTGCTAAGGTCATTGGGTGAATGCAAAATTTACTCATTTGATCTTAAGAATTAAAGAGAAAAAGAAGCTAATACGTCATTTCTTCTGTCACATAAGTTAGACGCATCTGCACTGAAATACAGTCCAGATACTCACTTTCTCCGGGCTTAGGACAGACCTCGCATGGATCTCCCCATGCAGCAGCCTTTGTACAACAGCATTGAGCCCGGGTCATTGCAGTCGGCCGTGGTTGAGAACAACGACCAGCATCATACGTTTCATAGCAGCTCATCTCTCGAATGTCTAAGCAAAAATTGAGTGAGGAAGAAATCAAGAAGCAACTTAGAGCAAAAAGAAACCGTTTATCATATTGCATTCACACCATTCTCAGTAATGAATCCGGAAATACTACAGTAATAAATATAGCTTGGAAACTAATGCTGATAAGAGAGAAAAAAGTTTTACCTTGACATTCACGTCCATTTGCAGATACTGCATAACCATAAGGACAGATACATTGAAAGCTGCCAATGGTGTTTATACAGCGGCCATTACGACATATGTTTGGAATGCTCAAGCATTCATCGATATCTGGAAAGAGAAAGTAGACAAAATAATTAATAAAATCTTAAAACAAATTGATCAGTGCTGCTTTCCAATCGCCTGCATCATGACACTGGACATAAAGCAGCTGCTCACCTGAGCAGTCATCACCCGTTGGACTCAGCTCGTATCCAGGACTGCACTCGCAACGACATGATCCCGGAGTATTGATGCACTGTCCATTCGTACAGATGTTTGGAAACTCTTCACATTCATCAATGTCTGCAAAGCGTCAAAGAAGACAGAGTCACAGTCAATGAGAAATGAAGAAACTGTAACAGAAATATCAAACAGCAATTTCAGTAAGAAATTATTTCTAAACAGAGCAACAGCATTACTTATACATGCATCACACATGTATAGTACTAACCATCACATTTCATACGATCGCCATTATAGTGATATCCTGGCTGACAAACACATTGAAAGCTGCCGATGATGTTACGACAGCGCCCATTCATGCAGATGCCAGGAATGGTCTGGCACTCGTTAATATCTGCCAATCATTAAAAGAATTCACTTAAATAGAAATCACCAGAGAAGAAACTAAGCAAAGTCCAACCTCACAATTTCAAGAGCATTCACTCATTCTGCATTCGTAAGCATTATGTTTCAGTAAATAATTACTGCAATTATCTCTAATTCAGAAAGACTAATATGATAGTTCCATAGTCATCAGCATAGAAATACATGACCGCTGGAGAAGAAGAAGAAGAATATAACAAATAACTACTGATATAACAATGGCCGTAATAGACAAAGGCAGTCAACATCAGCAAAGCATATGTCTTTTATTTTGCCTAATGATTATTTTTTACTTTAAAACCAGAAATATAACTGCAATATGGCTGAAATCTTGCTGACTGCCTCATGGACAGTGCCTTGCCCCTTACCAAAGCAGTCGCCATTGTCTGTCAGTGCAAATCCTGCATGACATTTGCAGTTGAACGAACCGGCCGTATTTGTACACGAGCCATTACCACAAATGCCCGGCTGTTCTCTGCATTCGTCAAAGTCTTAACAAAAGCACCAAATCAAGCAATCGAATGAAATAATAATAATGCAAGTCTATAGCACCAGCTCTAATACTCTAAAGCATTTGAGTAGACACGAGGAGGGGCACAGAGGGGTCTGGCCCCCTATTTGGTACTCCAGATATGTCCAAAACGACGAGGCCATTTCAGAGATCAGTCAGTAGGAAACAGTGTGGCAGGACTATGGAAGAAATGATAATTGAAACGTTTTAAGCTTAGGGGTCGTCCATATATGAAGTAACGCGATTTGGCACTTCCCCATTCATAACGCGATGTAACAAAAAAATCAGACCCCCTAAAATAGGACGTAACAACGGGCCGAACCCCCCCTTTTCGTCTTCCAAAAGTCTCAACAAGCAAAAAGGTCATAAAGGTCATCCTTTCCTCTTACTAAGCTCTCCAAATACCTTGACAAGCAAAAAAGGTCATCACTTTAAATTAAATTTTTTTACTACGTTACGTCGCATTTCGGGAACCCCTCGTCACACTTTGCAGCAAATGTCCGGACCCTCCACCCCTAAGCGCGTTACGTCATCTGTGGATGGCCCTTTAGAGTAGATAGGGAAATGTTAAATTCTTGAAAGATCTGATAGCTGAGGAAGAGAGTTCCATGTTTTGGGTCAGACATAGAGAAAGCTCTCTTACCAATTTCAGTGTTGGTTCTGGGCATGTTTAACAAAATTATTAGCAAATCTTGTTGAATAAGAATGTTTTGGGTGGTCTAGCATAGATCTCAAATATTGAGGTTGGCTGGACTGCAGTGTTTTATAAACCAGGAGACTAGTCTTGAATACAATACTCTATTCAACCTGCTGCCTGTGTAATAATGGCCCGAGCAAAAGAATTCTGAATCTTCACCAACAGCCAACTGTAATTATCACTTCATCCAAATTTACCAACATTTGCAGAAAGAAAACAGTCATAATCTAACAGATTAAACGTCAAAGACAAGACTTGTGACCAAACGGATTTTAGTTCAGCTACCATTCACTTGATTTATCAATAGCTAGCAGGTCAAACTGTATAGGCTACAAACTGCTTTTCTAACTGTTAACTTAAACTGCCAACACACAATTATTGACTCTGCAGCTTACAGCAGTCTAACCAGCAAACACACACACATACGCACACACATACCACTCGATTAATTCTTTGAAGGTGTATTCGAAGATTTTTAAAATAAAATTAATGCAAAAATTAATTCCTCCACGGGTGACAAATAAATTTCTGGCCAATTATGAAATTTGAAGAACACTGCCAACCATCAATTGCTGTGTGAGCGATCAAAGCCAAAAAGTACAGTAAGTCTGTTTCCTTGAAATTACCAAAATTAAGCATCCATACCAATGCATCCATCACGATTGAGTGTCGGTCTAAATCCTGGAAAGCACTGACATGTGAAGCTTCCGGCAACATTGATGCAGTTTCCATTCTGACAGAGATCAGACTGTTCACGACATTCATCAATGTCTAGTCAAAGCAACACACATGTTCAAAGCAACAAACATTTTCACACCTAACCTCACTGGTGACCGCAAGTGTCGTTATATTCCATATATTCCATATCAGTCCTAACCCTATGTCCCTAACCTTTACAACAATTCAAACAAAAAACACGAATACATATCTATTTACCCTATAACAAAAACAACCGCTATACATTTGACTAATTTACCTGAACAGGAGTGTTGATTAAGAGAAAGGCGATATCCAGGTGGACAACGGCACTCAAATGAACCGACAGAATTGGCACACTCTGCTATGCCAGTACAAGGAGACGGTCTGCCCAGACACTCGTTAATGTCTAAATTCAACAGAAATACCGGTAAATGCCTTTGTGGAAATCAGAATGGAAATTCTCTATAATATGTAACTTGAAAAGTAAATTGCAAGACAATTCAACAAGACCCACTCCATTAGTTCAAATCTGTTCTGAAATTGCAGCAAAGGTTGTGGATCTGAAAATCTCTTGGTAAATACTCAAAATAAAAATTCAGCAGTAAAATGCATCAAACGTCATTTGCATTCTGCTGCTTGTAAAATTGCCTTTATGAAGCTTAAGCAATTTAAATAGAACTATGGCCTTCATCAGCTGACATCCACCAAAGAAGATGCTTCATCTACAAGTCCTTTTTTATACTCACACAGTTGAGATAAAAAATCAAAGGACAAACAAAAAAACTGCTGGTTCATGTATACATGTAAGCTATCAATTTCACACACACACACACACACATAATTGGTTTTACAGCTAGAGACCCTCTAGATGCATAAAGCAATGTAAAGAGAATGTACCTTCGCACGCATGAATTGAAGGAATCAAATCAAATCCCAGAGGACAAGTGCAGTAGAAGCTGCCAAGAGTATTTACACAGTTACCATTGAGACAGAGTCCATGAATTGTCGCACATTCGTCAATATCTATGAATTTTAAATACAAAGAGGAATCGACCATAAATAAACAATATCCAAAAACAGCAAACTGAATCAAAACAGTTGCATCCGAGTAATGATGGTGCGAAATGCAAACGTTAAT
Source organism: Metaphire vulgaris (assembly GCA_018105865.1). Lineage (NCBI taxonomy): Eukaryota > Metazoa > Annelida > Clitellata > Crassiclitellata > Megascolecidae > Metaphire > Metaphire vulgaris. Next base: position 14,036,263 of record CM030858.1, on the reverse strand, counting down.
ATTGAAAGCTTAACATAAAATCAGAATTATAAATCAAATGCAATACAGTATGATAATTTTGTCATGATGTACCGGTAATTTAAAAGGCATTTAAATAGTACATCTTCTGGATAAGCACTCAGAAGCACTCTTACTAAGATTACTTTTAACAGGATATGTGTTTTAAAGCGTTTCAGGAAGAGCATCATGGAGTTTCAGGCTGATATAATACGTCAGCATCAAACACATTCTGGAGGACTGGAAAAGTTGCTACAAAGCTATGCTGCAGAAATATTGAAGCAAGTACTCGTGGAACATTAGAGTATTCAAAAAGGTTAATTTCTGAACAGCACGGAAAGGGGAAAATAATAACAAAAGTCAAAAAATAAAAAAATTCTAACAGATAAAAAGCTAAAAAATCAGCAATTAAATAAATTTAATCAGTTTTGAAGACATAAATTATGCTTTTAGAGTCAAAGAAGATCCAAATAAGAGATCGTGATCAAAATTCTCAAAAGACTGTAAAAGAACCGAAGAATGAGCATGAAATACAAAATCTTACCGATGATTTCGCCGGTCTGTGGATCTACAGTCACTCCATTTTTTGGGCCACAGAGAACAATGCGATCATCTTCAAGAAACATACACTTCCAAATAATTAACGGACAGCACGTAATACGCAAGTCTACATTCATCTTAAGCAAAGAGAAAGAACAAATGAATTTCTAAATCTATTAGCTTTGCCAAATATTCAATGCAAAATTACTTTACAAATGAAAGACTTCACTCTTTTATCAAAATCGCAGAAATTTCAACTTATCTCTGTAACTGCTGCTAAGGTTAAGTTAGAATTATGCAGATATAATAGAAATTCATTTTAACTCTGCATAGCTTCTTCAAAATCCAAACTTACGACTTCCAAATGACGGACACAGTTGACAGAGCCTTCGAGCACGCTCGTCGTCCACTGCGTTCCATCCGTGACCAACTGAGCAGCAGCACTGCTTCAAGGTCATACTGGAGCTGAGAGGTTTTTCGCACACTGGTCGATGTGGAGGTCTGGTTGAGTTCGTAACTCTTTGATAACAGTGACCTGGTCTTGTGTCTGTTTGGTGACATAATTAATAAAGCATTTTCATCAATGAACCAATTAAGCAGTTAATACTAACAGAAGTTCGGTGATGATATTAACACTATTTCATCTAATATATGCAAGAAGGTGATCTCAAAAGAGACAAAATTAATAGGAAAAGATCGATACTTGGTTCCGGGTCAAGACTCAATGAAAAATGAAGAATCGCTTACTCAAGCAATGCTACAGCTTACGTACAGTACATAATTGTAAACTTATAGCCAGGACTTTTCTCGAGGAACACACTCTCAAAACATCTTCAAAAAATCAACACCTTTTATTAAATTTTCTCTGGTTTCACGTCACTAGAGTTCTGGTGAGCAAGCATTGATCAGTTCAATAGACTCTTTACGTCAGCGGTTCTCAAACTTTTTATGGTGAAGGACCATCTGATGATATTGAGCTTACATGGCGGATCACCTCCATTGGCAGTGCCGAAGACGCAAGTAGGGAGTCTGTGGGAGCATCATATAAGCTCCCTCATCGAGGTCTGTGAGAACCCCAGTCACCAAAGCATGTGGTTGTATTTGCCACTAAAAAGTGACTAAATCAAGCCAGAGATGTTAGTCCTTGGCCTTGGTCCTGGCCTTAAGGACTCCTTAAGGACCAGTTTCAAGTCCTTGGTCCTGGTCCTGGCCTTTAGGGCCAATTCCTTGATCCTGGCCTTGAAGGTTGAGTCCTTGGTCCTGGTCATGGCCTTGAGGGTTGAGTCCTTGGTCCTGGTCATGGCCTTGAGGGTTGAGTCCTTGGTCCTGGTCCTAGCCTTGAGGGTTGAGTCCTTGTTAACATCCCTGAATCAAACCTGTTGTTGGCCTATTGTTAGTGTCAAGTTATTTCTAAAAGAATGCATAGATTTCCGCCACACATTCCTTCACATAAAAAAATAAGTAACTATTATTATTAGAAATAGTGAGAAAAATAAAACATATATTGACCAAATTTGTCGGAACATTTTTAATTTTTAAAAAATTAGGCTTTGTTCGCGGACCACCAGGCAGATGGTCGTGGACCACAGGTTGAGAACCGCTGCTTTATGCTATTCCACAGATTTTCACTAAGCAGTCAGTAACCATGAATTTCCAGGGCAGTACCTGAATAGGCCTACTACACCTTAGTTTTCATAAGGTGAACCACAGCCATTCCAATAGCAGCTATGAGCTGAAAACAATAAACATAAAAAGACTGAATATTTACAGTAGATTTTTCAACATACCCATACACTGGTTGTCTGGCAAAAGCATGAATCCATCAGGACAGACGCAGGTGTAGTTTCCTTCCGTATTTATGCATTTTCCAATGCCGCATATGTTCTTGGAAAGACTGCACTCATCGATGTCTGGAGGAAAGATTTGAGTAATGACAATCAACGGCACAGTAATGCATGCATAAATCATTTACCCACTAAATAAAGGAAAACTGCAATGCCAGCAAAAGGAAAAGTCACATTTACCCAACAACCAATGGACTGAAAAATCACCGCAGCAACAAAAACAGAAAACCTTCACCTAAACTTGAACTCCTCCTAATAATAATAACCATTTAAAATCACTACTCTATTCCATCTACTGTGTGTTGTAGTAGTAACCACTCACATAAATATACAGTATGCACAATATATATGCTGCACACTAAATGAACACTTATATTAGTTTCTATATATGAATTAGGGACAAGAAGTTAGCAGAGTCGTAAGAATACTGGACGATAGAGCAGAAGGTCACGGGTTTGATATCCATAGGAGCCCTAAGGTCGACTAAGCCTTACTCACTAGAGGGCGGTGGCAAATTGAAGAGCAGCTTTAACACGGGTCTGAAGAAAGTAACGGCAACCTACCTCAGATTAATGGCTTAGGGGCCGTCCATAAATTACGTAACGCGGTTAGGGGAGGGGGTCCGGCCAATTGTTACGGAGTGTGACGACCGGGGGGGTTTCCGGAAATGTGACGTAACACAAAAAAATTTAAGTGATCTTTTTTGGCTTGTCAGTGATTTTTGAGAGGGAAAAAACAAAGATGACCTCTTTGTTTGCTTGTCAGGGTTTATCGAGAGGAAAAAATACAAGGATATGACCTTTTTTGATTGTCAAGACTTTTGGAGGACGAAAATGGGGTGGTCGGCCCGTTGTTACGTAATATTTTAGGGGGTCTGACGTTTTGTTACATCGCGTTACGTAGGGGGAGGGGGTCAAAAAAGTGCCAAAATCGCGTTATGTAATTTATGGACGACCCTTATATCACTGATTACTGGCGGGCCGTACTTTGGAGACCCCTGATTTATGCAATCAGCTATGGTTTCTTCACCAAACAATTAGTCTACATAATATATTGAACTGATGAAAGAAGAGAATACGCTATGAAGGGACCAACCCACCAACGCAGTTCTGTCTAGACTCGTCAAGTTTATATCCAGAGGGACAAGAACAGATATAACTTCCAAATACGTTTTTGCAATCTCCTCCATCACAGATCTTCGGCAGCTCTTTGCACTCATCAATGTCTAAAAGCAAGTACAACAAAACAAATAGTTCTTCAATATTCATCAGCTTCACGATGGTCCAGCTCAGGCCCGTCGAGAGAAATTCAGGGCCCCTGGGCAGAGCAGTCGTGGGCACCTGGAAAGTTTATATTAAGGGCCTAAGCGGTGATGACCATTTTTTTGCTTGTCAGTCTTTTCAGGGTGTTTAAGGCAACTTCATTTTATATATATATATATATATATATATATATATATATATATATATATATATATATATATATATATATATATGTATAGTATTCCATGCGCTAAACATTTTACTGACCTGCCCGGGCCCCTACAGATCGCCAGTCCTCTGGGAATTTGCCTCTGACCGCCTTTCAGTGGGCTGGGCAATGTTCCCTCTAAAGTGGGTGCATGCCCAAAAAGTTTAAACAGGAGACATGTGCCCCAAAAATAATTTTTTATTGCTATAAAAATTTGCAGGCTTTATTTTTTAATAAAAAGTCAAAATATTTTACAAAAAAAGTTACCACCACATGACCTGCATATTTTATTTAACGTCTTTAAATAATAAAATCCGTAAAATGTCTGACAAGTGAGAAAAAAGGTCATCGCCACTTTTTTATACTTGGCACGTGGTTTATTATGGTTGCGAACTTGATTATACAATTACAAGTAATTTTCTTAAATTCTTTGCACAAAATAAAATTGCCCGAAAGTTAGTCATTTGGAAAATTGTCGCCCAAGAGAAATTTCATGCACACACGGACTTTCAAGAATTAAAGGGAACATTGTTGGCAGGCCTGGTCCAGCCGAATTTAAAAGACACTCATAGACATTCACAAAAGATTCAAATAATTTTCTCTTTATCTATTTGAATAAATTAGGTAAATACACAAAATACACAGACTATATAAAATATATTCACATATCGTTCCAGGCAAATGAACGTTCAAAAATAAGCTAAAAAATGCAGTGTCTTTTATTTAAATTCTTAACTCTGAAATTTACCTAATATAAAAAGTTCTATTCAGAAAAGTTCTTCACTTGGCCAACTTAGCTTTGTCTGTTGGGAATGGCATTTCTTAAAATCAAAACAATTAATTAAGCCGAAGAATGATTCAGATGTTGAAACCTTCAAGAATGACTGTGAATACATTAGGTCTGAAGCCCAAGCCACCAGGACAGAGATCAGCAAAAGCCACTGCAAAGCCAAACACCCAAAGAACGTTAAAGCATCAAAGTTAACTTTTGAAAGAAACAAACCTCTTGTCAAACATATTTTAAAATTAGTGGGAAGTAAATTCTAAGATTTCTACATAACATTCACAATTGTAACTTTGTAGACTAACGTTATGCATAAAATAACTGCTTAATTTACAATGATGAAGAGAATACCAAAGACAAAGACTGGATATTCATACATTTTACATGATTAAACAAAGAAATTATGTAAGCTTAATGTAAAATGTTGCTACATTAGCTGAACGCACTGCTGTCGTTCGCAGGGCAAGCCTGGCATCGTCCGGAGGGGTCCGTCCATCCCCTGCCAAGGGTACAGCAGCACGTGGCACGGGAAACATCACGGCCAACTTCTCCAGCACACTGACTACGACGGTCCGGGGCCTCCAAATGGCAGGTTCCTGTGCGCTTGTCTGAAAGCATTCAAAGTCAAGTGATCTATACATAAGGCGATCACCTTCAGGGCTGCTTCTACCTCTTTAAAAGTTACTCATGAGTCATAATTGCACTTTCAGGTAAAGTTGCCTCTACAGCAAAATACTTCAGTCACGTCCGAGAGGCAGAGCAGTGCATGAAGAAAGTGAATCTTTCTACTGACCAATACAACCAGTTCCAAGTGAATTGAGCTCAAAATGCGGTGGGCATTCACAGACGTGGCTTCCTGGGCGGTTGATGCATACGCCATACAGGCAGTTGTCAGGATTATCGCACTCATCAATATCTGAGAAATAATTCAACAATTTCAAATAAATTTCTGGACAAATAACAGGGCATTGAAAATAATCTAGAAAATCAACTGAAATTTAATTATTTCCACTACTCACTTACGGTAACATGACTGCATAAGTCAACATACCCGTACAGTTTCCACCCGTTGAATCAAGTCTGTAGCCAGTGGAGCAGATGCAACGGAAATGTCCGATGAGATTCTCGCAGCGTCCATTGATACAAAGGTCTCTAAATTCGCACTCGTTAATATCTAAAACCAAAAGCAGAGAAACAGCATCAAACATCAAGTATGAAAACCATTTAAGTAAACCTATTTACACTGCATTAACAACAACAACAAAAACAACAACAACAACAAAAACAACAATAATAATAATAATAATAATAATAGCACAAGTTTGCATCAAAATGAGTGCTGTAGATGAATTATTCATCAGTTTAACCAAGTTAATCCAATTAAAAATTAAATGAAAAGAAATATCAAAAGAAACAAGACCTTTGCAAGAGTGCTCGTTATCCTTCGAAGCATATCCCATGTCACACTCGCACCGATAATCACCCGGAAAATTCACGCACTGGCCATTTGCACAGAGAGTTGGATTCAGAGAACACTCGTCAATATCTAAACAGAAGTTCAAACTGTATGCCACTTAATATGAACTATTTTACACCACTAGTCTGTTAGTGTTAGAGAAACTTTTTTTGTATCTTTAAAACAACATATGGTCTTTGCCCCGTTCCATTGACTGTACAGTAGTTATGACAGCACAGAAGAATTTAGCACTGAACAGTGTGGATGAGGAGGAGCATTTGCCAACCGATGCATTCGTAGCCGTTGCCTTCGAATCCGTCGTCGCAGACGCAGCGATGGCCGCCGTTGACATTAATGCATGCGGCGTTCTCACTGCAGTCTCCATTGTTTGACAGACATTCATTGTCATCTGCAACAGAGTTAAAAGTTTACATTCAACCACTAAAGAGGTCTTCGTTAGTAGCGAAGTGAACAGTCAATTTCTCAGATAATGCTAATAAATACTGTGTATGCATGTAAGATTCATATCGACGGTGCTAAACATTGCTGTGCATACACATGAAGAGTGCAGGGCATTTCAGATCATCAATTCACCAACACATTCCACAATTCTATTCCATAAATATATATAACAACAGCAAATTTATATGGAATAATGTCAAGTCTTCCATAGAAAGATTACTAGACTCAAGTGACACAAGAGATCTAAACGTGAACAGCTATCCATTAAAAAAACAGACAAACTAACAAAAGAACCATTTCACTGCTCACTTACTTTTACAATGTCCGAAAAACAAAGAATTTTTCAAATAACTTTCTCAAAATCTCTTCTAATCAATTTTACATTCAAGACTTCTACCTGAACAGGTGAGTCCGTTGCCCATAAATCCATCTTTACAAGTACACTTATAGGAGCCAAGTGTATTCGTACAGAAAGCATTGACATCACACTTATGCGTTTCAGTTGAACATTCATCGTCGTCTGCATGTAAACCACATCAGCAATACTTCATAGACATTAAACATCCATTTCATTACTAAAAGAAAAACTAGAAAATAATCTGCCCTCTAGAGAATGACCGGAAACTACTCTGGACATTTGCTCCGGCCAGATAATGAGGTATTTGGCAATATCCGGATTTGCCAAATGCTTATAGCAAATAATTACCGATTCCGAATATCATTGTCACACTGATTTTAATTTTTGCTTTACTTTTCAAATTTTTGATGAATGATTCAATGTTAACTTTTAAAGATTCTATTTAACTTCCAACATTGAAGCTGTAAACTTGCAATAATTGTGATTTTAAAATGTTTAAAGAAATTGTATGCTTGTAGCACATATGATAGCCAAATGAGTCAGTTTTACTTTACAATTTACACATTCACCATTTATATTCGTGATATTCACTCGAGATCCGGCAAATATTGACCAAAAATATCCGGATCCATCACCTGATGGACAAGACACGTCCAGTCATTCCCTACTGTCCTCTGATAAACCAATTTCAATCTAATGACATTGGTAAAAACTAAATACACCGTGTTCCATAACAATAATAGCATCTTCAAATGATATCAGATGACAAAATATTGAAAAGAAAAAGAAGGAAGACGAGCAGCAAAAAGTAAAGGAAATGTAAAATTAAAACCTAGAAAACTATAAGAGAGAAAATGAAAATGAGGTCTGATGGAAGAGACAAGAGACGAACCAGTACATCCAATTTTGCCATTCTTCACTGAATATCCCGTGTCACAGTCACAAATGAAGGCACCCATTGTGTTTTTACATATTCCAGGCTGACATAAACGCCTGTCAGTGGAACATTCATCGATATCTACAATCAGATTCAATGAAGATTAACACTACAGCCTCCATTAACAGAGTAATTAACTCCAAATTTTGGTCAATTATTATGAACTGCAGTCAATTATGAAATATGAACTGCAAACTATTTCAAGCTGAAAATTCATTAATAAGGAATTCATGAAATAGATTAAATATGTCCAAATGATTTAAGAAATTTCTTCATCACTTCTATTTCAATTTGACAAGAAACAGGTGCAAAGTGAGACTTGCCAATGCAGCCTTTCCTATCCGGAGTGGGGACAATTCCACCAGTACAGTTGCAATGAAAACCACCAGGAACATTTACACATTGGCCAGCACCGCATACTTCTGGCATATTGACACATTCTTCAACATCTGTTAATCAAATAACTGTAGATAGATTCAACATAAACATAAATCCATTGACAACCATTCAAAACTGAAAGCCGCATTACAAGTCGGAGTAAAGAATTGCTTAAAAAATTCTAGAAAATAATAAAGTTGAAATGTAGGATGATATGAATAAAATATTTTAACAAATGCGGCTAAAATACAATGAAAGAGAAAATTCAAAACAACACGAAACACTTTACAGGATTAAATCATAAGTACCAAGTAAGTATCTGATGAGGAAATTCTATTCTCATGAGCTAAACTCTCACGACCATAAATCAAATGCACGAGTTCTAACACAACCAAGCGAAAAATCCATTAATCGCTTTACACAGAACATAGCTTCATACCTTCGCACGTCTTCCCGTCCAGTCTCAAGGCATAACCACGATGACATTTACATTCAAAGCTTCCGACGGAATTCATGCAGTTCATGGAACAACCACCATTATTCACTCGACATTCATCAACATCTGAAAGCAGTTTCACATCTACCCAATCAAAATCTCAAAACAGAATTCTTGGCTGCACAATTGCTGAATACAAAGTCTCTGACATAAAATCATTACTTTCTATTGCTGTCAAAGGAAGACAGACTTGAAGATAATAGAAACTAAGAGAAACCCAAGCAAGAAGTCTTTTGAGGATTTGACTTGTAGCCGTTGTCACAGATGCATTCATAACCGCCCATGAAGTTCTCACAGTGTCCATTCGAACAGATTCCACTCGTAGTCGAGCATTCGTCAACATCTTATACAAGACAAATAATCAGTAAGAAAACGATGAAAACTCAAAAGCCAAATTCAAGTAGAAATCAAAACAAATATAAAGAAGAATTATCAGCGTAAGAATTAATACAAATTCTATCTTAAGCAATAGATAAATACAGACATCTTTAATGGCAAGTTCTGTGCCCAAAGTGGAGGCTGACGTTAATGCAGCAAAATGTTCACGAGCTACATAAACGCCAGCATAGATGAGCTTTTGAAAAAGAATAAAAGAAAAGCTGCCCAAAAGAAGCAGTTGTCTGTCCTTGACCTTTGCACCCCTGGCTGCCTGGCAGCAGCTCGTGCCCTTGAGGACACTGGCATGTATAGCTGCCGACCGTGTTGATACAGTGGCCACCGAGACAGAGCATTGGGTCAATGGAACATTCGTCTACGTCTTAAATAACCAACAAAAAAATTATAAAAAATACATTTTACAAAAATTATTCATCAGCAAACTCACAAAATATATGCTAAAAATAATTACAAGCTAAACATTTGCATTTTAAGATATTGCCCAAAAATTCTGAAAAATTCAGGGAACATGCATTTAGCAACAAAACATCTAGAGAAAATTAGCATAACTCAATCAATTTGCAAATTAAATACCTAGAAAATAAATAAAACCTGACAAAGTCAGATATTTATTCTGATATAACTTAACTTTCTTTGGCATTTGTCATAACTGCAGCTATATAGTTACACTCACCCATACACATCATCATCATCATTGTGCTTTCAAATCCTTCATCACAGATGCACTCAAATCGGCCAGGAATATTTCGACATGTACCATTGCCACACGACCCTGGTGATATGCGGCATTCATCAATATCTAAAGAAATCAAGAAACGGAAACTGCTAGCAGCAAATCAACAAAAATAGCATAAATTTTCATCTGCATTTTGGCCTTCAACAAGAAATCTGCTAAGAATAGTACTTAGGAGATCTGTCTCCAACATACCTAAGACTTCTAAGCAAAGAGATTTATGAAATGTGTTTTGCAATTACTTATTCGTTCTGAGAAGAATCTGAAATCATTTCGACTGGGACAGGGGGCAGCTGACCTGTGCAGTTGAATCCGTTGTCGGAAAGATCAAAGCCTTGGTTGCAGACACACACAAAGCTGCCAACTGTATTACGACATCGACCGTTTGTGCAAAGACTCGGAAACTGTTCACACTCATTGATATCTGAATTAGATAAACTAATAACTTCAAATTAACAAACGCCAATAAATAGCCGTAACTGCAGTTCAAATAAAAAAATTGAAAGTATTTCAAATAGATAATTTGCAAAAATACATATTGTAGCAAAACAGAAGCATTTAAAACAGAATATCAGAAGAAACAAGTCTAGTTCTGACATATCAAATGAGTTTCAGTGAATTGTAATCTCCATAATTTATTTGATATTTTGCATCTTACTCTCTTCTTTGTTCCATGCCTATGCTAATGCTAAGAGTACCTCCATGTTCTCTCCTGAAGAGAATGCAGAAAATATACAAATAGAATAAATATACGATGACAAAAAGTCACCATTATATTGGCCATTAAAATTCCATCGGTAGTTAGTCACCAGTGTGCTGTTGACTAACCGGTAAAGACTGCTCCTGGTCCGGGACCAAACCCAGGACCTTTGGTGCACAGCTCCTTATAATCATCTAAAGCAAACATTTGCATTTAACTTTTATACAAGAATTGCTAACTATACTTCAGTCTTTAGCATAATCACTTCAGATCAATTTCTCACTGCAATCTGCAGAATCCTTAGAACCAACTTCAACACTAATTTTATTGATTTTAAAACAGCCAATGTATAACTTTCTTACTTATTAAACTCATTTGGAAACTGCAATTTTAGCAATGGTGCTAATATTGTGTCACAGATGATCTTCAATAAGAAGACTCCAGTCTTCTGTGCAGCACTTGAATAAGCAATGCCCAAAATCACAACCAGAGCTTACTTCTGAAAAGGTCAATGCTCAAGTGAAGGAAACAACATGAGACATTAATTATTCACATGAAAAGCCATCAGCCACAAGACACTCTTCAATCAGCACACTCCATAGATATTGCTACATGCACAATGAATAATCCTGAATACTGGGTAAGTGTTTTTACCGGATTCCTCTCTTGGACACGGAATGCAGTCGCCACTCCAGGCCGCTCCAATGGAACAGCAGCACGTCGCTTTCTTGAAGAGCCCAATATGAGGTTCATCACAACTACCACGATGATAGCGATGGAAACAGACACCTTCTCTCGTGTCTTAATTTAGACATACAGAAAATACTTAAACAAATCATCACTTTCACATAAGATGCTGAAATCATTAGAAACTCATATCCAATTAGTTTGATTTTCAGCAGGTGAAGTTCAACCCCCTCTATTGGTTAAAAGCAAGACTTTACTGGTGGTCAAATTTTGACCTTTGACTGTGACTGTCTAACTTCCCCCCACCCCACCCCGCCCTTGTGATCACAAATTTCTGTCCAGAGGCAGTCCAGTCCCCATACGGAGTGTTTTAATTTTTGTTTTTAGTGCAGAAGAGATTGAAAAAATGGCAAGCTCAAAAAGTGAAGCACAAAGTAAATTAAATTTTTATGACAAAACTTTTTTCATACCAATGCACTTCATTCCAGTTGAATCAAGTTTAAGACCTGGAGCACACTGACATACAAATGACCCCTGCGTGTTATGACAAGTGGCGCCACCTTTACACAGGTCAGGAAACGTCTGACATTCATCAATATCTACAACAAAAAAGAACTGAACTAACAATTATTTGCAAACAACAGTGAAATTGTTTGAAATATTTTAAATGTTTAACATATGATTGTAAAGCACCCTGCATGAGCTTCTTAATTACTAGCATTCAAAAACCATCTTACCAACACATATGTCTCCTCTCTCAGGTCGCCAACCTTTTGGACAGGTATCGTCTAGAATAAAAACAACGAGAAAGCCATCAAGCAGAAGAGCTCATCATCAGCAGAGTCTGACTAAAAACAATTCAACTAGCACACTCGAATATATTAATACATAAACAAGAATAAGAAATAAATCCTAAGAAATAAACTCAGAGCAGTTACACCACATTGAAACTCAAATTAGATGTAAGCATGTGCAAATGACATGGAATTTGACAAATTATTTTCTGTTAAAAAAGGACATAGTGCACACATTTTAGTTGCAACAATCAAACTAACGAAGAAGTTAGAACCAGCCAGACTCTTTTATGCAGCACTGTTCACAATCAAAGACAGACAGTGGAGCATTTCTTAGCCCACATGTGGACAAACTGTCGTCCGCCATCGGATTCCAGGCGACCCCGCAAGATCCATAGAAATATGCAAATGAGTGGCAGAAAGTGAAATCATTTGAAATTATTTCATGGAAGAATGGCACTTTATTCTAAAATCTTAGAAATGGCTATGAAATATTTGATATGTGAGCAACAAATAGTTAATATAATAATGCTACTCACCTATAGACTAAATAAATGATACTAAAAGTTATCTATGATGATGATGCATGTCATCATCTTAATTATAAACATTTTGGCTCTTTGTATGTGCGACCTGCCTAATGTAGTATTAGGTTTCATGCGCCCCTTTAAGGAAGGACAAACTTTTCCCACCTCTGTCTTAGCCAGAAGTCTTAATTTAAGCGTATTCTAATAATTAATTGGGAACTTACCAGGCACAATTGGTTTGCAGGACGTATTTGGCTCACATTCGCCATTCGGTATCTTTGGACAGCTCTCACACGGACTTCCCCAAGCAGCTCCAACAGATGCACAGCATTCCATCTTAGAGGTGTTCATACGAATCTCCTCTTCACATCTTCCATTTCGAACGGTCATCCAACAAGGACCTCTCCTTTGATCTACAACTCACCAAAATCAGCACAAAATGAGACACAGACAACAAAGAATAATTTGAAGACTGTTTTTCTATAATCTTCAGCATTGAGTTAGGAACTTTTGCTGATGGAGATTTCTTTGATCTGTTCTCTTACATCATCTGTCCAATGCCATTTGAATGGTCTTTGATCTGCAGTCTTTTTGCTGTATTCTCTGATAATTAGTCAATGAATTTAGTCTGGTTTAGACTCTGACTTTTCCCTCTTTCCATTTACTCATCTTGCATAACTTCTTCTGGCAACAAATGCAACACCATTGCAAAATCAAAAAATCAACTAAAATTAGTCAATCTGTTAAAAATACATGCAAAGGCCAGTAACTATTCAGTAAAAGTGCATAAAAGCATATAACCTACCAAGACAGGCATTTCCAGAAGGATCGAGTGTTGTCCCAGGAACAGTACATTTGCATTGGAAGCCCCCAGCAACATTGATACATTCACCGTTGGCACAATGTCTTCCAGTGTTGCATTCATTAATATCTACAGTACGTGAAAACAGAAAACCCTTTCCTGAGAACAGCTCCAAAAACATCTCTGATAAAATTGGGTTTCAGTCCCTCTGAATAATAGACCATCAGAATACATTAATTCAAATGCTCTCATAAAATGATTCCTCACTTAAGAAACAGCCAAAACTCTTCGTCATAAAATCGTCAAATGAGAGAAAAATATTCTCATACAAAGAAGAGGTGAAAGCTCTCTTAGCTTCTGAAAATTATAAAAATATTGAAAATATTGCTACAAGATCATCAATATGTTTTCAAAACATAATCAGACCTTCGCAGGCCCTTGTTTCAGGACTGAACTTATATCCTTGAGGGCAAATGCATCTGTAGCTGCCTGGAGTGTTCTGACATTGCCCTCTGTCGCACAGCATACGATCAGCGGCACATTCGTTGCGGTCTTCAAAAACATGCGTTAACTGTTATTGTCACAACGTCAAGTTTCACATTTTTCAATCACTGATCAAACTCCATCCATGCTATTTGCTAAAAATAGTAAAACTAAATATCGATATTACTCTGAGTCAAATCATTAAATGTCTCCATGGCTCCAAATGTGCAACAGGAAGTTTGAGCAGCTTTACATATCTAAATCTTACCGATACAGTTTCTGCCAGTGGAATCTACTTCATATCCAGGATTGCAAATGCAATGATATCCTGGAGTGAGATTCTCACATCTTCCATTTACACAGACAGCAGCTACTATCTGAGTACACTCATTAATGTCTAAAAAACAATCAGAAAAACTTCATTAACAACAATATTCATATAAAAATCAATTAGAATCTAAGTAATTTCAAAGTACACACACTCGCAAACATTGGAGTAGCCAGGGTCATGGGGAGCCAGGTCCCCTATTTGTGCTGGGACTGGTCATGGAATTTGCTCATAACCATTAGTAGTTGGGTGTAGGCAGCCTTGTGAAACTGAGGAGAATGAATGATATGCTAAAGCACTTGACAGGACGACGTTTTTTGCTCAAGACTTTTATGACTTTTCACCCGTAAATGTCCATTTGCCCCCATTTCGTAATCCTGACTATGCCACTGATCACATAAAGCTGCGTGCATGTGTGTGTATATGTGTGTGTAAATAATATTCAGTGGTCTTAAAATGAGAATGTTGATCAATATACTTATTCTGTATCAATCAATCAATCAATCAATCAATCAATCAATCAATCAATCAATCAAAAGCCTTCTATAGCACCACTATCATAATGCCCAGGTAGCCGCCGATGACGTACCAAATCCAATCGGAGTTAAAGCCAGGTCAAGCTGGTCGGCAAGGTCAGTGCAATCGGTGGAGAAGCAATCTAAGGGGGATAGGCGAAGCTATACAGGTACGTCTTAAGACTAATCTAGGCCTATAAGATGATAATGTGCTGGTTTTACGAAGTGATGATGGTATCATGGTAATGACTGTACGAGAATGAGGAACAACAAATGAAAGTCCAGCTGAGTGTCAAGTTGAATGACTAGTAAGTAGGTCGAGAGATGATTCGTGTCTTAAGATAACTGGATTCATTGTATAACATGGTTTTATAGACTAAAAGGCATATTTTATAATTAATTCTCTGATTAATAGGAAGCCAATGTAAGGACTGTCTAACTGGGGATCAGTGTTGGGTAAACTCATGCAATAAATTATTTAACTCAAACTCTCAACTCATGCTCAATGAAATGAGTTTAAACTCAAACTCAAATCATTGGGTTTTGAATGAGTTAAATCAAACTCTTTTATTATGTGAGTTAACTCATCAACTCATTTTTTATGAAAATATAAGTTGTTCACAATATACAAGATTGCTATTTTATGTTTGAGTGGGGACATATGTTCAAACCTGGGAGTCTTGGATATGACTCTAGCTAAAGTATTCTATGATACGTAGCACATAAATGAATGCAACTAAACTGTACCTGCTCAAATTCCTACCTTTGCCATTATTAGTAACTCCAGGTCCATGAGAACAGAGTTGTGTGTATTCTTGGGTCCCCTGGAAAGGACAAGTAACGCAGGGCATACCCCAGCCGTACGTCATATTCGACATGCTGCAGCAACAAGCGGATCTTGTGATCTCATTTGACTGCGGATTGTAGCAATGTCCGTCACGAACTGTCGTATAGCAGAAACCAACCTTTGTGTCTGCAACAAATCACAGAAATTTAGTTCAACCTCCAAAATTCTGCTGTAAGAGTCTGTCAAATAAAAAGCAGAGTTAAGATGAGTTATTTGTTCTATAGTTGACAAATAATTTTATTTATTTTAATTTTTTTAATTTTTTAGAAGTTTATTTCCAATTTCCAATATTTCCAATATCATACATAAAATTTATAACAAGACACGAAATTATATTTTAAAAATAACAAGATGAACATTAATTCGCAACAAATTCAAATGATGATTCAGCTTCCATTTAGAAGAAGAAACACCTTCGCATGATTTTCCGTTTTTGGAAAGAACAAATCCAAGTGGACAGTCACACCGGAAGCTTCCCTGATTGTTTATGCAGACTCCATTTTGACAGATGTTTGGCATAACTTCACATTCATCGACATCTGTTGGGGAAAAACAAAACAACTAATCAAATCATAAAAACAAAGAAAGTTTACAAGTTGAAAATGTTAACGCCAATTTTCAACTCACATTGTGATGTTCCCCTGCAAATAAGTGTACACATACTGTATGTAATATGCATCATTGCATAATTACTGCACTAGATTGGATAGTATAATATTATGATCACATATATTAAATTTTTTCATTTGCAATGTCAAATAAGTATAACCATGATGTAAATCATGTAGAATGTACAAGAATAAATACTAATAGAAGCTACAAAAGACTCTGTACTAACGAAGCAACAAAAGTCATCCATTCACCTGTACAAGTTGTTCCATCGAGAGATTCTTGAAAACCAGAATTACACTGACAACGGTAACCGCCATCGATGTTTATGCACTGTCCATTTGCACACATTTCTGTTTTTTGACACTCATTCACGTCTGCAAATCATAAAATATGAACACTAAATTTACTTAATGACAACAATAACAAAAGAGCAAAAAATATTAGGTGATATATGACACTTCACGACAACTACGGTAAGTCCAATGCAGGCTTAGCAGTTTAATTTCATTATATAATTGATCATCAATGACATCATGGAACAGTCTTTGAAGTCCCTTTCAAAGTGTCTGACGTTCTTTCATGTCTAAGTCTTTCATTCAGTCAATCCTGTTATTATTTGTAGCCTGAATGGTAAACAAGTTTCATTAACATTCTCAGCTCCAACACAAGAACTTTCTCAACAGAAACAATCTACGACCTTCTTCTGCTCACTTAAGTGATGAACAGTCTTGTTGACTCCAGGCTGGTAGACAAAGTCTCTTTTGTACTTTTTAGTTCTGGTCATTTTTTCTCTTGTACTTTACTAGAAGCTTAAGGGACACTCTTTTTTAATCAATTAATAACTCCTGACATGCATTCAGTAAATATTCCCCAGCTCTCTTCTGCATTCTATTTTGCTTTCAAAGTACTACCTAACATATGAATATTATTTTATAGCTAAAACTGAAAACAATTCTCTGGATATTTAAAACATTCTCACAATGATGTTTCAGAAGACTTAAACCGGTGTAGATCTGAGTTATACCTAAGCAGAATGCTCCATCTGGCGACAGTTGAAATCCAGATCTGCACTGGCATCTGTAGGACCCAGGTAAGTTAACACACTGTCCATTCAAACAGATTCGACCATTTTCTGAGCACTCATCAATGTCTACATAAGATGAATATAAAATGTCTAAGCAAACAACAGGCAAATACAATTATATGTATGTAAATCGGGTCACTTATGCTAAGTCTACAAAATCGACATATATTAAATATGTTAGGTAATTAGAATCTCTGAAAGTTCTGATTTGATGGACAATTTTGGAACAAACTACTTGTATACTGGAAAATTGTTACATACTGAACAAATATTTCAAAATTCGCTGTAATTATAAGAAACAATAAAAAGTAAGAAATTACAATTATTTAAACTTGAATATTTCATTCATCTTTAGATCTCTTAAAGTGACACGATTTTCAGAAAAGCCCGCAATCTTCACTGAATTGACTGCACTGCATCATCACTGTTCTGCTTGTCTTTGTTATAATAATAATAATAATAATAATAATAATAATTATTATTATTATTATTATTATTATTATTATTAACAATTTTCTCAACAGTAGCAATGATCATGGCCAGAAAAATGTCCGAGGACAAAATGTCACGGTCACGGACAAAATGTCATGGGGACAAAATGTCACTGACAAAATGTCACGGTTTAGGGTTAGGATTAGAGTTAGGATGACATTTTGTCCGTGACATTTTGTCCGCTGACACTTTGTCCTAGCACCGCAATGATAACCCAATATTAGTAATCTATTAATAGTATTAATTTTACAAAATTCTAATATTTGACAAACAAACCAAGACATATCTGTTGGTTTGGAGAAGGTTTGAACCCCGGACTACACAGACACTTGTAACCACCATTGACATTGACACAAACTCCATTCGGACACATTCCAGCATGAGAGCATTCATCAGTATCTGTTATAAAAATTATGAATAGTTTTTAGTAGATCAGCTTGTAAGAGAAGTGCATCACCAGACGTAAATCTTATGCCACAATATGACCACGTTATGCCTTAGGTTGAGCTATAATAGACCAGTATGGCAAGTACAAACCTGCGCAGTATGTACCATCAGTTGAAATGCTATAGCCAGCTGGGCATTCACATCGGAAACTGCCAGGTGTGTTGATGCATTTTCCATGAAGACAGATTCCTGATTGAGAACATTCGTTGCTATCTATAAATGTAAATATTAAGATGTATCATTATCATGCATGCACTCTCTTAGGGTAAGAGAGCAAAATTTAAATTCAAGGAATACAATTACAGGTTTCATCAAACAATTCCACTAAACCGATCTCAGAAAGCTAGCAATGCCGCTTGATAAACTACCAATGTAAGATTTAGTTTTCGAGTTATTTTGATTTATAATTGGTAGCATCAAAACACTCTAGCATCGTACCCACACAAGATCCGGCTGCGTCCAGCCGGTAGCCTGCATTACAGTCACAGCGGAACGAATTTGAAACTCTGACACAGACGCCGTTGGGACATGCATTTGGGGTAATTGTGCAAGGATCCTCTGTATGTGGCACAGCATTCCAACACAGCTTGCTGAAATCAGCTGCAAATATCAAGCAAATTACATTACAATCATCATCGTCCTCATTCAAGCAAGAAACAACAAACCTAGAAAAACAATTCAAACTGTTTGCACAAGTTTTCCAAATTAGATAAATGTATGCATTGTATAAATATCCCTCATAGAGAAGCATTGATTCAGTTATGAAGACATTAAGACAAATAGAAAGACAGATGCTCCTACAGACAAACAGACAGACAGACAGACAGACAGACAGAGAAAGAGGTTGGCAGCACACTGTCCAAAAGGTACAAAGACTCTGTCATACCGGTGTTCCTTGCAGGACAGGTGCTGCAACCCCGTCCGTCGTTCCATCCTTTGCCATCAGAACAGCAACAGGACTGAACATTCAATCCAGTCTTTCTGATTTCGTTCAAACAACTCGACCCAACGACTTCGGAATAACACTTAACATGAGTGATCACTGAAACAATTTGGAAAGTACATTGATTTGTCCAAATTCAAGAGGAAAATAATCAAGGCACACTCTTGTGATAATTATCACTTATCACTAAAACCCATTGACTTAACCAGGGTCATGGAATAGAGGGTATGTTGACATTTTGGCTAAAAAAGTCTCTGACAAGCAAAAACAAGGTCGTCGGTCATGGGAGCTATTCGACCATCACCTGTTCTCTCCATTTGGGTAATCAGCTACAAATATGAAGCATATTACATTAACCTTCTGAGTCCCTGCGTCAATTTAAATGGACACATGTATCGATCGCTTACAGACGCCATGTTGTTGACCTATGAACCATAGACTTCTAAAAGCTAGATTTCCAAGTAGAAAATATCAGTCCATTTATTTACCATTACAATGGACACTACTACTACTCACACTAGTTTTTAAAATGTTGATGCGTGGTTTTTACTTTAAACTGTCAAAAACCCGTGTCCATTTAAATGGACAGGGGACTCAGGAGGTTATAATCTTCATCGTCCTCATTCAAGCAGGAAACAAATTTCTCCTAATTTCCCAATCTCCCCAATTTCTAAACGGTTTTGCGGAGGCTGTGAATGGTCCTGACCAGGTAGGCAGATAACCTACGGACGCATCGCTGTTTGTCCGGACTGAGTTCGTATCCGGGTGTCGTACAGACGCAGAAGTAGCTGCCTTCGGTGTTGTGGCATTCGCCGTGTTCACAGACCCCAGCAATCGTCCTGCACTCGTCAATGTCTACAATATTGCAGAAATGAAGACGATCAAAGAAATGCTTGTCTTCTGGATCTTCTTCTTCTTCTTGCACCTCTGACATAGGCGTAAGCCGTAAACCTGCACTTCCATCAAGTCTCTAGGCTTGAACTACCCACTTTTTGAGAGGTACCCATAGAGAAAGGAAGGGATGCCCCCCACTATTTCATTCCGGTTTACAACAATGGTCATTCTCCTATACGCAATATCTGGTATCGCCACATGAATATTGATTTTCATGTTTTGTCCTTAGATACTAAAAGGAATTGATTGATCTACTCAAGTGTATAATAGGCCTACAGCGGTTGATTCCACTGTAGGGCCTATTATACGCTAGAGTAGGATGGACCATAATTCACGAGGGCCATCATCTTGTAGGCCTTTAGGTCCTTCCGCTGCAGGAGTCCTGATTTTGTATCTTCGATATAAAATCATAATTTACCAGTTCATATTTTTAACAAGCGGTTCACACAAACCATTACCCAATTAATATATCGCACTCCTGTCTTATTCCGAAATCCTGACTACGTCGCTGACCTTCACAAACTAGGTCGTTGTATTCAAATGAAGTCTATACCTAAACATGGCCACACCATTACCCTATGCATGGAGTATTATTGGAGGATATTATTATATCAAATAAGGACTGGGGCATAGTTCTCCCCATTATGGCAATCACCTAAGACTTAGATTGGGGCATTGTTTGGCAGCACAATTTTAGATGAAGATCTCATTTCAAAAACCCTGTATCTGCTGTTACTGTATAATGTATATGCTCTCATCTCTGACGCAACAAACGTTAGCTAGTCTGGCTAAAACGATGTATAGACCTACAGCCAGAACTGCTCTATGCACCGAAGCAGACAGCATGCAGTGATCCCTGATTTACACAGCATTGCATGTCGACCACACAACAGCCAGAGTCGGTTGTACAACACTCGAAGGTATCAAGAGGTACCTCTGGTGGCCAAAACAATCCCCAAGTACCTTCTACAACGAAGTCCGAAGTCTCAATTAAACCACCACATCTAAAGGAATCGTCAAAGAACAGAAACCTACTAACCCAGAGGTTCTCAGACCGCGTTCCCTCGCGGACTCCTTTTGAAGTTTAAAAATTTCTTGCCGGACCACCTGATAATGATTATTGAGCAGTCATCTGCTCCTAAAAAGCGGCGATGACCTTTTTGTCAGACTTTCACTTTTAAAATGCAGAAAATATGCGAAATGAAATGCTGATGACCTTTTTCTGCTTATCGCACTTTTCAAATTTTTCACATGAAAAAATATATATGTCTAATTTTTTATTTTCGTTTCTTTCAGACTGCCGTGGACTACTGGACCCCCTCTCGCGGACCACTTTTGGTCCGCGGACCACGGGTTGAGAACCACTGTACTAACCTGTATAGGCCTAAGATTTGCATCAAATAGGTCCTGATTCAAAGAGTGCGTCAAACAGTCGAAGGAGCTCACTGCTCCCTGACGACACAATCATTAGCGCATTGCAATTGCCGAAGACAGCGCTGCCGCTTCCTCCTCCACCGCCGCCCCCTATGGACCCAGCATAGGCCGCCATCTGCCTGCACTTAGCTGCTGCAATGACTGTCAAATGTGAAGTTAACGACCAGTTAAGCATCCTGAACGAACTGCTTGCGTCTTTGTTGCACCGAATGCGCCGCCGGCGGCGGCGGCGGCGGCGGCGGGAGGGAGGGAGGGAGGAGGATGACGACGTCAGAACCTTTCCATATAGCCTACACGGGGAAGAGCGTAGGGCGGGAGATGAAGCTGTCGAATGCCTGATCTATTTCTCCTCTTTTTGAAAGCCCAAACGATCCTGTTCTTTGATTTGTTACTGTTCAATTTCATTGTTAACAGAAAACGCGTAGTTCCTATCTGATCTAGATGATTTCATGACAACTCTAAGCAATCGATTTACTTTCAAATTTCCCGAGTTTCAGCTGGATAAAGTTCAACGCAGAACTGAACATGGCCTCAAATCTTTGGTCAAGGCAGGTGTGTCATTTACCTTCGCAGGCGCCTGTACGTGGGTTTCGGGTCTGACCCTTTTCGCAATCGCAGGTGTAGGACCCGAGCGTGTTGACGCATTTGCCTCCGAGACAAAGACCAGGGATGACGACGCATTCGTTCACATCTGTTATCACAGACGAAGTTAAGACATAATTTCGGAAGATAAGATAGAAAATCTCCTTAACAGAATTTTGTTAATCTTATAATATTTTCTGTTCTAACCAACTTTATACATAAATGTGCAATAGGCCCTAATCGTTGTTTTGAATATACGGTTTAAACCACAAAACTAACTGTTAGTAACTGTATTAAGAGTGGTGTATAAGTAAGATGAAGACGAGTGCCACCTTTTTCTCTATAAGAATCAATGGCCAAAAATTATTCCACTTTCACATGAGCACTTTCGCCGGCTGAGACTTATTGAGTATGAGGATATTAAGAATTTCTTTAATAATTTCAGCAGTGGCGGTTCCACGTTGGGGATGACTGGGGATGCACCCCCTGAGCTTTTTTGCTTGTCATCAGCGTTTCACGCTGGGTATCTGTATACAAAAACAGAGCTGACGATCTTTTTTTGCTTGTCAGCCATTATTAGGAAAGTATGTACATTTATCGGGGAAACACTGTTAATGACCTTTTTGCTTGTCAGCTTTTTCAGGATTTCATTTAATCCCCCACCAACTTCCTATAATTCCTTGCATTCCCCCACCAAGAATTCTTGGAACCGCCACTGAATTTCAGTTTCAGTATTAGTTAACTTTTTAAAGATAATTTCAGTTTCTATTTTAAGTTTCAGTTAACTGATCAAGAGGTCATTTTCTTCAGACATTTCATTCATTCAGAAAAAATTAGCGATGTGGTGTCATCACTTTTTAGTAGTATTGTGTTTGCTGACCTAAGCATTTTCTATCCGTTGAGTTGTACATGTATCCCCTTCGACAGGGCTCCGGCTGGTCGGGGCACTGTTCGCACGGGTTGCCCCATGCGAGGCCGACCGTGGCACAACACAGGGCCTTGGTGCAAACGACGCCCGTCAGTTGACCACGGCACATATTCTGCTGAATCTGAGTGAAACAAGGTCCTGTACGAAGATCTAAAAATAGCATAGTCGTCATCATCATCATCATCATTGTTATCGTTGTCGTAGTCAACGCCATCAACGCTAAGTGTTGAGATTGGTGTCCGTCTGCTTCAACTGAACCTGTGTAGATACAGACAGTTCTTTAACTTCTATAGCGCCGCTACATGACGCCGGATTCACCCGCCGATGGCATGCCAAAATCCAAGTGTTAAGATCGCTCCGTTGTCGCTATATAAAAGCCCACCATTCTAGTAACTGTGCCATTGGTGGTCACAGAGCTTGCATTTTGGCTGCCCCTAGTCCCTACCCACCCCCTTCCCCACTGGTGATCACGCATTTTGGCGCGAGACTGCGAGAGAGCATTCCCGAACCCGCAACCCGCGTCTTCCTCGTGGAAACTCAACGATTCTGCAGACGAAGTTAGATTTCAACGTCTCATTTGGGAGTTTCTCTGCACATTCTCAGTCACGGTGAATGGTCGTAACACGCACGACACGTTCAATGAATACACGTTAATTTTATGTTTAAAAGATGAAAACCACCTTCGACCTCCACTGCAACATCTGCAGCTGCCATATAGCATCCGATATTACTTACCTGACAGGTAAATGTAAATAGGTGAGGTTTCTCACCTGTCTGGCATCTGTCTCCGGCAAACCCAGAAGAACACGAACACTCGTTCGGAGAGGTACACCGTCCGCCGTTTTTACATCCTCCGCCAGAGCAGACAGCTGCCGAACACACAACGCAAACAAACTGAAAAAGACATCGTGTCAACTTTATGTAACTAAACCCTCCACCCCAACGCCCGCTCACTTTGACTTCGGCTTTGACCATCTCCACCCACTCACCCTCTTGAAATTGTGTTCAATTGAGAACGAATAGACAATTGGAAATCCACTGAAGGGAGAATGTCGGATATAATGAGAAATCAGTTGAACTTTTCGCCATCCTCATAAACCACCCATTTATACTTGATATGACTTTTTACTATGCCATACAAGATCTAGCCTAACCGGGTAAACTTTCATCTGAATTTATCGAGCTTTCTTTTAAACTAAATCGACAGGTTTTAAAACTATGAAGTCACGAGGTTAAAATGTTATAGCGCCTTTACGTAGAGTCATAGACGGAAATGATTGGCGTCTTACGTTGACCACAGCTGGGTCCCTGGTAACCAAGGAGACAGATACAGATGCCTTGTAGACAAGAAGCGCCGTTCAAGCATCGTCCCGAACACCTCGACTGACCTCTCGGCTGCTGCGGCTGCTGCGGCTGCTGCGGCTGCTGCGGCTGGTGAGCACTATCCGACTCTACAAAAGAGCATCATCATCGCCATCGTCGTCGTTATGATCATAATCATCATCGCTTCATCTATATATATATATATATATATATATATATATATATATATATATATATATATATATATATATGCTTTAAGTATATCAGCCATTTAAATAAGAAATTCCAGAGATCGTTTAATTGACGGCAAACAGCATCGCGTAGACTGGAGGAGAACGCAACAGCAAGAGATCGGTTCTAAGCTTCGATTTAAAAGTATTCAGTTGAAAGATTTCGAAGGCAAAGGAGGGAAACTGCCGCTGTCCAATCGCAGTTTTGGCTTTGTGTGCATTTAGCAAAGAATCGAACGCGAGTGCTGTTGACGATTTAGTCGCGCGTCTTCAAGTATTAAGATTCGCCATCTGCAAAGTCTAAAAAGTGAAGTTTTTACAGACAATTAGTGTCAAAATTTTTAGAGCATGTGCACTTATATTCTAATTATTCTAATTAGGCTACTAATTTCCTACTAAGCAGTGACACAAACACTGCAGAGTAACTGTTTAGCTATCAAAGAACGTACAGCTGGAAACGCAGGGAGAGAAGAAGAAACGAGAGAGAGAGAGAGAGAGAGAGAGAGAGAGAGAGAGAGAGAGAGAGAGAGAGAGAGAGAGAGAGAGAGAGAGAGAGAGACAGACAGACACAGACAGACAGAGACACAGAGAGAGAGAGAGTTGAAGCTGAACATGACAACATGGCCTGCGTTCATTCGTCTAGAAATCCTGCTCCTCCGTCCGTCTGTTTCTACCCCTCAGCCTCATATTTCAATCTCTTTATTCAGCGATACACAACTCCACTGTTTCATTCATCCGTTCGCCTATTTATCCGTCAGTCGATCCACTCATCCGTCATCCCATCATTCCATTCATCACTCGTCCAATCAGATTGGTCCAATTAACCAGTCGTTCTTGGTTCTTGGTTCTCTTCGGAAAACGCCTTTACTTCAATAAAGCAAATTACCCGACGCCGTTTGGACAGAAGGGGCAATGACGCAGTCTCCGAGACCATAGAGATCAACCGTATAGCCCTGTTGCCCGCATAGAGATCATCTCGTGTCTAAGCATAGCCTCTGATGGCTTTTACTTGACGAGGTGAAGGACGTACTCTAGACAGATGCTGCTGCTGCTGCTGCTGCTGCTGCTGCTGCTGCTGCTGCTGCTGCTGCTGCTGCTGCTGAAGAGAAAGGGGGCAATTAAGCGTACGATGAAAGGCATCAGTGGTCTGCGGCGTCAAAAGCAGCATCTGGCGCTGTATCTGAGAGTTTTAACATCTAGTCGCTTAATCAGATTTCAAAGGTGAAAAGAATGATTCAGTGGCTTTCATTCCTCCTCTTCCCCTCCTCCTGTTCCTCCTCCCGCTCTCTGTCTTCATTCCTCCTGCTCATCCTGTCATTGGTTGTTGTTATCAATAAGAACTGTCAGTTGACGAAGTTTCGCTGAAACGATGACGTCCATAGTGATGGCGTTGGCGATAATAATGATGCTGATTGCTGTTATAATAATAATAATAATAATAATAATAATAATAATAAATAATAATAATAATAATAGTTGTTGTTGTTGTTGTTGCTGCTGCTGCTGCATGTGAGAGGCGGTAGATGGGTGATGTAGGCTACTTACGTTCTTCAGATGAGGCGCATGAGGGAGACAGTTGACCGTCTGAACAGAGGCAGGTGTTGGGTCTCATACAGCGCCCAGACGAACCACAGCCACCGGAACAGATCGCTACAACGAAGCAGAAACACCGCTGTCCTCCTTTGCCACCTTCGCTGAAGTGGTCGCAGTAAAAGATCCAAAAATACGTCAAAATATGTGTAAATAAACCCCCTGCAGCAGTGGCTCTCAAACTGGGGTTCGCCATCCCTCTATAGGGGACCGCGAAGAGAAATGTGCTGCAGTGATTTTGGATTTAAATTGCACAGTCCGATCCAAATGTTGCAAAGATGGCCCTAAGAGTACTGATTCCATAAATATGCAGCACATATATACAGCATATATATTATATATTATATATATATATATAATATATATATATATATACACACAAGTACACAAGTATACAACATACAGGGCCTGTTTTAACGTGCAGTGATACACCAAATGTGCAGTGTTAAAATGAAAATGTCCAGTGGTAAAATGGAATTTTCTGTGCTTTGTGCAGTGATAAATTTTCCGGACGACCTTTTTTTTGTTTTTTTTTTGCGCGGATGTCCACAGACTTTCTGAGTTTAGTGCAGTGATAATTTTTCTTAAAACAGTCTCTGACAATATATATATATATATATATATATATATATATATATATATATATACACGAGTATATAGAATTATACTGTATATATATATATATATATATATATATATATATATAGTGCATGGGGAGGGTGGTGGTGCTGAGAAGTACTTACGAAGAACACAGCGAGATGATCCGTGAGGCTTTGTCCACCCTGGACAGCAGTGTCGATTGTACCTTCCTCCTCCGCCGCAGACATTCACTCTAGAACACAACCACTCGTCATTGCCTTAAAATGCTTATTAGAGGAACTAAATGGAGCAAAGGATTTACAGATGGCGGTCGAATGCAGAGATTGAGAACTGGGAATGATGCTCCGTCTTGTGTTAGTTACGTGCTCTGTACTAAATTCCACTAAACAGCAGGGACATTAGTCATTGGCCTTGGTCCTGGCCTTAAGAACTCCTTAAGGGCAAGTGAGTCCTTGGCCTGGTCCTGACCTTGAAGGTGGAGTCCTTGGGTCCTGGTCCTAGCTTTGAGGATTGAGTCCTTGTTGGCAGAGGCGTAGCGAGGGGGCAGGGGGCATGTGCCCCCGGGCGCCGAGGTGAGTGGGCGCCAATATCGGGTATTTGGGTAAGTGAAATGCATAAAAATAAAAGAAACATGTGCGACGACCTTTTTTGCTCGTCAGCAGTGTTAGGGGCGTCAACGGTACACTTTTCCCCAGGGCGCCGGATATCCTCGCTACGCCACTGCTTGTTGGCATCCCTGCAAAACAGTCCATTTGGCCGCCTCCTGTAGACACTCTTGATCACCCTAACCCTGTAACTGCCTGTATTATAATTTACAAGACTTGTGAGTGCGCAGTTGAAAGTCTTTTCGAGGAGCTACTTCCAATTATTACCATAAACAATTCAAGAGCTCTGTTATATCACTCATAACAATGGACGAATGTCACGAAACGACTGAAAATGGAAATGAAACGCAAAGGCGATTGCCAGCTGACGCTGCTGCGGCAGAAGAACGTTATCTTCCTTGGGAGACTTCTTCCTGCAATCAGCGACGCAGTGGCGTAGCGAGGCAAAGTGCAGCCTGAGACGAACATAGAAAGTGCCGCCCTTTCGGTGCGAAAACACACCGCTGTGCCGCGTGCCGTCAATGCATTGAACTTCCAAAAATTTAAAACCGAAAATTCTGCCCCTGGGGTAAGTGCCGCCTGGGGCGGTTGGCCCCTTCTGCCCCTAGCTACGCCACTGCAGCAAAGCCTTACGAACGACAGAAAGAAGCAGCTGGCCATTGTCACCAAACGGCAAAAACAACTCTCCCACTGTTTTCAGTTTTCGTTTATTAGTCAAAATTTTTACTAAATCAAAATTCAAACGTCTTTAATTATAAAGCCCTCAGCAGTTCCGTTGCAGTGGAGAGAAGGGCACATGCATGGAAGGAGGAGGAGGAGGAGGAGGAGGAGGAATTATCAACCGGTCTGCTGCTTATCTATCTACAGATACTGATAACGAAATAACAAAGCTGCTGCTGAGATGTATTTAACCAGTCAACGACATCAGCTGTGCATGAATTAGTTTTTCTCTAGCAGAGTTTCCAATCGTTATCACCTACAGACATGGAAACACAAAACGCAGTCAGTCAGCAGCAGTCAGTTAGCAACGGGTCCACTGGTTGCCACCTTCATCTTCTCAACTCTTTTCTGTCCGAGGCACTTCATCCACTGCAAAGCTGCCAACAGATTACCCCCCCCCATCAGATTAGTACATGATTCACTTCAATGCTCCCAGTTTCGCACAAATTTCTGTCCAATATGGAGACGTCATGAATTTCGAAGACTATTCTGGTGGTACCCTCTGAACTCAAAATGTTTATAATGATACTACTACTACTACTACTACTACTACTACTACTACTACTACTACTACTACTACTACTACTACTACTACTACTACTACTAATAATAATAATAATAATAATAATAATAATGTGATTTTAAGTGGTTTAGGAGGCTAAGTAAGCTTGTGTTTGCGGCGCCAGTGTTGATTGTAGGAATGTGCTATAAAGACGTTATGCGTAGACCAGATACCATGGCTCTAATCAGCGCCTAGACCTAGAAGGCCTCTAGCCAAAGGATTCTGCAAAGAGCTGCTGCTGCTGCTGCTGCTGCTGCTGCTGCCGCTTAAGGACATGGCCACGCCCTTACTTCAACACTCTCACTAAAAATAGCGATGAACTTTTGAAAATGTTCTCTCTCTCCGAACAAGAACTCATTTTGGTCGGCCGCCGTCTTAATTAACGTCAGCAAAACACAAGAATACGAAGACAGTTAGGCACAGACATTCTGCCAGGCAGAGACGAAGACAGACAGAGACAGACAGACGGAGATAAACTCAGCTGCAACGATTGGAGCGCTTACGTAAAAGCAATCAACCAATTTCAGTCTTCTGCAGAAGGAAATCTCCTTAACTTAAACAGGTTAATCGTCGTCGTCGTCGTCGTCGTCGTCGTCGTCGCTGTGTAGCCATATTGGAATGATGATGCTGGTGTCGTTGTAGTCCTCCTCAGCGCTTTCTCTTCTTCGCAGGAAATAAGCTCTGAGGCTCATCGCTTGGTGAAGAGCGCTCATCTATCGCTTCTTTTGCTTTCACAGTTTTCAGAAAATGGCAAAAAATGCCGGATACAAGAAGCGTCGAGTCCTATCAATTGCCTCTCCTATTCAGTCAACAGACTCAACACCTTGACTACCCCGAGAGGGAGGGCTCTGTACGAGCGCAGGGATGGGGGCTAACTCCAAAGCGCACGATTGTCCAAGGGTGTAAAACACGGGGGAACGGCGGGGACGGTCCCCCCAATAATCAGTAAGAGGGGACAGAGTATCAATTATACCCCCATGTTTTGTGCTTTATGGTAAAATCACTAATAACGGATAACCTTTTTTTGCTCATCAGGGTCTTTGGCCAGGGAAAATATAAGCATACCCTTTCTTTGCTCGTCAAGACTTTTTGGGAGACGAAAAGGAGGTCTGGCCTGACTTCATCGACGGTTCTATCCCTCCCCTCCCCCCATGTTGACGCCAGGTTTACGCCACTGCGATTGTCCATCGGCCGCTGCACGGTTTCTGTTGTCTTTCGACTGAGGCACTTACCCGAGGCCAGATGTCGCTGTGCTCTGTTTCGATCCGTTCGATTGCTTCGTTCTGACCGATGAACCGGAAGCGAACGATTTACGAAAGACTGTTGCCGCTAGAACAAAGACGACGACGACGACGACAGATCGTGACATCATCGTCTCCTCCTTCTCCTCCTCCTCCTCCTCCTTCTTCTCCTCTGAACAGACGACCTTTGACTGCTATCCCACCGCAAGAACTTCGACTGTTGAATCTCGGGCGATTGGAATGGCGGCACAGTGGAACTGTTTGGCGAGGTCAGCGCTGCAGGTGAAGAGGTGAAGTGAGTCAGTGACTGTCTCAGTCCAAAGACCAAAGAAGTAGGAAGAAGAAGAAGCGATAGACCTTCTTCCGCTGCGTCATTCAAACCTTCGTCTCACAGTACATCTGGAAACTGCTCACGGTTGGGCTATGAGGAGAGAGAGAGAGAGAGAGAGAGAGAGAGAGAGAGAGAGAGAGAGAGAGAGAGAGAGGCGGAGGAGGGATAGTCACTCGCTGAGCGGACTTCTTAATACGTGCCGGGAGGGGGGGGAGGGGGGGGGAGGGGAGGGGGAGGGGCAGAAGAGGGGATTATCGCGGCTCTCTACTCAGCTAAGGCTCTTAACATGGAAGCAAACAAAATGAAACTCTTTTAAAAACGTTTACAGCTGCGAAGGCCAAACGAACGCCAGAGACAGACAGACAGATACAGACAGACAGACCGCCACGCTTATGCTCCGTAGCAGCAGCAGCAGCAGCAGCAGCCGATGGATATCTTGAATCTTCTGTGCGCTGCAGTCATCCTGCGACCGCTGTAGACGATTCATGACTGACCTCACTAAGAGCCAACTACTACTGTTTGAAAAATATCCAATAGGGTTTACTTTTTACCCGGTAAATCTCTGTCTCTACGTTACTTTGTGGACCCAAGTGCAGCTTCATTTCTCAACTCTCTCTCTCTCCCTCTTTCTCTCTCTCTCTCTACCTCTGTCTTGTCTTTCTCTCTCTCTCTCTCTCACTCTCTCTCTCTCTCACTCTGTCTGTCTGTGTCTGTCTGTCTCTCCCTGTCTCTCTCTCTTTGTCTCTCTCTCTCTCTCTCTGTCTGTCTCTTTGTCTCTCTCGACGCTTGGGGACCTTGGTGTTTTAGTGGAAAGCCAGTACTAGCCACAGGGGTTAGGGGGCCGGTGAGTAGTAAGGGGGAGGGGGAAGGGGAGGGTATTAGATCAAGGAAGACGCACCAGACTCTATAAAGTGTTCGAGCCACGATTACCATTTTTGCTTGTCAAGATTTTTGGACTGAAATGAAAAGTCTCCGCTTCTGGAATCCTGGTTACTTAGCCGCTGCTAAGGTTCCAAAGGTGAAACGCCTCAGATGATAATTTATTCATTTCCATTTAATTCATTTCTAAATGTTAATTTTAAAAAGAACTTTGAAAATAATCAGTTATTAAAATACATGCAATTCAATATAAGTATCGACGACATTCAATACAAATAGTTCGTTTACAATAATCATAAATAGTATTAATAAATATAATTTTATAAAAATTCGTAGGCATAAATGAGGACAAACTATATATTATATATACAACTAAAAAAATATATATATATATATATATCTTCATCGACAACATTAACAGTAGTAACGACAACATCATCTGGTGAAGAAATAAATATCGTCATATAATAAAGCGTCATTAGTCGTCGTCCAGGTGACGCGTTCCTTCTCTCGCAATGTCAATTGTGTCCGTGACCTTTGACGTCACCTGTGACGTCGTTCTCTTCGTTCTAATTCTTCTCTCCGTAAAATTCCTTCACCACTTCGTCTCTCTTTCATCCCCTTGCGTCGTCTTCGCCTTCATCAGCAGTTGCTTTCTGATATGATTTGTTAGTGTCTGTGAAGCGCCGAGGTCGTGAAATCGAGGGCGTCATCTGAAGAATTCGGAGACGAAGAGACTCTTGAAGCCATCTCCTGAAGTAGAAGAAGAAGAAGAAGAAGAAGAAGAAGAAGAAGAAGAAGAAGAAGAACAAGAACAAGAACAAGAACAAGAACAAGAACAAGAAGAACAAGAAGATTCATGTCTCCGTCTCTTTCACTGATTCCTCTTCCGGAGCAAGATCGGGAAAATCCGGATGGTCTTCGCCGACCAGCCACCAGGTACAGATCTCGCCCTTTCCCTAATTACAGACAACGACAAAACAGGAATCTGAATTAACAGCGAGAGAAAACGATGGCGCTATATAATCGGCATGACGTCAGCTGTTGCGTGACTCTATGGATTAATTAAGGTCTGTCATGACAGACACTTTGGCGAATGACGACTCCAAACCATTCTCGTCCCTTTTGGTGACATGTCTAATCTTTACGTAGCGCCTACCTTCATGGCAACTGGTCCTCGGTAGTTGAGTATGAAAGTCCCAAAGCAGTCGAGAATGTCTTTTGTAGCTGGACTGACATGAATCATCCAAGCTGAAATAACATTGACACCATTGACACCATTGACACTCATCAACCTTTGTTAACATTCATTGAAAGCAGTGACAGGATCTGTGAAAGTAAAGGAGAGAGAGAGAGGCAGACGAGCGTCTTGCTCACCTTCTCCGTTCGATTCCATTCTCGAAGCGGTGTTGACGGTGTCTCCGAACAGACAGTACCTCGGCATTTTATGTCCAACCACTCCGGCGCATACGCCACCTGGCGAAAGACAAGACAACTAGCAACGACCAAGCTACATAATATTATATTAAGTAAATTGGTTCTCAACAGCTGACCCCGACGACTGACCAATGATTTGCTCTCCCAACGAACGCCCGAACACTCTCTCGTCAAATGGCTTTCAAAGTGAACGGATACGGTCGCTGTGCTTAGTTCTGGGGTCACGTGATGCCTTCGTTAGATGTCCTTATATATATATATATATATATATATATATATATATATATATATATATATATATATATATATATATATGAGATGGAAGAGTTTTTAGAACAGTCACCCGAGTGGATTCCAATGCGAAGTAGGAGCTTGTCTCCTGGACGATGTCTTATCTTGAACGATCTGACTTCTCTGAGGAGACGCAGGGCCATTCGACTGATCTCTCTGGCGTGAAGAAGGTCGTTGCGCACAGGTAATCCAGACACCACCATGTACGCGTCACCTATCGTCTCCACCTGTTCTCACCACCAACCAAACTCACACTGTTAATAAGACGAACCACAATATGAAATTCTACGCAACAAAATAGCTCTCCTGTGGACTACCTCGTCGCCCGGCATTTACTGCGGATCTTGACCAGGACTCATTCGCCAAAGAATCAACGTTACCAGAAGCACTGGCTGTGCTCCTCTGTACGTACACACCTCACTGACACACCGCCCCCGCGCCTCAATGTTCCCTCTAATATTTTGTAGTACGTGTGCGCATGAAATTTCTTGTGTGCAAAAGTTTACATAGAAAGTCAACTTCTGTGCAGTTAAGTACGTGTATGATATGAAAGCAATGGAAACATTGTTCGAAAATTGTGTGCGCCCCATCTTTGTGCGCTTGCCTTGCGACCTCTGTGCGCGCGCACACGCGCACAGCTCAGAGGGGGCATTGCTCCCACCCACCCCCGATTACAAAGGGATTTATCATAATAACCTTAACTGCTACAGAGCATCTCCAAGGGTCTAGAAACTGCAAGAACTAAGAATGCAGTCGATGCATGTTGGAGATGGCGATGAGCTGTCATGAATGATGAAAACATCGAATGTGGCATTTGTGATTAGAGAGATAATTAAAGGAAGTGCTCGTATAGTCCGTCGACTGCTTATGTTGAATACATGTAATAATTATTCACAGATCATAATATATAGAGAGCATTAATTGTCGCAGAGGACGCCTTCTGTGACACCTTGTAGACATCGAACTGATCGATGATCGAATCAAACGCTGTGTAGAGATCATTCAACAGATCAACCACCTAAGATCAACACAGAAGAAACGCTTTCTAACTTTATCGGTCTTCGCCAGCAGCAGCAGCAGCAGCAGCAGCAGCAGCAGCAGCAGCAGCAGCAGCAGCAGTTCGTCTGACACTACAAATTCCGTCTCATGCAATGCGATGTCACGTGATTGAGTTCGTCTCTGTGTCTCTGTAGATGTCTGTCTCAGCAGCATTGACTGTAATTATCGAATGAATTAATACACTAGTGTAGGCCTATAGATTACGTTATATGCAGTAGGACAGGTGGGCGTCGTAGATAAGTAAGGAGTATAGACTGTACAGGTAGGCGTTACCTGCATCGGTGTGCTGACAGCTGACATAGAGGTGAACCCACAGATGTCACTAAAATAGATCGTCACACTCTCGTATTTTTCAGCCTTGACTGTCAGACCCTGCATCAGCTGACATGCCACAGACCTAAGGCAGAATAGAGCGAGACATGACACACACCGTTCCAATCGCCGATTCTTATAACAACCGCTGCCCTGATCTTCAGTTCCCGCCAATCCGACTGAATTCTTGCAAAACTGTCGCTATAGAAGTTATTAGCTCAGAAGTGATACTGATATCGCCGTGTGAAAAAATGAATGATCGCCCCCTGGCGGCGACTGAAGCGCCTCCTACCAACCGAGGCAGCATCAAATAGAGAAGGTCTTCTGCCTTCTTCTTCTGCTCCAAGTAGTCTGCCGTCCTCTCCTCCACCAAAGACTCGAGGTTGTAGGCGTACTGTTCCATTCGAGACAACAGGTTGTCGAGCAGACTTCCTCCGGCGTCCCTGCAATCACTTGTCCTTGTCATGCATATCTACGTCGAATCTTTCGTTACATTAATTGACGATGAGTGACCTCCAGCACTTCATCTGTGGAGCGGTCAGAGGAATGACGTGACAGAGAGGCGGTGATTTTTATAGCAACATTCTAAAGACGATGAAAGCGAAACTGATTTGGTCGCACGAGGCCATCAAGCGCAAAATAAACTCTGTGACGTCAAAAGTTAACGTCTATGACGTCACAGACGCCGAGTCAACAGCGCCGTCGTCGTCGTCGTCATGACGATTAGAAGAGAATGCTCGTGTGGCAGCATTTATGTGCAGCGCAGTACTTGTCATTTGTTGCATACTGAGTGCATACTTGCTGATTCTTTTGACGTAGTTTTTGATGTACTGTGACTCTGGTCGGTCGTTGGGATCCTCTGCCCAACAGCGCCGAACGAGGGTCGAAAGGTCATCTGGGCACCCGTCCTCGTACTCCCCCTGATCGAGGATCGTCGGACGAAAGACAGAAGAACCTTTCGCCTCCTTCACCAGTTTACAGATCTCTGACAAAAAAGCAGCCGAACGAGTTAATATAAGTAAATAATTATATGGAGCAGGAGTCATCATCATCATCATCATCATCAGCGCTGCTCTCTGCATGTGCAACCGAATCACTCGGTCATCGACGGATCTTTTCCATTATTTGATTCAGCGCTGCACTTGGGTTTTGGATTCTCTGTGTTTTCGGATGAACTCTGTGCTATTATTTATACGACCCGATGACGTCACCGACCAGCAGCTGACCTTGTGGAGACAGATGTTCTTGATTTTTGACCCAGAAAGGTCCTTTGCGGTGAATGACCTCTTGACAGATGATGGCGAAGCTGTAGATATCTGCTTTTTGCGTTCCTTCCACCTCGTGAATCGGAAGTCGGAGTATCTCCGGGGCCTTCCACAATCGACCTTAAATTACAAGAAAAGAAAACAAGAACGGAGATGACGTCATAGCTCAGGTAGTAAAAGGTCGATTTATTTAGACATTGAAAACCCGAAAACTGGAATTCTTTGCGACAGCATTTGCTAAAAACCGAGTTTTATGAATTGAATTTCTTTTCATATTTTCGATTTAATCAAATTTAGAAAATGCTTCTGTTAGCGCACAGCGCATTGAAATCGCATTCTGAGTGTTGGGGTGGGGGTTGTCGACTGGTTCCCTGCTCTACTCTGCCTCACACCCACTGTTTGACGCTAAGATCATTCATCCGTGAATTATTGCAGTTGCTATGCGCGCCGGAAGTTACGTCACGCTTGACGTCGCATGACTTACAGCATCATACACCTCGCACGTCACGAAAACCAATAACGAACAAAGGTTTGAGGAATTGCGACATATAAGGGCGCTAAAGAAATGGTTTCGACCAGATTGGCGGCTCTGGCGAGATAGACGTTCTTTGTGTGTGGAGACGCATAGGAAATGACGTCATCATCGATCATCCGAAGCGCCATCTTGTGAAAATTATTCTTACAGAAAGTGTTTTTGCAAAAAGGTATATTTTCAATTGCGACTGTAGAAGTTATTCGTCAAAAGAAAGTGGAGAAATAACTTTCGAAGGAAAGTGAATTCTGAAGACATCAATCGTTTTAAGCAAAAACCTCAGATAACAATCAATTCAATCAACTGCTGAGGCCTATGGCCTTATGCAACTAGTTCCGTATAGGTTGATTGGGCGATTGATTGACCGACGGCCTAACTGGGTGAAATGGTGATTGTTTTGAAGTAGAAACTCTCTCACGAGGCAAAAAGAGGCAAAAATTCTCTCGACTTCAACTCTGACCTCTGCACTTAACCTTAACTTTCCGATAGTTAATCTCGTCATCTATGAAGAGAGCGGAGAGAGAGAGAGAGAGAGAGAGAGAGAGAGAGAGAGAGAGAGAGAGAGAGAGAGATGGGGCAGCGGAGGCGCCTCCGTCACCCAGGGCGAGGGGGGTCGCTACCTCGATAGAACGCGTATGAGTGTCCTTCATCGGCGGCGGTGGCCTCGTCGTCCTTTGTCCTCAGCTGACGAAGGCCAAAATCCGTCAGTTTGAGGACGAAGCGACTGTCGACGACGCAATTCGGACTCTTCAGGTTTCCATGGTAACGAATTTCGCTGCTATGGAGATAGCTCATGCCCTGAAAAGAGGAAGAAAAGACAGAAAACAACGAATTGCGCACCGAGGAGGAGTCAGGCATCCTCCCCCTCCTCCTCCTCCTCCTCCTCCTCCTCCTCCTCCTCCTCCTCCTCCTCCTCCTCCATCACCTACTTCTTCAAATGCTTTGGATGAACGCACAACTGTTCAATAGGATCGAAGATTCTAAGGACACATCGACGATTCTCTCTCTCTCTCTCTCTGTCTCCGTCTCTGTCTCCGTCTCTGTCTCCGTCTCTGTCTCCGTCTCTGTATCTCTTTCCATAAATTACGTCAATATAACTGCGTGCTGTGTCGTCGTCGTCGTCTAAATGAGACGTCATTTCGCGTCATGACAAAACCTTCTAACTTCTCGATCTCATCACGTGACCAGATGAGTAACATTTCAGGTGACCATCATTTTCGGCCTCTCATCACGAAGGCGCTATATAAATCTATAAATCTTTGGCATATCTACGTAACAACTCAGCAGAATTCAGATCACACATATTGGCTTCCCTTAAACACGGAATTAAAGCCGGAAATGAGAGTCAGAGAGAGAAAGAAAGAAAGAAAGAAAGAAAGAAAGAAAGATGGATAGATAGAGACAGACAGACAGACAAAGAGACAGAGATAGTAGTTCTCACCCGAACGAGATCTTGGATCAAAGAGAATTTGAAAACGTTGTCTAACTTTATGTGATCGTTTTCAAGAACATCCTAAGAACACAACAACAGTGTCACGTGACAGAAAACGTCAGCATTTATAGATTAAAACAAAAGACTACAAATCGCTTTAGTTGCTTGATTTGCAGCAACAACAACACAGCAAATAAGTTCAGATTGATTCCGACCTCAAATTATCTTTTAAAAATTACTTTAAAAAAATTGATTTGCAGCAACAACAACACAGCAAATAAGTTCAGATTGATTCCGACCTCAAATTATCTTTTAAAAATTACTTTTTTAAAAATCACCGAACCGAAAACAGAGAAGCAATTAAACTCATCATCTGATTATGAAGAGAAATGCCTCTGAACTGAATACGACTCTCTTTCAATCATTCAAATGCTCTTTAGATTCTCCATCTCTCCACTCGCGAGACTCACCCGGTCTATTTCGGCGATGTCATTCTCACGACATCCAGCAACACGACTAATGCATCTTCAGCAATTGTACTACTACTACTACTACTACTACTACTACTACTACTACTACTACTACTACTACTACTACTACTACTACTACTACTACTACTACTACTACTACTACTACTACTACTACTACTACTACTACTACTACTAACTACTATGCCAGTAGTGCTGCTGCTACTATTACTACTACTACTACTACTAATAATAATAATAATAATAATAGTAGTAGTAGTAGTAGTAGTAGTAGTAGTAGTAGTAGTAGTAGTAGTAGTAGTAGTAGTAGTAGTAGTAGTAGTAGTGGTAGTAGTTTGAATTGCTCTTTTGAATTCTGTCCTGTGGAGATCAGTTAAGTGGCTACGAGACAAACCGGTGGGGGTGAGTGGGTGGGGGGGCGCGTGTGGGGTGGAATGGTCTTCGTACCTGAAGACTTCCTTTCTGACAGTATTCCGTAACTAGGCATTGATTCGGGTGATCGATGCATATGCCAACCAGTCTGACTATGTGGTCATTCTGCAGGTCCCGCATCTGCAGCGACACACAAACACAGTCTCTTAGGTTCGTCAGTGTTCAAAAAGTCAATAGAATGCCTACAACAGATAATGTGCTTAAGAGAAGTTTAGACATTTGAAGACGATTGGTCCAAATGAACTTTCAGATAACTTATTATTAAGTGGTAATACTTTAACGCGTCGTCGTCGTTATCCTATCTGCTGCTACTTAGAGGATGATGATGATGATGGTGATGATGATGATGATGATGACGACGACGAAAGAGCGAAGAACGAGTGAAGCTTTCTCGGATGTTGTGAGAGCATCCGTGTCAACCGGTGTCTTCCTTCGTGTGTCTCTTCCTGTGAGCATCTTTTTTACCTGTTTTATTTGCATAAGAAGTGGTTTCGCCACAACGAACGACCTCTGTAGCTTCTTGATGGCCACCAACATCGACTGACATTCAAAATTAAAGTCCGATTATCTCTCATAATTTTGGGAAAGCGTCTAGAGAAATATTTAGAACTACTGACTGACCTCTTTGATTTCAAAACAGAGCAAATAAGCCAGCAAAAAGGGAAACCCATTTCCGTCATGTCCTATTGGGAGCTAGGCTCTGTCGTTCCCATGTGCACAGTGCTAGGGCGTCGCAAGTCAAAGGACTTAGGGTTAGCGTGAGTGCTGAGATAAAAAGACTCGATAAACGCCTATTGCTGAATGTCTCGCTATCTTATCTTATCATCATTGAACCTTGTATGATCCGGTCTTTGTGAAGATTTGCTTATTGGCGAGGTCGCTCAGTTGGACGGCGATTGAGTCAGCCGACAGGTTGCTGACAATCGAAACCCTCTAAAGAAAGGAAAGACACAGCGAGGATCATCGTCTTCCAGTCACACGCTATAACTGCCGTTTCCTCTTCCTCTGTTACACGCTCTTACAAATACGATCGGAAGGCAGTCTACGTGAAGCGGAAGAGGAGGAGAAGAATAAGAAGAGGAAGAAGACAAAGTCCCAGAAAGGGCGATCACAGTTGATGCATTTGGGTTGGTGGGTGGGGTGAAGGTGTAGTCATTGATGCCACCAGGTGGCATACAGAGGCGACCTTGAATGACCTTGGCCTGTGTGAATGCCCTTGTAGGCAGTCAGGAGCTTCGTCTGTCTGAGAAGACAGTTTCCTCTTGTGTGTTGTTTTTTCGCCTCTAGATGAGCAGCTGTTTATCTGCCAAGGACTCTACTTGGCCCAGAATGTGAAAAGGAAGCGAGAAGACAAGACGGACTGACGTCTTCATCTGTCTTCCTTTAGATAACAACGATAGAGAGACTCTGCACTTACGGCGTCTCTGAAGAACGACCATTTGCCAATCTAAGCGCGGCGACGGAGAAGAAGAAGAAGAAGAAGAAGAAGAAGAAGAAGAAGAAGAAGAAGAAGAAGAAGAAGAAGAAGAAGAAGAAGAAGAAGAAGAAGAAGATGCAGTCTAACGAAGTCTATCTATGCAATTCAACAACAGTCATTTGGGAATGAGAAGGGGCAGGAGGAGGAGGAGGAGGAGGAGGAGGAGGAGGAGAGGAGAAAGGGGAAACGATCCATCCTAGAATATTTCTCAAGAGCCTCTTGGAAACAGGAAGCCAAAGACAAACGACCTGAGAGACGAGCGATGACGACTGAAAATGCCCTAGAAGATGAAGCAAGACCAGCTAAGAATCACGTGACTTACAATAGTTTCTTAGACTGCTGTCCTTAGAGAGGACGAGACATAAATGCAAAGAATCTGACCTTAAAACCTCATTCAAACACCAGAGATCGACTGAATTGAATTTTACCAGTTCAGGACGAAGCTAAGCATCATTAGCCAAAGTTACGAAGTATGTTTTAACGAATACACAGAGAAGAACTGCAGAAGACGGAAATTAAACAGGACAAGAGGAAGAAGAGCAGGAGAGAGAGAGAGAGAGAGAGAGAGAGAGAGAGAGAGGCAACTGACCCTGGCGAGACTGATCCTGCTGCTTGTCCGTTCCAGCCTTTTTCCTTCAGGGACTCCGAACATGATGTCCTCCCAGCGAATGCGCCAGTTGACCTCCGCCAACTCAGCCTCCAACTTATAATGTCTACAAAAGACCCGTTCAATCGTTTCGCCGTCGTCTTCTGCTGTTGAATTCTAATCAAAAGGTTCTTTTCATTTCCTTCCGTCTTCTGTCATCATGTCGTCGTCGTCGTCGTCATATTCTGATTCTCATTAGCCACCACCCCCACCCCCCCCCCCACCCCCACCACACCACCCCCCCACCACCGCTGTTGTTAATGCTACAGCAAGGTGGTTGAAGTTGGCATTTGCGTCGTCATAGACAACTGATTTCAAATTGTTTTGATGTCTCGCTTTTTTTATAATCAATCGTATGAGGAGGAGGAGTCATCGTCGTTGTAGTTGGGGGCTGTCCATTAATTACGACAACAAAAAATGAGGGAGGGTTTGAAAAAGTTTGACAGCTGTTGACATGGGGAAGGTCAAGAGAAGTTGACGTCAACAATTTCATTTTTTATAAATAATCCAAAAAAGTAAATTTCATGGAATATTATTTATTAGAACAGAGAAAACCATGACAAGCAAAAAAGTAATCGCCATACCATATTTTGACACTCGATGAGCAAAAATGGAAAAAAAGATAATCACCGCATAAATAATAACCTTCTAAACTTCATAAATGGATCTGCCACTGATCTTATTGGGGAGGGGTCAAAAGTTTTTGACATAATTATAGGGGATGGGTCACTGAAAGTTTGACAGCTGTTGATAAGGAAGGTCAAAAATTACCCGAAATTTGTTGACGTAATTAATGGACAACCCCTTGCAGCACTTTTGACTAAATTCCTAGTCATCATTTATTTAGCGCCAATGCTTAAACGCTGCTAAGCCTATGAGAGCATTAATTGAAGGCAATTGCAGGTATGAAGTGGATGCCGTTGCCGAACAGACACCACGCCAAACGAAGATAAACAGCAGCAATTATAATCTAACAGATTACTTTCGATCGCAGAATCAAGAGACGAAGCATATTCGACCACAGGAAGCAACATTTCTCTCAAATAAATTAACATTCGACAACTCTCAACTGAATTTCCATTGACTGAAGACGGATCTTAAGACATTCAAATGAAACTCTCTTCTAGCGGCCAATGACCGAGCACCGCCCCCACCTCGCCCTCACCCGCCCCCACCCCGCCCCCACAGCTCAGAACTATTCGTCCAAGTCGTCGCCATCAGCAGCAGCATCTTGGTGCTATGGCAACCATATCGTCATGGAGATTGTCTCTCATAAGTAGACCTGCAGAATTTTATTGGCATTTCTCTGTTTATCGAGGAGTCAGATGCATCATGGGATTGCTTACCTGTAAATGATAAACGCAGAAATAGAGACGATGACCAACAGAGATCCAAGCACGATTGTAACGACAGCGTACGCAGGAAAAGGCTCTACATAAACAGTTAAACAGTCTCGCAGCCAATAACAAGACACCCAACAAGTCACGTGCTCTTTTTCTATTCATAGACTATGAGCAAAATCGGAGCAGGTCGACTGTCAAATGCGGGATGGGGAGACGAAGAAGATGGAGGATGTGGAGGATGATGATGAGGAGGAGGAGAGAGAGACGTAACAGCATCGACTGACCGTTCTTAGGACAGGCCCTTCCATCGAATCCACAGACAGGAACATCGGGCGGAGGGAGAGGCCTTCCGTCCGGCCAGTGAATAGCTCGACCCGGAACTGGCTCAAAGCGCTTTCGACTGCCAAAGTAATGAGCAACTGGCTGAAATACATAAACACATGCCACATCATCAAGAATCACTCACAGAGAGAGAGAGAGAGAGAGAGAGAGAGAGAGAGAGAGAGAGAGAGAGAGAGAGAGAGAGAGAGAGAGAGAGAGCGTACTTGAAAGAATCCTGTGTCGGGGTCCATGTCGAGTATTGAGTAGTCTCCATTTCTGTCTCCATTGGCATCGATGCTGACTTCTCCAGTTATTCCTAAATAAAAGATAAGATTTCCAAAGGCTCATTAGCCGATCCCCAGTCGAATGATGGCGCTAGGGACTCAACCCTCGCCACAGCATAAAACAATGTCTGGGTCAAG
This sequence comes from Metaphire vulgaris, assembly GCA_018105865.1. Classification (NCBI taxonomy): domain Eukaryota; kingdom Metazoa; phylum Annelida; class Clitellata; order Crassiclitellata; family Megascolecidae; genus Metaphire; species Metaphire vulgaris. The sequence continues at coordinate 13,993,775 of CM030858.1, read as the reverse complement.
TTTCTGACAGAGAACTGACAGCGGAATGACAGAGGAATGACAGCGGATGACAGATGAAACTGGATTGCGTTTGATGAAATTGCCAAAGCGTCGATCGTTATTCGCTGTAAATTCAATTAAAGAAATTCTTGCTCCTATTCTCCTATTCGACAGTTTCTTCTGTGGAATCGAGAGCAGATTCGAAGTCAGAATTCTATTTCAACTGATTGTCTAAATGGCAAACCAGTCAACGGAATTACATGCTACGAATGCGTCGCATTGAAAGTCACTGTGACATGTCTATACATTAGACGTCACTAGAACCACACGTGACGGGAAATGACTCATCTCTGACCCGGAAATGTCCGGTTCCACATCCGCCTTGTGATCTCACTTCCGTTCGAAGGACTTCCCCCCGCCTCCAGAGTTTCATTTACGGCCAACGCGTACAAGATGACGGCGTCATGAAAGGCGCCGACAAAGCTGTTCACCTGTATTAGAAAAAGAAACGACCATTTCACATCGGATGCGCTGATGACAAATAATGAATTCAATTGCACTCTTTATAGATCTAGATTTGGGCGAATGGCCAGATTTTAGAAGTGCATCACAAGTCAACATGAAGTCCATATATTAATCAAGAGATTTTCGTTCTCATGGATAAGCTACGCATGCATTATGCCTATGCAGCGCCAGTATATGAGACAATGTATTCAAAGGAGGAGGTAACGAAAGACATCTCTGTGATACATGGAGCGTGTCAACAGTAGCTATAACTACAGACATAGACGTCGTATCATAAATAGCTAGAGTGAAATTTGCATTAATTGACTTCTCAGAGAATTGTCAGTCAAACGTCACGTGACTGTTTTGTGAAATTTTCTTGGAAACAAATGATTCAGGTGACAACTTGCCAAGAGAGAAAAGCAGAAAATTATATCTTTTTATATTGACTCGGAAAAATGCATACCATGGCTTATGCCAATAATAGGTTTACTAAGTATTCTGTTCAGCTTATTGCAGGATGACATCTTACGTCCAGTTAAACCATTTACAATTAGGTCTATAATAGTTAAGTCATGCTAAGTCTGGCAATTGTTAGTAGCGAGACTACGTCAATGGCCTATTGCCGAATCAGTCATCTGTGCGAGAAGATTTGCCTCTTCTTCTCCGTAGATATCTTCTCCGTAGAGATTCTTTGATCTTCTCTTGATCTCAGCAGAGAATACCTCGTACTGTACGCTGTCTGGTCTTCGGAGAGTGATGGTCATCAGCGCCTCGTACGCCTTCTTTGCAACTGCGTTCCTCTCTTTCGTGTCGTTCTGTCTGTACCAAGGGCTCTTCAACTTCGATTTACTAAGAAAACACACACAACAATAGACGATCAATGGCACCTGCACTCTGCGTTCTGTTGCCAACACATGGTCCAACACACGGCGGCGGAGGCGGCGGCGGAGGCGGAGGCGGAGGCGGCGGCGGCGGCGGAGGCGGAGGCGGCGACTTCCTCCTGCGCCTGATAAGAATTCAGTAGATAACAGATTGAAAATTTGAAATCAAGAAGGAAGATGCCAGATACGTTTGCTAACAGTGCGTCCATCGACACCCAGACACGGACAGCTAAGACGCTAAGACACATTGGCAGACAGTCTGCTGCTGCTGCTGCTGCTGCTGCTGATAGTCGCTATCAGCGCTGCCCTAACTCCATCTTCATTCTTTGTTAATGTTTCGTAAGAGTAAACGTCTCTTTACTCGCTCGCATTTAATCAGAGAAAATGGAGAGGGAGAAGAAGACGAGAGTGCGGATGACGAAAAGGCCTTTCTGTCATTTTAATCGAAGGAGAATTTCTCCTTTGACTTTCTCTTCTCTTTTAAATGATTATTCTTTGGCCATCTATCTATCGATCGATTCTTCGTTGAACGAAGTAAGTAAGTAAGCAAGCGGAGAGCCCTTGCGGCAAGATCTGCGATCGATTAACAGCTGCGCTGCTGATACAAAGAAGAAAGATGCCGAAGGATGCTGTTATTGGAAGAGGGAGGTGATGGTGAGTGACCGATGGGGTTAGAGAGTATTGGATGGATGGGGAGGGGGGAGGGGAGGGGAAGGGGCTCTGTAGTTGTCAGTCGATGAAATCTAAGTTCGAAGCGCTTCTTCTTAAGAGTCTGTCGTCGTCGTCGTCGTCGTCGTCGTCGTCTGATCGACGATTCATCGTTTGATGGATTCAGTTTTTGGTGATTCCATGAATCGCAGATTCAATTCGTAGAGTAGCAAAGGTAAATAGCCACGAACAGCCATGTCTTGTCTTTCTTTTGCCATGTGATCATGTGACCTTGAAAGTGACATTTGCTAATTCAGAAATGGAAATATAGCTTTCTGTTAGAAGGCAATTCTTTGTGTATATTGAAGCCATAGCCATAGATAAATTTCATCAGGATGAAGAGGAGGAAGAGGAGGAGGAGGAGGAGGTGGTAGAGGATGGAATACGCATTCTGTTTAATGTCAGAAACACTGGAATAAATGACATTTGGACGAAGGGACGAAGAAGATTCGGGCGCTTCTTATATTTCAAATCCGCGGCCGAACAACTCTAAGCCCACGATGGCAAAGCTTATGCAGAGAGTAATAAGCATTAGAAGTCTCATCACATCGATTCCTGCACACACACACACACACACACACACACACAGACGCTGGACAGCCGAGGCTCCGTGTGATGACATTTGACCAGGAAAATCCCCTCCCCTCTCCCTCTCCCCTCTCCCCTCTCCCCTCACCGCCCTCATTCCCTCAGATCGATGAATATTCATGACGTAGAGCATAAATTTCCCGAGTGACTGTTGTTTCATTACAGATCGAATCCATTCGATGGGATGTGGATAGGGAGGGGGAGGGACGAGGAGAGGGGGCAGAAGAGGGAGAAATCCTCGTCCATAACTCTGTTTTGGGACAAAATCAATTGAAGTGTAAGGACGACGACAACAAACAGGGAATCTCGGTTTCAGAGAAGAGAGGAAGAGGGAGAGAGGGAGAAAGAGATGGGGGGCATTCCATTTAAAATGATTGATTAGGCAGTTGGTCGCCTCAGTCGAAGGATTTCTCTTTGCAATTATTTGCTTAAAACGAATGGACTGAGCGGAAATCATCCTCCCCCCCTCCATCCCTCCATCCCTCCATCCCTCCCCTCTCCCCCACTCCCGTTGTCCATGGCTCCTCATCAGCTGCAGAGGAAATGTCCGGTAAGTAAGTAAGTAAGCAAATCAACATCAGTCGATTGCAACTGTTTATGCAAAATAAAATCAGCAATTAAGAGCGAAGAGCAACAACAACAACGTTGTTGTTGTTGTTGTTGTTGTAAAAATCACTCGACGGCCAGGCGTCGTCATCGTCCTGATTAGATCTCAGTGGATGAACATAGATACTGTAAGAAAAGATTATCTCCATGGTCAGAGGATCATAGATATCCAGTAGTGATGACGTCATGCAGGTGTCGTGACCTGGAGTAGCCGATTCAGTGGTCAATGCCAAAGACAAACTGTCATCATAACTGCTGCCGCCTCAGTTTCGCCTACTTTCGTCTGTTTTTGATGATGATGATGATGATGATGATGATGATGATGATGATGATGATGATGATGATGATGATGATGATGATTTATCTTGACCTTTAGATATTGGGATGTGTCCTGTTATATGTAAATTAATGATAAACAAAAGGAAGTGAAATTCTTTTTCAACAGTAGGAGGCCAGGAGCTGTTATTTTTCGATCTAATCGCTCAGGGAAGTCAGAGTAAGAAGACCAAAGCCCCTCCCCCTCGCCATCCCCCCCCCCAAATCCACGTGTTTTATTCAATTGCCACGTGATTCCGAAATGAACAAGATACTAAACGGCGTCACCATAATCATCTTGTAAAGCAGCCACACACGGCAGATGATGACCAGCCAATCGATTTCCGTTCTCTCTTTGTTTCAATTCTCTTGAGAACTCGTTTTCCTCTCTCCTATAAATGGGAGGGAGCACGCATTTCGACATTGTTTGAAAATTTTGCAAAGAAAATGAAATTTTATATTTCAAAACTATTCCTGAGAATTGAAGTGAAGAATTTCTACAAGAGAAGAAGCTCTTCGAATGGAATCCCTCGTGCAATGCATTAGTCTCTGCCTAAGCACTATACCTGGACCTACCTGTTGAAAAGATCGATATTGAAGAAGACATATTCGCCATTGATGAAGTTCAGTTCTGCTGCTTTCAGCATGATCTCTCTGACTGCATCAGCTTCAGCACAGAGCAGAATGACTGAAACAACCAGATTTCGCCAATCCTCAGTCTCTCTCTGATATAACATTATACTCTGTACATGTTCTACTTCTTAAGAGCAACATAAGGCAGACACCGATACAACACACTCTAATCATCATCGTCATCGCCACCTCTACCGCCATCGTCCTCGTCGTCGTCGTCATCACGTGACAACTGCGATGATCGCTCTGGAATTAAATTGAAAGTCCGGTGGAAACAATTTGAATCTCACAATCACATCAACGAGAAATCAACGAGATTCTTTAATTGAAACACAACAGAACAAATTCTCTATCTCTTTATCTCTTGAATGTCCTCACATGCTACAGTACATGTATATATACACAACAAACTGCTCAATTACTATTATTATTCAAACTATGTATATATATACAGTATATATATATACAGTATATATATACAGTATATATACATTATATATATACTGTATAGGACCCTCTTATATCGTAAAAGCGTCAAAGCAGACCTTCCCGTTTTTCAGTTAAGTTTCCTAAAATCTATATAATAGAAGATCTTAAGGATAAATCTTCGTTGTTTATATTATATATATATATATATATATATATATATATATATATATATATATATATATATATATATATATATATATTCTTAAAATAGTTTCAAAGAACTTTCCTCTGCTTAAATAAAGCAATTTTATTGAAAATAGATTAAAATTCTATTTTTTCATTAAACAGAGAACGTCGGATATAAGCCTTTCGCTAACAGTCTCCATTTGCGCTCCTCCTCCACCTCCCCATCCTCCTCCTTCCCCCTCCTCTCCTCCTCCTCCTGTTCTCCATAATTAACCTTCTTCCTGGTTCTGTTGTCTTGAGAAGTCACTTTCAAAAGAAACATCAAATTCACCAATATTTGTTTACACCGACAAATTCGTTATTCGTTCTCAAGACCCTGTCACACTCGGTCTCTAAAGACGACCAATCGACGTCGACATCGTCTCATTGTGAACGCCGCTTGAGTCTGCGTCGAAAAAGGTAATCAGGCGCCATCCGAAGTCAAGATGACGACAGATGATGACGCCGTCGTCATGACGACGTGCTTGACTTGCCTCCGAATCATCTGTTGCCACTTCGAAATGCTCTTTGCGATCGACGACGAAGCGCCCGTCTAATTAACAGAATCCCCGAGAACAGGAACAAAAGAACGACTCTGCGATTACAGCGCTGCGTTTTACAAACACTTCTCATGCAGATGACGTCATCAGTGGCGCCGCCATGTAACGACCTCGACGTCAATGTTCCAATCGCTGGAGTTCAGTGGAGAGCTGGAGCCCTCCAATTCAGACCCTACTCCAAGTAGGAACCGAAATCTTACTTCACCCCCCCCCCATGCTCCGTTCCCCACTGGAGTGACGGCGTAATTCCTCTCCCGCTGCCTTCTTACGAATCGACCGATGTTTGACGCATACTAAGTCCAGTAACCTTTGCCTGTAAACGTAATCGCCGAGCTACTCTTATGCTTAAAGACAAACATACGATGCTATTTACTACAAACGTCACATTTTCACAGATCAATAGATAGAAGTGTTGCCACTATACGCATTTCTTTTAGAGTCGAAAGATTTGTCGCTCTCATCGAGGAAATGTTCGAGAACATTGCACGTGAAAGGTGACCGAAGAGTGGGTTGGAGGGTGGGTGGGTGGGGGGTGGTGGTAAAAGTGTAAAAACGTCAAGAAATTCTTCAGTCTAAACGCCGATAGAGCGTTTGCAATGTATAAGCAAATGAGAGAGAGAGAGCGCTATAGAAGCGATGGATTCGATGGAGCGTCTTGTCTTCCAGGAAAAGAGTTTCCGATAAGCAACTGGTAGCTGGCCTTTCTTATCTCAAGGGTCAAAAGGAGAGGGTGAGTGCGGTGAAGCAGACTAAAGCGAACAATGCTGTAGAACAGGAACTGGAAATGAGAGGCAGTCTCTCAGTCGAAGACGACGCCTTTGTATAGCGCCTTACAATGTTTCAATGGATAAAAAAGATGAAGAGGTGGGAGAGGGAGCGCAAAACCACGATAACCAAAAAGAGAAGAAAATGCAGAGAGTTAGATCTGTAGACGAACACACTTGGAAAAAAGAGAGACATTGAAGCAGATTCACTCGACGACGACGACGACGACGACGACGACGAATCGCAGAAAATCTGACGTCTTCTACTGCTGCCCCTCCCTCACCTCCTCCTCCTCCTCCTCCTCTTCCTCCTCCTCCTTCGCAGACTCTCAACGCTATGACGCCGCCGCTGCTGATGCCGCCGCCGCTGCTGCTGCTGCTGCTGCTGCTGCTCGTTGAAGAGGCGCTTCGCTTCAAGTGGAGTCAGACACTTACATGCCAAGTTCTTAGGAATATTTAGACTGATTTCTGTCTTTAAGAGGAGAGAGAACAGAGAGAGACACAGACTGACAGACAGACAGATTTCTAAAAAGAGAAATTTATGCAATTCCTTAAACGGAAAGACGTGCGTTAATCTCTCCCCAATCAGCGTTAATTAATTAGTTAATTAATTAGTTAATTAATTAAGTTAGGAGAGGAACTGAACACTCAGTTTCCTTCTTAAGCCAATTCTAACATCACAGAGAGCAACAGATGAAAACCTCCGAGAGAGAATAAGCAGAAACCAGCTGAACACACACACACAGACACACACACACAGACACACACACACTCTCTCTCTCTCCTACTTCTCCTCATTATCTCTTCTCTTTCTTCTATTAGGCGGCGAAATTATTCGTACGACATTCCCAATTTCCCATACTGCCCCTCTGACCGTAGCTAGGGGGCGTTCCCCCGGGTGCCGTCATGGGGGGGGGGCGCATTTCGCACACCAATGTATTAATTTTTATATACCATATATTCCTCCGGTGTAAAATAATTCTAATGAGTAAAAAAGGTCGTCGCTCGAATTTAGGGGCGCAAATTTCAAATCTTGCCCCTGGCGCCGAATACTCAAGCTACGGTTCTGCTGACCGTCTGTCTGTCTGTCCCTCTGTCCGTGTGTTTGTCTGTCTGTCTTTCTCTATGTCTGTCTGCATTCGCTGCAAGCGGTAGGAAGAGATGGAATTTCGTTGTGTCCAGTCTTTTAATTGTATCCAACAACAGGATACCAAGGCGCTACATAAATCAGGTCATTGTGACACCCCTCCTTACAACAGACGAGCGTCGAAGTCACGAAAAATAATAAATCTCAGAAGAAAGACCCTGACGACCATCCCACCCACCCACCCTCCCTCCCTCCCTCCCTCTCCACCGTCTCCCCCTCATTGGCCATCTCTCTCTCTCTCTTTCTCTCTCTCTCTCTCTCTCTCTCTCTCTCTCTCTTCTCTCTTTCTCTCTCTCTCTCTCTCTCTTTCTCTCTCTCTCTCTCTCTCTTTCTCTCTCTCTCTCTCTCTCTCTCTCTCTCTCTCTCTCTCTCTACAATTTTTTCTCTTTCTCTTTCTCTTTCTCTCAATTAGACAATGATGTTAAACACAGGAAATTAATAGGACTAGAAACTGTCGCTACAATATTTCTGCGGTTTCATAAAAAGAATCATTTAGACAACACATGTTAAACACAGTAACTACTACTACTACTACTACTACTACTACTACTACTACCACCACTACCACCACCACCACCACTGCTGCTGCTGCTGCCACTGCTGCTGCTGCCACCACTGCTGCTGCTGCTGCTGCTGCTGCTGCTGCTGCCACTGCACCACCACTGCTGCTGCTGCTGCTGCTGCTGCTGCTGCTGCTGCTGCTGCTGCTGCTGCTGCTGTGCTGCTGCTGCTGCTGCTGCTGCACTGCTGCTGCTGCTATGCTGCACTGCTGCTGCCACTGGTACTGCTGCTACTAGTACTACTGCTGCTATGCTAGCACCACCACTGCTGCACCACTGCTATACTACTACTACTACTACTACTACTACTACTACTACTACTACTACTACTACTACTACTAGTACTAGTACTACTACTAGCTGTACCCAGCCACGCGTTGCTGTGGCAGATTCTAGCTTGAGACGCGTAACCAACTGTGAACGGCGGCTTCTCAATCGTCTTATCCATCTTCCTTCCCCCTCCTCCTCCTCCTCCTCCTTTTCCCACTCGCCCTCCCTGGCGGTGTTCCCAACCTCTTTTCTAAAATCTCATTTCCCACACCCCTCAAACCTCCACTCCCCGCCACTTTGATTTTCCACATTGCTCGGTAACGCATACACAGAGATACACACAGGGATACACGCAAAGATACACTCAGAGATACACTTGTACCGTACGGGAATGTTGAGTCGCTAACCATGTCAGAGCAGAACCACAAAGGACACAACACAAGAAGACATTTCTGCCATTTAAAACACGACTGTACGACGGTAGTCACCTGTTGGGCGCTGTGGGAAGGAGGGGGTCGACTGGGAGAGACGGGGTCTTTGGGGGTGACCACTTACTTCTTGATTTGGCCGATGCCTCCTGGAGTATTGTTTGGAAGTTGTAAGTGGCTGCATCGATGCCGACATCGAAGAATCGATACCAGAGTTCCTGTCCTGGATACTTCTCCGCAAAGCGCTTCATCTGGAGCGAGTAGATGGGCTCCATGGTGAAATGGCAGTCGCTTCTTGCTGACCTTTCGTTCGGATAGGCGCTGTAGATGACCCCGACGACCGTCCAGTTGAAGCGCTGCAGCGTATCGCAGACGAACTCTCCCAGTTTGACGTAGGAACTGGACATCCGCGTCAGTTGTTTGTACGTACTCTTCTCTTTGAAGGCCTGGACCAGGGCTACTCCAGTGATGACCGGGATGTTCCAGTGGGGCGAATAGCGGGCCACCGGGGCCACTGCGTAGTCACATCCGGGGCCGATGAAGACGTCGGCCATCTGGCGAATGTGCATGTCTATGGCGACGAGCGGTCCGTGAATCTCGGAGCACTTGGAGTCTCCGTAGTTCAACTGGATCTCGTAGTTGGGAAGCAGCGATCTGTTCTGGACGTTTTCCACTGCGTACAGGAGAGCGGCGTTCGTCTTCGGAAGCGACCAAGGGTAACGAGCGTCGTACGGCAGAATCACCCCCAGTTTCAGCGAAGCGTTGGCGCCGCCCGTCACTCCTGTCATGTGCTCGCCAAGAATGACCAGTGACCAGAGTGACCACAGTTGAGTCGTCGTCGTTGTCATCATCATAGTCCTCGTCGTCTGATGATGATGATGATGATGATTCGTTTTATGTCGCAGATAAAGTTCTTTCGATTTGCGTAGATTCTTTCATTTTCTCGCAGTTTCCGCTTTTATTATTCATGTGTAAATAACAAATGTCGCTTCATAAATGTGTTATATGAGCAAAGAAATCGTTCCAATCGAAGCCGACGTAACAGCTGCTGCTGCTGCTGCTGCTGCTGCTGCTGCTGCTGCTGCTGCTGCTGCTGCGATGGTTCCAGCGACTGAACCGCCGTTCTTCTGAATGGCGGATGGAAGGAGCACTCGACGAGAGACCGATTGGTCACGTGGTCTCGACCGAGCGACCCGTCGTCGCTGAGGCAAGGCGATCGAAGGGGTGGATGGGGTAGGGGAGGGGCGGAAGAGGAAGAGGAGGAGGAGGAGGAGGAGGAGGAAGCAAGCGCTCAGAAGTAGTCAGTCAGCAAGTAAGTAAAGAAGTAAGCCACGCGTCATATTGTTACTTAAACCGGATGAAATGCATTGAGCTTTGAGTCATCGGCTGAAGTGAAATTGCGCCAGGTAAAAGAGGACAGAAGAGGAAAGACATTGAAATAAATGATAATCAGACTAAACGGATGAAGTGAGGAGGAGGAGGAGAGATAGAAACAGAGGAGGATGGAATGTCTAAATAATTCCAGTTTAGGAAGAGAGCTAAAACCAGACAGGCAGACAGGCAGACAGGCAGACAGACAGACAGACAGACAGACAGACAGACAGAGAGACGTGAAGCGTCTAAAAACGCTGTGACTATGACGAGACAGAAGATGGCGGCAGAATTTGTGACGTTGAGACGTCCGGACCTAAAGGTCAAACGATAAAGAGAAAAGGTCAAAAGGTCAGTCGGAGGTCAAAGGTTTCTAAAGAACCGAGACTGTCTTGGATAGAAAGACGATGCATCTCTTGTCGATGGCGTATCCAGATTACAACAAAGTCATCGATTCCTCCTCACCCACATAACACTTTTTCATCGGTTTTGCACATATCCCATCTACCTGAGTGGGGGCTCGATCCCTCTCCCCGCCTCCTCCCTCCCAGTGGCTAGAGGCTTCGCCGCTTTTGCCTCTTGTACTCGGCTGGGAATGACCGTTTGACGAACAGCAACGTCCTCTGGCGAATAATGTCTTCAACTGATTCTGATTACCAAAATAGTCGCCAGGTGGTGATCATTATAATAAACGCGCGGAGATAAAAGTCGAACAGTCGACAAGGCAATTAAATACCAAAGGCAGGCCAGGAACCCTTCTTTTGCATACAGGTCAAGTAGGCGTGGCTATATGACGTCACTGGTTGATTGGAGCGACTGTTGCTACTGAGAAATCGTATCTAAGAATGTAAATGTACCTTTTCTTTTTATAACAATTTTTTTCTTAAGCTTCACAAACGTTTCGAAATACCAACCATCTTCCTGTATGAATGTGGTATAGTTGATTTGGTAAAAGTTTAGATTAGAAAACATCAACTATAAGCATTACAACAACCAAGCAAAAGCAAGAGAATGTTCAAATCTACCAAATCTATCAAACCTATCTAGGAATGTTTTAGTTTGTTTATTGAATCAGTGTTTATTCTAGCCACCTTGACATTGGGGGATTTTGAAATGTTTGGGGGCAGTGGCGGCTCCACCGGGGAGGGTCAGGGGGGCCCGTGCCCCCTTAATGAGAGCCTGGCCCCCCCAGTGCCCCCCCCAGTTGGGACCCTATACTTAATGCTACATACATTAAACAACAAATGGTTGGCCCCCATGATTAGAAGTTGCCACCCCAACGCCCCCCACTTGCCAAATCTTAGAGCCGCCACTGTTGGGGGGACAAGGTCTAAGTGACAAGCAAAAAGGTTATCTTCCTTTTCAAGTGGGCTGGCAAGCAAAAAAGGTCATCCTTCCATCCTTTCTAATATTTTGAATGCCCTGCCAAGCAAAGTATTGTCATCCTTACATTTTCCCCCTCTAAAACAATAAAAGCCCCCCGTCGAAGCACTTTTGGAGAAAATTTCCATCCCCATGCAACATATTAAAAAATTGGGGAATCTTAAACTTTGGGAATTCCTCAGAGAAGGCCGAGAATAAACACTGCCTTGAATAAAGTAATTAATTTGAAATATGTAAGTAGGGCGTAAAACACGGAGGACGGTCCCCCAATAATTAGTTGGCGGGCGACAGAGTATCAATTATCCTCCCAATGCTTTGCGCTAATGCGCTATATTGTAAAAAAATTCTATCCTCCCCATGATGTTGATGCCAAAATGACGCAAAATCCGCATTCACTCATTTCGGATGACCTTTTTTGCTTGCCAGCAGGGTATTTGGAGGGGGAAAATAGAAAAATATCAGGATGACTTTTTTTGCTTGTCAAGACTTTTTCCAGAGACGAAAGGCGGTCTGACTTTATCGACGACCCCCTAACATCTTAACGTATTTCATGGGCGATCTAAAGTCCCCACCATGATATGCAATATCCCCCCATAATGGACGGGGTTTTTTATATTTCTGGGGGTCAACTTTCAAAGTTATTCTTCCTCCACTCCCAATGTTGACGCCAGGTTTACGCCACTGTATGCAAGTAACAGTTAGATGGTATTAAAGCAGACAAATATATTTAGTTGCTGTAGTAAAGAAATGACTGATAGCACCGTTTAATCTACGTTTTACACAGTGTGGCATCTTTCTGAAATCGATGCAATGAAACGATATGCTGTGATCGTCTGATCGTCTGTCTTCCACGTGTTCTTACAATTTGCAACGGCACAATTTTGTGGCATTTTATCATATACACTTAGCCTGACTGTCTAAGTACTGTCAATATACTATTACTAACTTTTATCAACAAATATATGTATTCCTTTAACATTGCAACAGGCTGGCTGGCTGTTCCGAATCAACCACTGACGTCATAATTGGCGGGGTTTGAGATAATGAGGCAGCAGTACATCGAAGTTGACCAGCCTCTTAGTATTAAACAGTCTTGAACAGTCGACTTCAATAAAATGTCTGCGAGAGATGTTGCCGCCAGTCAACTGAATTTTGCCACACGTCTTCTCGTTCCCTTTAGTCCTCAGTGAAAACGAGGCTGAGTCAGGGATGATAACAAGGACTCAGCCCTCGAGGCAAGGACCAGGACCCAGAGGCGTAGCGTCCCAGTGGCTACTATGGGGCTCGAGCCATGGGCGGCACATGTGGAGGGGGCGTCAAATTAAGCGGTGATGACCTTATGCCTGACAAGCTAAAACCAGCAGATTGGGAGCGGTATTTTTTCAGGAGCCATGGGCGGCACAAGACCACGCTACGCCACTGCCAGGACCAAGGACTTGTAACTTGTCCTTAAGGAGTCCTCAAGGCCAGGACATTGCAAGGCCAAGGATTAATATACCTGAGCTGAGTGGGCGAGTGGGTGGGTGGGAGGAGGAGGAGGTAGAAGAGAGGAAGGGACAGAGACTGGGATATATTTTCGATTATAGCTTAATGAACCTGCGCGTGAGGAGAATATAATCTTCAATCTCGGTTTATTAAGTTTTATCTGCATTTATGATCAACTTCTGAGTTAATTGCCTGTGGTCTCTCTCTCTCTCTCTCTCTCTCTCTCTCTCTCTCTCTCTCTCTCTGCGTCCGTCTTCTTGTGATTGTTGGTGTATTAGTGAGGCCATTAGTGGTGAGTGTATTCTATCTGTTGCATCAAACTTTGTTACATCCATGTTTGACGTTTGACATTTCGAATTCTGCATATTAGGCCTATGCAGCTGATTGAACGCTTTACATTTGAGATGCTCTTAGGGTGCAGAGCAGCCCAATGAGTGAACGGCAGGAACCGTCCAATGGAGTAGACTGACTCAACTCAACACAGAGGAAATCCAGGAAATTGGACGAAGGCGATAGGATGGATGGGGATATATATATATATATATATATATATATATATATATATATATATATATATATATATATATAGAGAGAGAGAGAGACAGAGACAGAGACAGAGAGAGAGACAGAGACAGAGACAGAGACAGAGACAGAGACAGAGACAGAGACAGAGACAGAGAGGTCTTTCTGATGTTCTCTGAAGCTGCCTTTCAGAAACTCGTCTGCTCAACGCAAAGTCTCAAAGCCAGTTAATTAGTTTCCATGGAATATGGATCATGAAGGAATTTAGCCATACGTCGCTTAGCAACAGTTGGCTAGTGGCCAGCATTAGCCATCGATTCCTTCAGAGAAGTCAGGAAGAGATTTGGAAGCTAACGAAGCCTCAGAAGGACACATCGATCGCCATACAAACAACTGAACACAGTGCTCGAGTTACACAGGGCAGGCAACAACATTCGGCATGCACAGAAGTCGTCGCTCTCTTCACCAGACGATTAGACCGATGATCAGATTAAGTATTCAAGTCAGATTAAGTCAAAATAATTGATCTACTGAGTGAAGTCAACGTAAAGCGTAAGACTGTCAACTGGATGACCGAAACATCCGTGACCGCCGTAGAGAAGCTGAAGCATCGACCACAAGTGGACCAGGCTTCCTCTTCTCCGCTCTCACTGGAGAGGAATGCCTTGTTTGGTGTTTTCCTCTGTGTTTGGGACTTCTTAATTTGGTCACTTTTAAGCGAACTGCGCGCCTGCGATTCGTGCCATTGTGGCGCTAAACAGGGACGTTATTGGGGGGGGGGCGCAGGGGACCATTGACCCTCCCCTGATTTTTTAAAGAAAAAAATTTTCGCGAATTTTTGTGCTTTTAAAATCATTGTGTTCTCAATAATTTTATCGTTTTTATAATTTTATTACAATCACTGGTATGTACTATGTAGCATCGTATGCAGCATGTACTATGAACAAAAACCAATTTGCATACTGCGTAGGTATTTTAAAAATACTGCCTGCCTTGCAGTCGAAGGTCTTGTCCCCCGCTCCGGAAACAATGAAACGACGACCCTGGCGCTAAATAAACGAACAAATGACTCGACAACGACTACAAACGTTAACGAACGACTGCAGACGAAGATGTTGTTCCGGTGTCGAGTGCCAGACACAGAGGCCAGTCACGTGACTCCCTCCCGCAGTCAAATGGATTTGAGGACCGGCGACGCAGAGCGGACAGAGAATGCAGGTCTGGAGATGTGCGTTAACATATGCATAGCGGTCGATATCTTCTAAGCCAGAAGAAAAAACTGTCGCCGTCGCCTTTTCTCAAGATAAGACACGAAAATGCTACAACAGTTGATCTATAATGAAATCACGTTTCGTGTTAACTAAATAGTTGACCAAAATCACATCAACGACGCACCAGGCATCGCTCGAGGTGCGTCGGCCACTCGCTCCAAGAGTCCACAATCGATTGTAAAAGTAAAAGACCAATTCTTTCTCAGCGGGAAACTCAGCAGAAGTATGTGAACACTGCTAATAATAATACTAATCAATGCCATTTCAATATTTCTATGCTGTGACAATTTTTGCTGAAATTACGTTTTCCGTTTTCTCAGAACCAACCATCAAACTGACCATTCGTTACGAGTGGCTCTTTCTCACTTTCACTTTCACTAGTCCAATTATATTACAAATGCGTGCTTAACAGACAGAAAGACCGACAGACAGACAGACAGAAGCAGCAGGAGGAGTATAGCTGCTAAAGATTTGACACGCAACTGGGCGATAGGAGAGCACGAAAATAAGCGATATTCTGGGGAAATGAATCATCGTCCGCAGCTAAACGAAGATTCGATTTCCGTCTGAAGATAATTTCCGTCTAGTGACAATCTTAGTCTAGTGATAATTTGTGTCTCGGGATAATTTCTCTTTGCGTCGCTATTCAGTTTATGTCGAGAAAGTTTCTTCGCGCGTTTCAACCGATCGAGTCAAAGCTGAGAATTTCATGTTCAGCTGTGGACCTCCTTTGCCCTTGATCTAGCCTTGACCCAACCTTGACATCATCTTGGCGTATCTTTGACCTAACTCTCGTTGAATTATCTTGACCACGCAGGTTCTGGGTTCAAAGGTGAATGGTTCATAAACAGATCAGGCAGGCCTAAAAATTTTTACATTCTGAGCTATCTAAATAGAACAAATTAATAGGAAAGAAATTCGGAAATAAGGATCAGTTACCGGTGTAGCATATTATAATGACTCCCATATAATAATAACTCCTCCTCCATCATTATTATATATATAATAATAACTCTCTCTATATTATAATAACTCCCCAGAAGAAGTAGGCCTAAAAATTGAACAAAATAACCCCAATTTATAAAAATGTCTCTAAAATGGTTATATAAAATTATAGACCCATTTCCAATCTCCCAGTTTTCCTAAAATTTCTGAAAGGGCAATGCTTACCAGAATGTTAAACTACTTAGATGCATTTAATATGCTATCCACTGATCAATATGGTTTCAGCCCTATTTCTCCACTTAAATGCCAATAATGAATTTACCTGATACCAAAACAACAAATTTTGAATCCCACAAGCACACTTGGAACAATCCTCGATATAAAAAGCTTTTGGTGTTCTAGACCATGGTATCTCAGCTGGCTTCTGAAAAACTAAGGGAGTTATTATAATATAGAGAGAGTTATTATTATATATATAATAATGATGGGGGGAGTCATTATTATATATATATAATGAGGGGGGAGTTATTATTATATGGGAGTCATTATAATATACTATACCGGTATCAAACTGACCGTTCCACAGACAGGTAAGCTTTCCTTTACCGCTAACTTTTACTGACCGGTGAGTTCGACCTACCTGCGAACTTCGTGCTGACGTCGTCCTTGAGCAGTCGTTCGTACTCTTTCGGTCCATTTCGTCGGTCGAATTGGACGTTCGTCTGAATGATTCCCACCTGTTTGAATCGCGCCAGAACGGCGCTCATGGCCAAATAGCAGAAGCGAATGGTCACTTCGTCCATTTCGGTGCTGTTATGGATGACGATCACCCTCTTCCATGAATTCATCGCCAGCGTCTTTGCGATCATCTCAGACATCGAGTCGAACGTCACTCCGACGCGCGTCAGCAGACGATACTCGCTCTGCTTATTGTCGCCGAAGTCATGAGCCATTGCCCCGGGACTGACGACCGCAGTGTTCCAGACGGACGAAAAGCGCGCTATCTGGGCGATACTGTACTCGCAGACGGGACCGAAGAAGACGTCTGCTCGGCGCTTGTAGTTGTGTTCGAAGGCGGCCAAAGGCCCCGTCACCTGGTCGCAGTTGGAGTCATTCTCGATTACGGAGATGTTGCTATGTGGCAGGACCTGACGAACGAAGTCAGAGGCGATGGCATACTCCAGCGCCAGGGAGACTTTCTTCATGGAGAACATACGGGAACTGTCTCTGGTGACGATCAGAATGACCCGCAGTTCTCTGCTCTCGACGCCTGCTCCCTGCCCTTCCATTTCAGATGGACTTTGCTGACCAGAGGTCAATGACCCCATGCACAGAAGGACATAAGCCGCCAGGGAAGCTGTCAGACGACGTTGGAAGTTCATTTTGAAATTCTTCGTCCGTCGAGAATTTAGACGCAAATTCTGTCACGATCAATAAGAGTGACGAATCAACCGAATGTGAAGCAAGAACTTAAACAAGTCTGCTGTGTCTCGACGTCATTTCCTTCCAGGTATCTTCCGTTTCAATGGTTGCATTACCTGAGAAGAGAATGACAACTATGCACAGGACGAGAATATAAAAGACTGAACACGTATATACGCCTACAATACGTAATATGTCAGTTATGGTTCTAGAACAGCGGCTACCATTACTTATCATTAATTGGTGTAGTCATGATTCAAGAATAGATTGGTACCACAATGGCAAACATCAGCATAGACTATACCCCCTCCCCCGACCAGGGACTATGGGCGGAGCCCCAAAGGACCCGGCTCTCCACTCCAGTAGCAGTAGCTTTTAAGTATTAGGCCTACTATTAGAGTTTAACTAATAGTTCTTAATGGTCTTAATTTGAAATTTTAATTATGATTTTATATAAAACTCAGCCAATGTCTACAGTCGCTTGACCACAAAATCGATGAAAATTTCTAATCAGCTTTGCGCAGATTCTGCGACTGGTCCTACCCAATGGGGGGGGGGGTGAGGGTGGGGTGATCTGCCCTCAACGTGGTCCCTTCGTGGCTACTCTAATGATGACAGGAAAAGCGTCCGACAGCTGCATGCCCTTCGCCGCCGCCGAACGAAGAAGAATGTAAGGAAGTCTAAAGAACATTGAGAACTTTCATCTTACAATTAAGACCAGATACATCAACGACCCCAGAGTATCCGACACAACGGATTACAACGGAAGACAGACAGACAGACAGACAGACAGGCAGGCAGGCAGACAGACAGACAGACAGACAGACAGACAGACAGACAGACAGACAGACAGACAGACAGACAGACAGACAGACAGAGGTGTCTCAGTCACCTTATAATTAGACAATTGCGCGTTTCTGCCGATGAAAAGTTCATTATAATATGGGATACGATTAAAACGATTAAAACAAATGTTACAGCGGAACCACATTGACCACCACACCGTCTTTTCTAGTGCATAATAATGGTATATATATATATATATATATATATATATATATATATATGTGTGTGTGTGTGTGTGTGTGTGTGTGTGTGTGTGTGTGTGTGTACGTAGGATAGGTGTGATTTGACCAGTTAATCCACCGTATAAGTAGTCAAGAAATGCTTTTAAATTGTGTTTTAAACTGATGCACTACAGTAAAACCTCTTTAGTTCGCCCCTCTTTAGGTCGCCAAACTCCCCTCTCGCCATTGATGGGTCAAGAACGGATTTCCACTCATGTAAAATAACTCATTTAGTCGCCAAACTCGCCGCTCGCCGTCGCCACAACTTTCAAAATTCCATGCCTGTGTATTATGACCTCTTTTGCTCGCCATAGCAACTTTACTTATCGGTTTGACCGTTTATAGGCAGAGGCAAGCTCCGACCGACTGTTTACACAATTAATGACCATTCCCCTCCCCCTGATGAATACATCGGTGTTGATAATCAGCTATTAACCTGTCAGCTAATGTCTGGTGAAGGGATTGTGGTAGAGGTCTGCACGGGGGGGGAGGGGGCAAGAATCTGACCCGACAGTTGACCTCCCTCCCGCCACTCTCGCCCCACCCTGCGATGGCCAATCCCGCTCCCGTGGCTTTTGTCTCCAACCCAGCAGTCCCCGTGGCAGCAGACAATGGATCGGTTTTACAAAACTTTTCACCTGTATGCTGCTGTATTACATCAGCAGCAGGTACTCTGGTCTGCATTATCAACAATACGAAACACCGACGCAGCCTACAAGCTTAAAGCCTTTTCCTTTACAAGTTGACAGTTTCTCGTAGCCGACCTGCTGTCTATATACGTGAATATATAGCAACCTGTCATTTGTTCATGAGCTGACCCGTCCCTACTGGTATCCGCGGGGCACCCAAAATTCTCATCCCCGCCCCCGTGGGGGGGGGGCAAGCCTACTGTAGTTTCAGTAGTGAGCATTGTATTCGTTAAGCCGCCAAACTCGCCCCTAGCCAAACTTTCACCCTTGACCAATAGTGGCGGGCTAAAGAGGTTTTACTGTACTTTCCGTCATCTTTAACCGCCCAATCGCATCGAGTGTAGAAATCATCAGTCTCCAATTTCACTTTATGCAGCGATGCAGTTATAAATCGCACGGGGTCTAGTTCCTCGGGCCTTGCTGTCGCCAGTCAAACCGAATGAGAAAATTGCATTAGGTAGAAAGTCGATTCTATGAGAATATATTTTTACACATTTCGTTTTTCGCTCTTAAACTCGATTAGATCGGCACTGACTGTGCTTCTCAACCTTCATTCCGAGTAATGTGAGATTTTGGCAGAAGTAGATGGCGCTGTTTTAGCCCAACAAAGTATCTGCCCCAAGCCCCCCACCCCATTGTCCTATGCCATCCCCTGCTCCTGCTCCTGTTCCTGTTCCTCCTCCTCCTCCTCTTATCAGACGATAACGATAGCAGAAAGCAACTGCCTTTGGTAAAAATAATCTCGACCGCAGCTGCTGTGACTTCGTGACCTCTGATTTAGTCCACATTAGTCTCTTAGTCTCTTAGTCTGCAGAAACTGTTCTCAGAATGTCGCTGGAAAGCTGACAACAGCCTCAGGAGAAGAGGAGGAGGAGGAGGAGGAGGAGGAGGAGGAGGAGGAGGAGGAGGAGGAGGAGGAGGAGGAGGAGAAAGTACAGGAGGAGAGGGAGAGCCGACTGTGTACAAAACCGGGAAAGGAGATTTTGCATTTAACAGAGTAATGTTTCCATTATTACAATGTTATCAGAAGTCAACGTGGCCAAAAGAGAAACATTGTCAGAGGAGGAGACTCATCGGCACATTAACGTCGCCGATTGCCTTCAATCGGGTCTTTTGTGTGTCTTTCCATCTCCTTTGATCACTTTGAACTCTTTGAGGGATAAAGGGCTGCTGTGTGGGGGTATGCAATTGATTCCCCTTCACAGACAAGCGTCTCTCTATGACCTTTACCTGAGACGGTCAGAGGTCATGCATCCATGACTCCGTCTTTCCAGTGACGACCTGATTCTCTCCTCGTTTGAACGTCTTTTATCGTTTATCTAAGTCTAAGCTATGCTGCGCTTCGTTTGCATCTAATATTCTATTTCCAAAGTAAGTAAGTAAGTAAGTGAGTAAAATCTTGTTAACTTCTATAGCGCTTTCAAAAGAAGCACCAAAGTAGCTCCTTATTCCTAGGCGCTTAATCTCAAAATGAAATAGCTACAGCCAAAGGTGGAGTCATTCATGTCGGGTCATTTAATCAAAATTTAATCTCTAAGTGCTTTGGTAGACAAGAGACAGCGTAAGAGCATTGGATTTGCTGTACGTTTAGAGCTAGATTCGTGTATGGATATTAATTAAGCTACAGTACGTTGAATATTAATTAGATTCCGTTCCTGGATTTGTGATTGGTCAGCATTGATTCTGGACTTCACTGTGCTGAGTCGCTTGTGGTAGACTGGCGTTCAGCTGGAGAGAAGGAGGAGGGAGGGAGGTGGGGAGGGAGAGGGAGGTGCTACTGCTCAGCTTAACTCACGCATCATTAGGAAAAAAACTGGAATAGCAACAATTAAGCACACTCATCGCCAAACTACTCTCGAGAGATCTCCATATATATATATATATATATATATATATATATATATATATATATATATATATATGTGTGTGTGTGTGTGTGACTGTGGTGGTCGTCGCATTCGCGATTAAATTGTCATTTTGACATTTTCATCATCGAAGGAATTACGCAAAAATAATGCAGCAAATTAATACCGCCACATATACATATACATGTACGCACAAACACACACACACATATTGTATATAGACACGTTTTTTTGCTTTGATGCATGGACGTCTGCATGTAAAAAATATTAAACAAGCAAATGTTTATATTAATATTACTAGCATTTCGAATAATTCTGAGGTAGTGTGCTAGTGGAATGTAGTAATGTTTAGGAAATAGCTCTTATTTTGGCGCAGAGCGTCGCTGGCGGATTTACCACGGCACGAATGGTAGCCGCAAAATAAAAATGTAGGTACCCACGTTTTCTAGTAACAGTATTTTGAAATGATTTTTTGAAATGGTTTATCGTTTCTTTTTCTTTAAATAACTTTATTTCCGAATACAACCATTCGGTTTATCGCGTGAAGCAACGCCCTGAAAAATGTCATCACCACTTTTCACACTATCCGAGAGTTTGAAAAAAGTATATAAAGTTTCATCGACACTATGTAGACTAGCTATTGGTTGACAGATATTTTATCCGGTGGGCCGCCATAGAAATATGTATACCGGGCTTTAAACTGTCGACTCTTCATCAATTTGTATTTGTGCAGAAATAAAATCAGGCAGATATAGAAATCGACTCACTAACAAACCCCGGAATGAGAACAGTCTATGGGATGGTCAAGAGATCGAATTTCTGCTTTAAGCATTTATTTATTTTATATTCTTGTTTAATTAGGCGGCGCTTCAATTGCGGAATGACTTTTAGATCGCGAGATGTCATCTATGACGTCATTTCCGGCAGTCTCTACTTCGCCGATGGAGGCTGTTCGCATGACAAATGAGCGAACGTACTGCGCATGCGCAGTCGATTCCAATTCTCTTTCCGTTTTCCTCTGCATCTGTTATGAATCAGCGAATCAACTGCCATTACTAATGGCGGATATCCACCGACTCTCCAACGCCCGCACCGACCAACGCAGCAGCAGCAGCGCATAGGCGAATGAGGCAGTTGTCTTAACTGGAGAGGACGTGGTCCTATTGCGACGCACAACGGACCATAACTGCGCTTCCAGTCGACTCAGTTGAGAGACAGTTTATGGCCCTTCGTGTCTTCTGTTTTTCTTCTTTTTGCATTTGCACAGAATATTTCTTACCTCTTAAAGTTTTCATTTAAAAACCAAATTATATAGCGCCTTAGTAAACTGCAGCGTACGTAGCCTAATGGTGCGCATTGAAGTCGTCGATTTTCTGTCTTTCAGGGCAGCCTTAAAATGATCGCTTATTAGGGACGCAGCTATAAGAATGGGCTTGGGGCTTAAGGCCCACAGCCTGAAGCTGCCCCCCCCCCCAATGAATTCAAGCCCAAATGGCGCTGCGGGCTCAAAAGGAAGAAAGGCAAGTGAATCTTGGGCTTAAGCCCCCACCCCCCAACCTAAAATCCTGCCCATGCCTAGCTACGTCCCTGTCGCTTATCAAAATACTACTACTACTACGACGACGACGACGACGACGATGATAATGACGACTCATCGTTCGACAATGAGAGGAAGATGACGATTGGGACACGGAGTCTGTGTGTGTGTGTGTGTGTGTGTGTGTGTGTGTGTGTGTGTGTGTGTGTAAGGGTTTGCCTATCCTTTGTCTCCTTAATTAGGCCTATATCTTTAGAAATTTCCCTTAACTGTATTTGAGTCCATTTCGTGAGAAAGACGAAATTCATTTTGCTATCAGGAGTATTTCTAAGAAGACCTATTGACGAAAATTGATCGCGCCGCCGACGACGACTAAATGGACAGGTATGATAATGACGACGACGACGACGTGAGAGTGCTTTTTCGCTGAGCTGAAAGTGAAAGATGCTTTCGGAATTATTCATCGACTATTTTGTCACAATAAACTTTTTCATTTCAGTTGCCAAAACCAAACGACGATCCAGCTGGGAACCCTTTTAGAATGGCGATCCAAGAACGTTCTCTCCCTCCATCCTTCCCTCCCTCCCTATTCTTCGCCCACTCCTGTCCCCTCTCCCTCTGCCGCATTCAGAATGCTTTTAGGCGGCAATATAAGGAATATTTCTGCATAATTTGCCCAGAAACGAATAGAACACAACAGAGGAAGGGCGAGGGAGAGGATGAGGGAAAGAATGGGGACGGACTGATCAGTTAACCGCTTAGTCTCGTTCCTTCAAATAACCGCCGCTGTGACGTCATCGGCATAACTTATAAATAGAGTTATTAACCTATTACGTGAGACGTGGAACATATCAAAAAAGATTAAAAAGAAACTGGAAGCGGCAGAAATGTGGTTTTATAGGAGGATGCTAAAGGTCCCATGGACAGACAAGAGAACTAACGAAGAAGTACTACAGATGATGGAAGAGAGACGAACACTGATGACTACCATCAAGTTAAGACAGATGAAATTTTTCGGGCACGTGATGAGAAAAGAAGGACTAGAAAACTTGGCAGTGACAGGCATGGTGGAGGGTAAAAGATCAAGAGGAAAACAAAGATCAAAATATACAGACAGAATGAGAGAAGAAATGGGGATAGGAAATAACATCGAACTCCTGAGGAACACTAGAGATCGAGAAAAGTGGAAGTCCATGGCCGCCGACGCAGCAATGCATGGCACCTGAAAGAAGAAGAAGAACCTATTACGCCATTGTTCACTGTTTTAAACGATGAGATGCCCAACTAAGACGCTGAAATAATCACGTGACTGAACGGAACCTCGTTTTCGAATCGAGGTCCCCGCGTTTTGACAGTTCAATTCGAATCCCAAAAACATTTGCGCTGAAAGCAAAGGAACATCCATCGAATGAGACTGTCTCTGTCTGTCTGTCTGTCTGTCTGTCCGTCTGTCAGTGTCTGTCTCTCTCCCTCCAATTTTTCGTAATAGTAAATAGTAACATATTTTAAGCACGACTTACGTACAGTGCAAACGTAACCTTACCCTTGCTTTATTCCATTCTAAGCTCTTTGAAGAGCTTCGAAATGAAGCGATTCAAAGTGCAGAGGAAAACCGACTGCGTATAAACAGTTAGGGCTGTTAGGCTTTAAGAGGGAACGACGACGACGACGACGACGACGACGACGACGACGACGACGACGACGACCAGTAGATAGCTGCTGCTGCTGCTGCTGTCGTTCGTTCTCTCTCTCTCTCTCTCTCTCTCTCTCTCTCTCTCTCTCACACACACGCACACACGTCATCTCCAATTCAGCTTCCTCATCAGCGTACGCCGTGCGATTTGCCCGTCTCGTCGACGCAGCGTCCATTCTCACGGCGTACGATGTCCATCGATTGTGACGACTGAGACGTCGCAAACGCTGATTGGCTGACGTAAATTCTAATAAATGACTGACATTTCCAGGACACCTGCAGAGCATTCGTCTGTCTGTGTGGTTGTCTGGTTAAAACGCGTTTCCAAGGTATTTGCAAGGTCAGCAAAGGTCAATCCGTGAAACGCCCATTTCAACAACAGGCCCTGGTCTACTCAAGTCCTTTCTGGTGGATGATTCCTCCTTTTGATCTCCTTTGATCTCCTTTGATCTCTTTTGATCACCCTTTTATAGCCGTGTCTTAGTGAAATCTACTTACGATGAGACTGCGGATCAGTTCGATTCCTTAAATCGGTTAAAATATAAATAATAATTGAGAAGAAAACATCTTTCTCTTCCGCTATTAGAGCTTTCACCGGAACAAGCTTCTATAGCGCCAGGCAGTGGCGGCTCCACCGGGGGGGCAGGGGGGCCCGTGCCCCCCCAATTGAGTGCCTGGCCCCCCAGTGGCCCCCCCAGTTGGGACCCTATACTTAATGCTACATACATTAAACAACAAATGATTGCCCCCCCCATGATTAGAAGTTGCCACCCCAACGGCCCCCACTTGCCAAATCCTAGAGCCGCCACTGGCGCCAGGTTATGTCGTCTTCTGCAGATAAACGCTGACGTTTGGCTGCGTCTTTACATCTGTCACCAATGTTCTCTATAATATGACCCAACGACTGGAAAGTCTAATCAGGGTAAAGACATCGACCTCTGTTGAAGAAGTCTCATCTGACGCAAACGAACACTGCGGCTATCGAGGGAGAGAGAGAGAGAGAGAGAGAGAGAGAGAGAGAGAGAGAGAGAGAGAGAGAGAGAGAGAGAGAGAGAGAGAGAAGCACGCTCTCAAGAGATGCAGCGTCTGCTGGAGATGACGTCATTGTCACGCGTTTATCACGTCTGGATGACATTGTCAACAGGCATCGAAGACAGGAAAAATGACAAATGCTCACCTTCCAACAGTCAGTTATGACGTATACATAGCGGAAGTGACGTCATCTTTGTCTCACTTGATTCCTCAGCTGTGTTGACGGTCGAGTGGATCGGAAAGAAAGTGAAGCGGAAACGTCATGACAATGACGCTCTTCACTCGGTCGAATATTGTTTGCCATCTGGCGACGATTTCCTCTCCATCCTCGAGGAGGTCGACGTTTATTGTGCGCCATTTTATTTTCAAACGCTTCATCATCGTCGTCTTCTATGTTCACTCGGAAGGAATTTGACGACGTTTGACTGCACCATAGTCACGATGACTTCTCTCTCTCTCTCTCTCTCTCTCTCTCTCTCTCTCTCTCTCTCTCTCTCTGCTTCTTCGGCTAATTGTACGTTATGACGTCATGTGACAACATGGTAAAACAACTGGGACACATACATCACAAATCAGTCCTAAATACCCCAGCAAACGTACAAGAGCACAGATCTACTAATTAAGATGATAATATTAATATCTAATGTGCCTTATAGACCGGTCGATGCTTCCTGCTTCCCTAGAGTCCACGTAGTTATCAGACGCAGATCATGCCTTGTATTCGACTGCAACTGCATGAGTGCATTCCCAGGAAAGCCCCCTAAAAGTCAAATTTAAAAAACAAACTCCAGCCATTTTTATTGTTTTAATATAATTTTAGAATAATTTAAAACGGAAATCATCACAGCAGTTTACAAATTATTTCCACATCAACTCAACATATAATTAGAGAATGAAATGCAAAAGCACCGACTGAACTCCTCTCAACATGTCACCGTTCTCATTACGAAGCTTTCCCTTTGCACAGACGACTCATCTGCCGTTCACTGTCAGCGACACATTTCGTTGAAATGCAAAAACACAGAATTTTCTAAGAATGTGCCGATGAGCTCATGAGTTTGTGTAAATAAAAAGATTTGGTGACGGAGTGATGTTGATGACTCTAAACATTCTGATGAAGATTCATAAAAAGTTTCTCTTTCCACCAAACGGTTCACTGCTGTGCGCTGCCCTCTGCGTGCATTGGGGAGGGGGAGGGGTCTTCTCACTTGTACTCGGTCTTCTCATCAAACACCTAATAAAACAGAATATCATAAAATAAAACCATCTCATTGTAGGTTTTAAATAAAACTGCTAAAATAGTTAAGTATGCCAAAATACTGTACATGACTGTATCTAAAATGGCTCCCGTCGCTCTATACTAGAGTTACAACTCAACGACAACATTAGAGGAAAAGAAGATGTAGATCAACAGAAAGTCTGACCTCTCTATTGGAGCGTCATTTCTGACGATAGACAAGCAATTTCAATGACCGTTCACTTCGTTCAGTTTATTTACACAATGTCATTCTTTTATTGACGTTGATCGTCATGCATGGGGCTTATAGAAGCCGAGGGGAAGCCACATTGCCGAAAGCACAAGTCAGCGGCTGTGTGGTCATCTCGTCACTCATACCTTCGTGGTTCCACCTCCAGCCTTGTGGTTGATGTTGTCATTCGCTCCAGCCCTAGATTCTACTCCTTCATAAGATGTTTTTTGATCAAACACCTGCAAAGAGCAGACAACATAACACTATAAATAACCACTATACATGACGTCATTTAGATCAGCAGACAATGTCATTTGACATCTTACATTACATGACGAGAAACAATTAAATGACCAATTTAAAAATCAACGTCAACTATGAGTTAATTTTACCAGAGCAAATCAATTCTCAACTGAGCAACATTAAACCCGATCTAAATAACTCATATCCAGGCATCTTCATTACAATGCACTCAACTCTACTTAACACCCCATTATTTGACCACCTCTTTCAAGAGAACATTAATCAGAAACTGACGGAAAGCGTTATGATCCAGTCTTGTACCTGATCCTCCCATCTTGTCCACGTGATTTTACATTCTCATAAGTAGTTTTTTGTCAGAGAGACAGACAGACCGCCACCTGCTTTGTTTGACCAATGATTTGTCGTTTGCACCAGCACGTGACTTTACAGTTTCTCACTAAGTAGTTTTTCTGATCAAAAACCTGTACCGCCACCTGCTTTGTGACCAATGTTGTCGTTTGCACCAGAGACAGACAGACATCAAAAAGTTAGAAGACAAACAAAGTTAGAAGACAAACACTGGGTTGGGGCTGTCCATTAATTACGTCAACAAAATAGGGCGGTTTGAAAAAGTTTAACACTTGTTGACAGGGGAGGAGGTCAAGACAAACTGATGATTCAGATTTTACAATAAATTTAATAAATCAAGAAAAATACGAATTTTAATTTAATAGTCGGTGCATTGGTCCTCCGTGGTATACACTCACTCATTCGTCAACAGCAGCCCACCATCACTTTAATCCTTAACCGTTTGCACTCTTACCTGGGGAGTCATAGTCTTGCATTATCATATTCTGCTTTTTAAAATTTGATCGTAGACTTGTATCAATTGAAGTTTGACAGTTGTTGACAGAGGAGAGTTAAAAATTGCCTAAAATTTTTTGACATACCATAATTAATGGACGGCCCCTTGAAGGGGGACTCAAAGTTTTTGACCTAATTTATGGGGTCAAAGAAAGTTTGGCAGTTGTTGACAAAGAGAAGGGGAGATCAAAATTTGCCAAAAAAATTGTTGATGTAATTAATGGACATCCCCTTTCATGATGATCCAGTCAACTTGTCCTTACCTTTGTCGTACCGCCACCTGCTTTGTGACCAATGTTGTCGTTTGCACCAGCACGTGACTTTACATTCTCATAAGTAGTTTTCTGATCAAAAACCTGCACGACAGAGAGACAGACAGACAAACAGCAAAGTTAGAAGACAAACACTGGGTTTCATGATGATGGTCTCTTAGTTTAGGAAGCAAATTGAATGGAGACAGAAGATTAATTGTTGTTACTGGTTGTGAAATGATCTTTACAAGTGACAACTGCATAACATTAGCTATAATATCATGTATTGCCTTCTGAGTTTCTGCACTGCAAGTGAGTTTCAATTGAACAGAATCAAAGTAAACTCATGACATTCTACCTTTGTCGTACCGCCACCTGCTTTGTGACCAATGTTGTCGTTTGCACCAGCACGTGACTTTACATCCTCGTAGTTTTCCTTCTTGTCATAAACCTGTGCACAAAATAGGTGTTACAATATCTGCTCAAGTTTCAAATACATCAAACATAACTCTTAAGAGTACATTTTGTTCTTATAATGAATTGCTTTTCAAGTTTTTCTATTAATAAAAAAGTCAATGGACTTCATATCGCCATCAGATTATGAGTTTCTCTAACATTGATTCCAATTTACAACTTATGAAACACCAAACACCATCGAAGGACAACAACCGATAGAAATACTACATAGAAATATTTTCCTAAAAGATAATTAAATAGTAGTAGTAGTAGTAGTAGTAGTAGTAATAGTAGTAGTAGTAGTAGTAATAATAATAATAATAATAATAATAATAATAATAATAATAATAATAACAACAACAACAACAACAACAACAATGTTTAAAATGGTTCAGGAGGCTTGCCCTGTGGGAGAACCATTGTTGTTGTTAGCAATGAACAGCTAATAATTAATAAAACTCATACTCTACATTTGAAATCACACTCGATTACATCATATGTTGTAATCATTGCAAATTGTTCACCTTCGTAGTTCCACCCCCTGCTTTGTGGTCGTAATTGTCCATTGAACCAATCTTCGACTTAATGTAAACAACCTTCTTACTGCTGTTATCAGCCATTCTGAACGGTGATGTTCTGCAGAACAGCGAACAGAAGGACTTTGAGTTGTCCCAAGACCTTTTCAGTCCATCGAAACCAATGCTCTATCATCACCAACCGCCGAGCCTCCTACAACCACATCGGACAATCTCAAGGTCAGCCGTCACGTGTACCAGCGGTCGACCTGGATCATCGTCGGGCTCCCTAGAAACAGAGGCAATGAGGTGACTGGCTGCTATGGAAACTGCTTCAAATGTCTCCAAAATAAAAGCCGTCGACTCAATCGATTCCATTTTTTAATTCAGATGAAAACAGAGCAAAACAGATTTACAAGTCCACACTAAACGAGAGCTTCCCACTCACTACCACTGCCAACGATGGGGTATAAAAAACAAATTATTAAAATTAAAAATTAATGCGATTACTATTACAAAAATAATATAATTATTGTCTCACCTCTCTCTCTTCGCCCTCTCTCTTCTTCTCCTTCAGATCCAGTGACGTAATCTTTCTTCCATTAATTCTCCGACGTCATTCTATGCTTAGAATTCAACTATCACTAGAACGAGTCCATGACGTCAGAAAGTGAAACCAGTTCTCCACCATTTTGGTTGTGTTATCGCATTACCGTAAGTCCTTCAATTGAAGCCGGATCTTAAGCAACAGAGGTATAAAGTCATTTGTTTGAGCAGAAACCCGTGCGTGCATTAGATCTTTTACGATAATTTCTATGGTTACCACCATAGCAACCGTTACCATTGTCATGGCAGCCATTGTCAAAACTCAGCAGAGATAGCGGCAAACTGTCTCAACTTTTTGCTATCTTTACCATAGACGGATTAATTCCAGTTAATTTTTATGAAATCCGTATTATTATTATTATTATTATTACTATTATTATTACTATTATTATTATTATTATTATTATTATTATTATTATTATTATTATTATTATTATTATTATTATTATTATTATTATTATTATTATTATTATTATTATTATTATTATTATTATTATTATTATTATTATTATTATTATTATTATGATTATTATTATTATTAATATTATTATTATTATTATTATTATTATTATTACTATTATTATTATTATTATTATTATTATTATTATTATTATTATTATTATTATTATTATGGCGCAATTTATAACGTTAAAAGGGAGAGAGAAAATTAAGAAATAGCTGTTTTGAATAAGCAGCTTCTGCCGGACTGCTTTCCAAGTTCCAACACCACTGCAGAATGGTACAACGGCGGTTTAGCTTTAAAAAGTAGGCGCTAAATGAATCGTCATCTCTGCCAAGTGAGTCCCTCGAGTTCCATAGAGTTCTATAAAGTCGGAGTTTGTCCTTGAACGAATGTTTTCGTTTCGAAGAGACAAGATGGCGACCAATGCACTGCGGGTGATCATTCGAGAACTTCGTCGTAGTCACCCAAAGGTAACTGTTGACTGATGAACCTATGCAACCGTAAGAAATATTCTTTTGATAATCTTTGTAGCGCCTGAATTTAAATTTATTGGTTAGGCAATATATTGTTGTAAGAATGAGATTACACAGCTAGGTCACTATGTGAATGAATGGCCGGGTGGAACATACACAGGGCAGACTACTGAACATCTCTAAGCACTGCTTGTATTAACCCCTTAACTGGGGACCACGGATATATCCGTCCATTTTACATTGAGTTACAGTTAAATACCCAGTTAAGGGGTTAAGTGTGTTTTGTCATTAGACTCGGATTGCTTTTTAACGGTTTTCAATATGTAAGTAAGTAAATCTCGTGGTTTCTTGTAGTGCTTTCGACGTAGTATCACAGTGCCTCTTAATTCTTTCTTAAAATAGCTGTGGGAAAGGTGCTTGGTCAGTCAGGCATTGGTCGATATATCCTTAGGGCAGTAACGCGAGGTTGTTATGGCTATGGAGATTGGAGGAAATTATTTTACAAATAGGAAGGATTTAAGCTTAGATCTGAAGACATGAAGGTATTGTAGTTTGTTGCATTTGATCTAAGGATTCTGTGAAGAAATCGGCGATGTACTGTTACGTACTGGATCAATACCACCGTCATCAGGTGACAGGAGCCAAGTACTGCAAAGAGACGGACGAAATGCGTCACTTGGCGCAGACCTATGCTGGCCTGCTTGAAAATACGAGAAAACGCGAAGTAAGCAGCTGATGTTGTAGTCTTTGTTCTTGAAATAGTCCGACAATCGGATGTTATATGGGGACCGTGAATTTGTATTATTGATATATTGATGGCGAATGCATTTTCCTGTCACAGTGGTGGGGTAGATTGACTTCCCTGGCTGGGATGTCAGTACATCCCAGCCAGGGGTGTCAACTACATCCCCTCAGTGGAGGGGATGTAGTTGGGCAGTTGGGGGGAGAGATTCCCCACTTCCCCCCTACAAATCGCACCCCGGTTATCGATGTTATGTTCCTTTTTCTCCACCAAATTCAGATATTTGCTCCTTAGTGTCTTCTCATTTCTGATGTTCATTTTGTATTAATTGAACTCTGTGTGACATGTGAACATGTTTCTCATTGTCCGTTAACTCAGTTTTATAAGCTGACAATAGTGTTGTGTTTGTCGTTATAGTTAGTTGTCATTGTAGATGTTTTTCAGCAGTTAATTTGTTAATTTTAGGAACTCATTGCCCAGTATACTCGTGGGGAGCGGTCTATTAAAGAATCTGCTCATCTCGTCGGACTTTCCTTACCAAATGAAAAGTGATAACAACATTTTTTAAATTTTGCATATCGTTTTTTAAATTTATGTAAAGAACTGATTAGAACATAGAGTGTTCAATGAAAAGTCATGAGTATTTGTAAATGGTTTTTGCACCAAAACCCACATTTGTATGAAATTTTTCTGGTGAAAATCTACCCTGGCAGCATTGGCGTACCCACCTACTGATTGGGACTGGTCTTGGGGTCTGCACAGAACCATTGCGAAATTTGGGAGGGTAGTTACCCGTAATCTAACTGAAGAGAATATGTGAATGCATTAAGAACTCCTTGACCCTTGACAACCTTTTTACCTGAAAATGTGGATGTTCTCCCATTTTTCAGAACCACAATTATGCCACTGTACATAGTGATGTAATTTATAACAATATAATATGACAAGGTTTAAAGTGGTTCAGCAGGGACTGCCCTGTGGGAGAACCACTGTTGGGAACCATACATTGGTAAAGTCTTCAAGTGAACTCAGAACTATGAAAGAATTGGCAGTGAACTCTATACTGCAGAATTTGCTCATTACTAGAACATTTTCTCTGTTGTTCTTTCTGACTCTTAAGACTTGCCTCAAAGATCTTATTTAGCAAAGGTTCTTAACATCTGTTAATGCAACAGAGCCCATAAAGTGATCCAGTTCTTGAACTGTCCTTGTACCCTGGGCACTGGAGACTTTTAAAACTTAAATGCTGCAAAGTTAGAAGTGCCTGTGATCCGAATTCTGGGCACAGATCTGAGATTGAATTCATAAAACCAGGTTCAATCTGGCCATGGTCATCTGATCTCTCTCTCTCTCTCTCTCTCTCTCTCTCTCTCTCTCTCTCTCTCTCTCTCTCTCTCTCTCTCTCTCTCTCTCTCTCTCTCTCTCTCTCTGATGCTGCAGTAACGGCATTGCCACATCTTGTTCTAGATTTGTGGGCAGTGTAGGTCCCTACATCACACTCTTTCGCGTCTCTTTTTTGCATTTGTGCTTTGGTTCATTAGCTCATGCAGTGTGTCATGATCATCATACTCTATGCTGATGCCATGTTGTAAATCTTGGAATTGGATCTGGTCGATTCTACTACAAATTCCTCAGAAACTGTTTTCAACACAAAATTTGTATGATCATACGGTAGATCATATTAGCACATGTAGGATTGTAGGCTTATAAATGGGAGACTGGGAGGGTAAGGTGAAAATTAAGAAATTCTTTATCACATCAGTTGATAAACTATATATATATATATATAATGTATATATATATATATATATATATATATAGTATATATTATATATATATATATGTGTGTGTGTGTGTGTGTGTGTGTGTGATGTGTGTGTGTGCAGAGTGTGTATGTATGTATGTATGTATGTATATCCTTCCACTACTTCTAAGGTGGTGATGCTTCTATTTTATCATATCCAATGTCTGGATTCTGTAGAGTCCTTTGTTCATACTGTCGACGGTAGATCCGTGAGCAGAGGAAGAGTAGAAGAGCCCATTTCCAGGTCATTAGAGCCCAGACACAGCTCAGATAATAGCCTCGTCCGGTTGGCGTTAGGCCTAAACAGAAAAAAATCACTTTATATAGCGCTTTGTTATAATGCCTTCAACATCAGTCTAAAGTGATACATGTGCCATATTGATGGCCAGTCAATAGTGCTGTTCTGTTGAATGCCTGAAAAGTGACTGTTGATTGTCCGTGGATCTGTCTACGCCTAGAATGTCATTTTATTGCTTGAATGGGACAGAGTGAGTGGGCTGTTAGATAGGCTCACAGCATGTATGGCTAATTGTGACTAATTTGTGCATTTCTGCATCTGTCTTAAGATGATTCACGGGTGTTAGCAGCTGCTTTGACACTCTCTGTCTGTCTGTCTGTCTGTCTGTCTGTCTGTTCTGTCGTCTGCTACTGACTTTGCTTTTCGGCGATTGCGACGATGACGTAGGCAATGGCGGCAATGACGGACGCCAGTTGCCCTAGGCAACCGAGCAGCATCAGGTGGCGAAGTATCGCTGAATGTCTCTGCCACTGATCTCGTATCTGCTTCACGTGAACGCCCAATGTCACTCCCGCAAACACTCCTACGAAAGAAAGCACGTCACGTAGACCTATAGGCCTAGTCTACGTAATGCGTAACTGTGTATGGGGCGTAGTCCGGGGCGTCTGCAGACAATTTTTCAGAGGGAATGTTATCCGTGGATACCAATTTGAAACCGTTTTTGTGAAACCAGTAATACTGTACTGTAATTACATTAAATGATGTTGATATGTCTGTGCGTGTGTCTGTGTGTTGAACTACCTGATGCATTTTCAAAATTGTTGGAATATTAGGCCTAACTGGTATCAAAGACATCTGCCTTGACTATTCCCCTTTCCAGAGGGAGGGCGACCCCCCATTGAAAATGCCCATGGGCGCATTCATCCGCTTATCTTATATACAGTAGAGTCTTGGTAGCACCAGACTCCAGATTTTGAGATTGGCTAACTATTAATCTATTAACGCAATGGTTGCCAGCCTTTTGCTACAAGCGAGCAGTGGCGGATCTAGGATTTGGCAAGTGGGGGCCGTTATGGTGGCAACTTATAATCATGGGGCCAACCATTTGTTGTTAGGTATGTAGTATTAAGTATAGGGTCCCAACTGGGGTCAGGCACTCAATAGGGGGCACGGGCCACCCTGTGGAGCCGCCACTGCAAGCGGGCCGATATAAAATTTCATTGGCATGCGGCCGGCCGGATTTTTGGTGCCTTTTGCACACTGATCACTGTTTTCAACAGTTGTAGAGTCACGTAGGCCTAACGGTGGTCTAGGCAACAACTGGTAACAGTTACATTTAAACAGCAGTTTAAAGTAGGCCTAAGTTACTATTTTACTAACTTAAGCACAGGAACTTAAAGTCTTGCTCATGACTCAGTAATAATTTATGCATAAAAATGTATGTGGAAATATATATATGCCCTGAGGGCCGCCAAATGGTCCTATGCGGCGGTGATATAATGATATTGTGAAACAGCCTGCTGCGCCTACCTGACAGAAGACCCCAGACCGCCGTATTGAGGTTCTTGTAGACGAAGCCAAAAACAAGAGCAATCGAAAGACCGACGAACAGACCGATCACCGCAAACGCAATTCGGAATTTCATTGAGATTGTCAGAGGCTCCATTATGGATCGCTATCTATAGAGGCGATGCCTCTGTTGACGGAATGATTCTGGCTTTTCTCGTAGCCTATATTTTGAAATCCTACTCTTAGGGCTTAAGAAGTTTTTTAAGGTAACGTCGTCTACATAATATACAGCATCTGTAGGCCTACTCGCATGTACGGACGTGCTGCCGGCCTATTGGTTTGTATAAGTCGTTACGGAATACGGACCATTGTCAGCTGGAGTTCAAAGGTCATTGTCTCATCGGCTGTCTGTTTCCTAATAGCGATAATTCCTGGGTTTCATGTCTGTCATTCGACTGTAGGCAGTTGGAGGGCCGATTGACTGGCCCACTGCGACCTTTAAACTACCTTCTTTGCTATTGTCATGATTGACCTCAACGGACTTCGAATGACTGTTTGGCTCTAGGCCTACCTAACTATAGTCGTGTTGTGAATAGATTTTTCATGCACAGCTCTAACATGAAAAGTCATTTGGTTATCGGCCTAGCTATTATAATAAACCTAACCATGATGGAATGCCAACCAGTTCTAAGACGATCCATTTATTTACAGTACAAAAGCAGACCTTATAAGCGTAGAAAAACTGAAGCTCTCAAAGTGCACACGAGCTCCGTGCCGTCGCCACTGTGGAGTCTGCAGCAATCGATGGCCAAGAACTGCTTTCCAGCCATTGTCTAGCTAACACTTGACAAGCGATGTAACACATTGCTTGCCAGATTGATTGATTGATTGAGGTTATTTTCAAATAGGTAAATATCAACATATCATACTGTAATAGTAATTACACAAGCAGACCTATAAGCCTAGAGAAAGCTCATAGGTCGTTGATAAGTGATAACCATCACCGGTTGAACTCCATTTACTCTGCGCCATTTAGAAATTCCTTGCATTTTCTCAACTTCTTCTAATATCTCTGACATATTTTCTTATAAAACTTAAAGTATTTCAAAAAATCTTTTACTCCGTAGCTGTAACGTTCTTTGAAAAGCGCTGTATATATTCACGAAATTTACTTACCTACTTCTTTCCGTTATCAATTGTCTCTGTTTCCAAAACCAGAACGGTCTCTGGAGAAAATGCTTCTATCAACGTTTAGATTCACGTATTATCGTTCATTGATGTACAGTTCGGTGCTAAAATTTTCCACTAGGAAATCGCCGATCGACCATCGACCATCGAATGCCGTAAGGAGGAAGACAGGGGTTGACGGTGGCACGATCTTTGCGCTGTCGTCGGGTGGAGGGAAGTGCGGAGTGCAGGTGTTTCGTGTTTCTGGTCCAGGTGTTGGGGACGTTCTGAGGATGGTCGGTCGATTCAGCGGAGATCCTCCTCAGCCGAGGAAAGCAATCCTCAGACGATTCTTCCATCCGAAAACAGGACAAGAGATCGACCGGGGACTGCTGCTATGGTTTCCAGGTTGGGGCCATAGTTAGCATATGTAGGCTTTAAGCATGTATTATGATGGCTAATTTGTTACAGTTCCTTTGAGAAATTCTCTAGATATTTAAAAAAATCATTTCGGAGCAAATTACGATCAAGCGAGAAGGGTGATCAGAGACATGGACATAATGTGAATGAGTGGATGGGTGAAACAGTGATTCTCACACAGGGCAGACCCTATTGAGCCACTCTAGACTTTGTTATTTTTATTATTGTTATTAGTATTATGTATATGCATACACTGTATGTATATGTTGGTAGATAACTAATTAATATTTCTTGACAATACACAGCAGAACATTGTCAGAATATCTGGTAACATATAAACATCATATGCCACAAAACTGTGGCAATCAGTTTTGTCTGTATCATTGTCATAATGTTTGTTTTCATCATCATTATCTCTTGGCATAATCAGGTGTGCAGCTGAATTCTGGCATTTCTGTTTTAGGACCGAGTAGTTTTACGGGTGAAGACTGCTGTGAACTGCATGTCCACGGTGGTTCAGCTGTTTCATCTGCGATCATCGATGCTCTTGGTTCTCTGTCTGGGTTGCGTTATGCCGGACCGGGTGAATTTACGAGAAGGCAAGTGTTGAATGAGTCAGACAGTGAGTGTCACATAGATTCCATTCAATAATTACTTACCGGAATACTTGTTACATCAGGATTTCTTCTGCTGGCGTTTGTTAGATTTTAAATGATCTTCATTGATTATGCATGAATAGCACCATGTATATTGGGTTGAAATTTAGTTTTACCAAATCGACATAATTCAATAAATTTTACTGTAAAGGTCCTTTCAGAATGGAAAACTGGATTTGACTGAAGTGGAAGGCATTGCGGATCTCATCAATGCAGAAACAGAAGCCCAGAGACGACTGGCTCTCAGGCAGATGAACGGAGCACTCGCCAAACTCTATGCAGCATGGAAAGACAAACTTCTTAAGGTAGATGCAATGCAGTGGAAGTTTTGCCATTCTCTGTTCTTCATCTTATCATCAATCCTCTACTTTAGCATTGCCACTTCTCCAACATGATGAGGTGCATGTTGATCTGTGAGAAAGATACCTGTGCTTCACAGGTATTGCATTAAATTTAGAACATTTGTCAGATTGATTGTCTGGTAGTGATGATGATGATGATGACGACGACGATGACATGATTTTTTGTTCTTTTAGACTGGAATTAAGTGATCAGTTGATATGATTTCTTAATTTCAGAGTGTTGCTCACCTTGAAGCCTTCATTGACTTTAGTGAAGAGGAGAACATAGAAGATGGCATCACTGAGGCAGGTACATTGATGTCTACTCCAGGTTTTCATCATTTGAAAATTGAATTTCTATTTTTTGGTCTCCTTAATAATATTTTCATTTCAGTTTCTGTTAAAAGTTCAAAGTACATTATTGATTTTTCTAATTCTTTTGATATTTTCAGCATGGAATGGTGCTCTACTGTTTGATTTGCTCCTTTAGCTCTTAGAATGTCTTGACTGTGCTTATTGATGATGAAAATATTTTAACTTCTGTATGCTTATAATTCCAGTGTTTGACAGCGTATTTGAAGTTCGGCAGGACCTGCAGCGCCATCTGCAGGACAGCAGACGTGGCGAGCGTTTGCGCAGTGGCGTCCACTTGGCCATCGTTGGTCAACCAAACGTTGGGAAAAGCAGTCTCCTGAATGCACTCTGTACGTACAGCATCCAGCTTCCATGAATTACTCTGTGTATGGGATGTTCTTGTTGTTTCTGCAACTTTGCCAGCCGTTGTTGTGATGTTATTATGGGAAGTGGCTGATGTCTGTTGTGACTTATGCACAGGTGGGCGACCGGTGGCCATCGTGTCTCCTGTGGCTGGAACAACGCGTGATGTCATCGAGAGAACACTGAACGTCTCTGGGTATCCTGTGGTTGTCAGCGATACCGCTGGACTGCATCGCACGAATGACGAGTTGGAATCAGAAGGAGTGCGACGGGCAATTGAACGGTACTAAGTTACAAGAAATGGTTACCAAGATAACAGACGAATGTACTTTTAGTTTTATTGAATAGAATCTTAAATGGAAGTTGTGATTTTAAAAAAATATTTACGTTATTAATTCTGTTACAGTGTTGAATTTTAATACAGTTCCTAGTTGGTTGTTGTAGAGCAATTTGCATAGAAACGATTTTCTAGAGACATAACCAAGGTCCTTTGATGATTTGCAGGTCAAAAGCTTCTGACATACTTGTTGTGGTTGTT
Source organism: Metaphire vulgaris (assembly GCA_018105865.1). NCBI lineage: Eukaryota > Metazoa > Annelida > Clitellata > Crassiclitellata > Megascolecidae > Metaphire > Metaphire vulgaris. The sequence goes on along the minus strand of CM030858.1, from coordinate 13,955,421 downwards.
GATGCAAGAGACACTTCAGTGCAGAGGTTTTTGTCATCTGGTCACTCGAGTGCCGACCGATTTGTCAGTCGTCTCTTGAGACGGCTTGGTGTTGTCACTTTGCAATCCAAAGGTTTGTGATGTAGTTTAATCTAAGAGTTGCTGTTTTGCCCAGTGTGCCTTTTGCTGAGATCAGAGATGGTCTGTGTCTGTTTTTACCATCACTTGAATTTTGGCAGGTGACGTCGAGAGGCCAGAGGTGATACTATTGTTGAACAAAGATGATCTAATTCCCGAGAGGAAGAGACTCGAGCTGTTGCACGCCATTCAAGGTCGTTCCCAGAAGGCAGTCTGCTGCCTTGGTTCATGTTACACTGAAGGTGGACTGGATGAGTTCCTGAACTTACTTACAACTGTACTTCAAAATCTGTGAGAGCTTTTAACTTCTTATTGAAGTAATTTTATTGAAAAACTTGGAGAGCTTGAATTAGTGAATGCACAGTTGGTGTTTCACAACTTCTGCATAACTTCAATAGTTAACATTTTTACAGATTGGTTATGTCTCTGGAAAATCGTTTCTAAGCATTTTAAATTTGAATTGTCGCAATTTATGATACGTAGTTCTGCAGCTGCTGTTCTTAGCTGTGTCACAGAAGTCCCGTCTTTTCCATAGAATGTGAATGCATGAAAACTGTCTTCTGACCATTTCGTTTCAGTTGTGACGATTCGTCGACCGAGAGTCCAATGCTGACCAATGACCGACATCGCCTTCATCTCGTCAATTGTCTGAAATTCCTGACGAAATACGTCGAAGAGCATCGTTCGAGCGACTGCGTCTTAGGCGCCGAGGCCTTGAGGAGAGCGCTTCGTCAGATGGCAAAGGTCACGGGTCACGTGACGACCACCGACGACGACGTTCTCAATGTCATTTTCAATGATTTTTGTATTGGAAAATGAGATTCTGTGAAAGAGGAGGACATCATCGATGTAGATGAGGAATTCAGTCGTTCATTTGGTGTCTACTGGCTAGACCGTGCTCGTCTGGTCAACAGGGTCATGCTGGGTCAGAGGAGGGGCGTAGCGACGGGGGTGTTTATCTGTATATATACCCCCAAAAATAAGGCTACCTTAAAGTTTTTAATGTGTTTCTTAAGATTTTCAAAGTTTTTAAGATTTATACCCCCAAATCGCATTCCCCCTCCCCAATCAAGGAAATGCAAGAGACCGTTTATAATTTATATAAAAGAATTTTAATCTGATGCATTGTTTCTTGTTTCATCCAGACCCCACGCCTTTTAGGGGCAAATTGACTTGGATGGAGGGCAAGAGACAACAGTGCAATGCAAAAATTTGTGTTGCTGCTGAAATTTTGGGGGTAATTTTGAGATGGGGGAAATCACCTAACAGGCCTGAATAAACCACTGATCTGATGTCACCCAGAGCTCTTTGTCATCTGGGGCTGGGAGGGCTCACAGCGTTTCTTTAAACTTTAGGCGGATCCAGTCTTCACCCTAGAGCAGGGGCGTAAACCTCTCGTCAACATTGAGGGGGGTAGAATTTTTAAAAGTTGACCCCCAGAAATAAATATAAAAATCCCTTTTTGGGGAGTATTACATATTATGGTGGGGGTTTTAAATCCCCCATGGAATAAGTTAATAACAAAATAGCCAATGCATTGTTTGGTCAACCGTCTAGGACTATTTTGCATTCATGTACACTATATAATACATGTATGCTATCTATTTATATCAACATTGACAAAACGCAAGGTCTAACAATACAAGCCTGGGTGATGAGTGGCGATGCATTCCCCACCGGACTGAAATCTCTTATGACTTAAACATTTTGTACTAGTGTATTTGCTATTGAATGTTTTAAAATTGTCAAATAAATAATTATGAATGGCAAATAACCGTTAAATATCTGACACGTTGACTGATGCCTCTATGCATTATGAAGCGGCACTATAGAAGTTTAGGACGTAGTTGATTAGATTAGCCTAACATTTCCTCTAAATGAGTTGTTTCAAATTGCTTAGCAAGTTAGCACTGTTTCTATTGGTTCTCGTTATTTTACTGGAATCTACGGAAACTGAAAGTAAGAATCTCGTTGTTTATTTGAATATTATTTGAATATTATTAACCACGTGACTTAGCCAACGGCGGCTTCAGTTCTTTGTCCTAGCGTCCTAGGCTACTCCTGGCGGGAGAGTTACTTTCTTTTGGCTTGGAGAGGCGAGAGAGTCAGGATGGACGGTTGAGAAGAGCGGAATTTAGACAAAGGCTGCGACTGGGTAAGTGTCACATCGCGATTTACAGTAACTTTAATTTGTTTCATTTTAATGCGATAGAAAGCAAGCTCTGGAGTAGAAATTGACGGCGGACTGTGGCCCTATCTAGTTAAAATGGGGTTTAAGTATAAACGAGAAAAATCTACTCAAAGTCGCCACTGACGTAAGATTAAGAATTTTCTGCGATTAAAACGACCATCATCATCATTTCCTCTTTCCTTCAGTAGTTGAAACGCTAATTATTGTTTAACTGCGAAATTCAGGCTACATGCACGTAAAATTGGGTAAATTTAGCTTGTATTAATTTGTTTTTCTTGTTAGATTATTTTGTGAAAGGATTTTTCCACAGTTCGGGCACATCCATGCTAGAGCTGAAAAACATATAAGTGTTTTCATATTTTATGGTACAGCATGCGGTACTTGTCGGTTAATTCATCGCCAGCAAGGGGTAAATGTAAGGGTTTGTCGGTAAACTCACCGCCAACTTAACCCTAACACTAAACCTAGCCCCAAACCCTAAACCTAACCAAAACCCTAAACCTAACCCTATTGGTGGTGAATAAACTATTGGCGGTGAATTAACCGAGAAGAACCCAGCATGCCTTTATGCTTGATGTCTCATTCATCCATTCATTCTTTATGGACGCAGTGCCCGTTGGTGTCTACTGCAATTTGAGTTTGCCTCCTTCATTCGTATCTGTCTTGTGCAGCTTTGTTAGCTTGATGTCTACAAACAATAAAAGGCTCATAAGATATTTATATGAATTTATGTTTTTATTGTTGAAATTATTAACATAATTGAAATCATTTTCATAAATCAGCAATCGTAGGAGCAGACTTGCATGAAGGGAGGGGAAAGAACTGCTTCCTCTTCCTTAGCCTGCCCTAGCATTTCAAAACCTGACAGGCTTGAGTCTGGCAGCCTAATAGCAGTTTCGTCTGTCATAAATTTGAATCAGAGACACAAAGGGTCAAAATGAGTGAGGTTCAGAGTTCGTCTAGTCAGAACCACCAAAGCAGTTCCGTGACGTCATGTTGACTGATGACGTCACGATCTGCGTCATTGGAGGCGGTTTTGCCACCTGTATTCCGTGGAGCTGGAAAGTAGCATTAAACTTTGCCCTATATTAATGTGTATGCAGCATTAGCATAAGATGAAATCTGCAATTGCATGAAGTACTAATTTGCAAAGCATAAGTAGAATAAATTTGGGAAGTATTAAAAAGAGCTTAAATAAATTTAGATGAATGACTACTTGGCAGTCAGATTTCAATCATTTTGTCATCAATAACACAAATTTTATTTATGGCAAAAATTATAAAGCAGCGTGAGCTAATCCGCTTGCCCTGGCATAAACTTCATGATGGAGACTGAGAAGAATTGAATGGCTGGGTGGAATAAGGAGATAACTGTATCCGATCCCCAATGGTTTAAGTATCAATAACAACAAGAGGAGTAACTGCATTTACCTCCTTATTCCTCTGGGCCCTTCAATTGACACCCTAACCATTAAGGTGGTAACTGCATTTACAGTAACTCCTTATTCCACCGAAACCATTCAATTTCACAGATTAAACTTGTTTGTCATAAATAGAATAAAGAGGCGACTTACCAGTACTGTTGGCCAAAAGTGGTAACGGCCATAAGGCTATAACCGTGTTTTGATCACTTGTGATAATTTTTATTTGAAATCACATTGTAGACTAACCTTAATGTTCTGAAGATTGGTTGCATTATGGTCTGTCTTCTTCCTTGTGCTATGGTCTTTTGCTCTTCTAGTCGCCTGTACTGTAGTGTATCTTGTCCATTCTTTTTTCTTAGTCTACTGTGCATTCTAAAACATTTTGGATGCTGTTTGTTTTAGGCAAGGAACTGGATCTTTTTCAGTCTCTTCATGGTGATGAAATTACTGAAGCTCAGTCTTCAAGTGAAAAATCATGCAAGAATGCATCATTTCAGTCTTTCAATGTGTGAATTTTGCCATCTCTTTCTTCATGTATTGGGAGAGAATATAATGCAGACAAAGTCAGTAAATAATTTCTTATTACATCTATTTGTGCAAAATGTAGGGGAAAGTGGCTGGACATAGATTGTATTCTTAAACTTTGTGTGTTTCTAAAAAATTGGCTCAATAATTCAGGGCGGTGTGTTAAAGTTTCCGACTTTTTCCCCCAAGGGGGTAGGTCAGAGTTGTTGAGTTGGATGAGCTTCTGTTCAGCGGACTTGCACACCACGTTTGGCTTTGATGGGAATGTATTTCTGTGTTTCACAGTGCATTTGGCTCACTTGGGGAGTCAGCGAGGTCTTCGTTGAGCTCGGACTTGCACAGTTTGTTTGACAAGACAACACTGACATTGCATTTTTAAAGTATGGTGCGGTTTTCTAAAAAATGGCGCAAATGTAGCCAGCAATTTAAAATTGTTCCAATTTTTTATAAACACACATTGTATGGATGTTAATAAATATAGATTAGTATTGTGAATCGTTGTAAGGAAATGCAGATTTATACTGTTTATATTGATACTGTTTGTTTTAGGCAAGGAAATGGATCTTTTTCAGTCTCACCAAGGTATCTGTTTGTGCAAAATGTAGGTGAAAGTGACTGGGCATAGATTGTATTCTTAAACTTTGTGTGTTTCTAAAAAATTGGCTCAATAATTCAGGGCGGTGTGTTAAAGTTTCCGACTTTTTCCCCCAAGGGGGTAGGTCAGAGTTGTTGAGTTGGATGAGCTTCTGTTCAGCGGACTTGCACACTTTGTTTGGCTTTGATGGGAATGTATTTCTGTGTTTCACAGTGCATTTGGCTCACTTGGGGAGTCAGCGAGGTCTTCGTTGAGCTCGGACTTGCACAGTTTGTTTGACAAGACAACACTGACATTGCATTTTTAAAGTATGGTGCGGTTTTCTAAAAAAATGGCGCAAGTGTAGCCAGCTGTTTAAAATTGATCCAATTTTTATAAACACACATTGTTTGTATGGATGTTAATAAATGCAGATGAATATTTGAAATAGTTGTAATGAAATGCTGATTTATATAAAAATAAATTCTTCTTTCAGTAAGTAGGCGCTGTATATACACTACATCGATTATAAATATGAAAATCTCTTTCCATCTGCTGCCATCCACAAAGACAGCACAAGAAGACATCACTGCAATAGGAAGTACAGGTCATGCCTCTTTCACGCTGCAAAGACCGAATGATTGGTTGGTTTTCCGTACATTCTCTTGGTACGATTTTCAATAAATTCATTTAAATCATGGGTATTCATCGTTTAGTTGACAGATTAAATAACTACTTTCATATTCTGTTATTATAATTTATATATTTGAAAATGGAATCTGGCAAACCAACATTTTGACGAAGTTAAGATGAGAGTTTAGAATTTGTGATAACTGATTTTGTTAAATTTATGACACTGTCATGTGAAAGACTCGTTATTGTTGAGATTCAAGTTATTTCAACTCGATGTGCAATGTATTTTGGGCCATTGCTTAATTAATTTGTTTCCAACTAACATCAGCTGGTGCTATTGATCTTGTGCTGAGCTTGAGAGTTGCTGTATGAGCCAAAGTGTAATTGACTTTCTTTGATCACTGACTATTTTTAAATTAACGGTCTTGGCTACTTTATAAAATTATTGCTGTTTTTATCACGATTTTATGTGGGTTAAATCATGCCTCATGATTTAGCTTCAGCCACCAGTGGTATGAGTTCTGTGAGTAATAAGTACTTCTATTTGCAGACACATTGACATATTTATTTCAGAATGATTGACTCAGATCATTTTCATCAATTGACCAAGTGATAGTTGGAGCAAATTTTCTACTTTAGCAACTTGTGTTCTAAAAAACTACCCTGAGGGCTATCTAGTCTTTATAAATGTGAAAAGGAACAATGCTGTCACTGATCAATTAGCTTTTGATATTGATGTCTTCTATAAATCTGGAAGAGATTCAGAAGTAGAATTTCTCTCTTGGTATAATTTGGTAAACCATAGTCGGCTGTTGTCCCACATACAGTACTACATTTTCAGACAGTTACATTGTTTATTTTTAGTTTTAGACAATTTAATACATTGTATAACTCGGGCAGTCTTCAGTATCAATTCAGCAAATGATCATCGTGTAAATGTAGGAGAATTTAAGCGGATTGACAAATTTAAAGTTGTTGACATGGCATGTAATCACATTGAATGAAATTGTGCCAATAGTAAGATAATCCGCACTTCTGGATGTGCAAAGCATTATCGTCGCCACGGGGGGCAACTGCCTCAGACCACCTACCAGATTCGCGCAAATCCGGTGAGAAAGTTTTCTGTGGGGGAGGGGTGGATAAGGAATCTGACACGCTAGCCCCGCCCCAAACCAAAAGTTCTTGGTGACGCCACTGGATATCAGTGGAGTAGAAAAATCCGTCACTTTCCACCTTATTAATGTGTCTATAAAGTCAATTCCTTCGTGTTGCTAAGTGTACCTGTGGCTGCCAATTGCGTTGAGTTGAATTTGGTAGAATTTAAGTGCAATAAACAATATTTGTATTTTGAGTAATGCTATTATAATACATATCTACAACCAAATACAGTTAGGTATCTTGGTAGCTGTTAAGTTTCTGAATGTGTTTTGGGGTCATCCATATAGTACGTACGCAAAAGATCAGATTTTGAACTCCCTTAACACGGCGTACATGGGAAAAAAATTCCAGAATCCTAACCGAAAAACAGAAAGCAACCAAGCAGGCGCAGTTATTGGTAGTAGGCCTATTTGAAATTTCTGGAAATTCTTGCTTCTCTAACATTTGTATTTAGAAACATGAATAAAAACAAAATTACCCCAGATTGACCTTGAAATCAATTAAATGAGAAACGGCGTCTCATATAAATTCGGATCCTCGTTCTCACAATTCGTGGCACTACTCGAAAGAAGGCGGTTCTTGATTGGACCAACCACCCACTTCACCGGTTCAGCTGTGATTTATCGCGGCGCACCAAATGCTGACCACGTGATCAACTCAGAGGTGTTCACCGCCCGGTGTGTGCGTGCAACACACGGCGACCGTGAAATTATCCTTGTAGTTGTGGCAACTACTGCGGTTGTCAGGGCGACGCTGTCAGTGACAGTGCAGCCGATGCTGCCTGTCGTCAGATGGGGTTGGTGACGGGGACGTGAGTGGGGTTATGTAAAGGAGCGACGGGCCACGGGATGAGATCAGAGAAGCGCAGAGGGGGAGAAGGGAGAGAAACAGCTATTTTTGCGGATGAATAATTAATTTGGGGTCTGTTAAACTTAAGAAGATTGGAAAATGGAAATTATCGCGCTAATGATAGAGTCGCTAAGCTAACGTTTGGAGTTAGCCGTTATGCTGTTCGGTTGAGTGTAGCAGTGGTGTAGCCAGGATTCTGTGGTGGAGGAGGCACTTGGCCTAGAGCCGCCACTGAGCTGGGACAGGAATTCTGACAGACTAAACCAACTTAGGACATCACACTTTTGTCTCGTTTGGAAAATTCCAACACCTTTTGAGCTTACAGTTTTTTATACATGTAACAATTAAGGAATAATAACAATTTAAAATACAGGTAAATTCAACTTTTCCCTAACAGACTACTTGTCCGTCTGTTTAAACTGGTAATCCATCATTTTCATCGATTGCTTCAATTCGAATATTAATTAATTAGCAGCTGACAATCGCTCAATTCCAGAATCAGAAAGATCAATTATGCGCTCATTCATTGAAGACAAAATCGTCCGTACAAGTGACAAATTTCAGTTATTTTTCATGACGCAATTGATGTATTACAATCATTTTAACATTTCTATGGAAATTGTTATCGGATTAGTATTTGCAGAAGAATCCGAGTTAATTCACTTAATTGAGAGGTTGAATGCAGCATTTCGACGCTAGCCGTAGCAAAACTTCTCCCGTTCTCAGAAATCATGCTTCGGTCAAAAGGTGAATCAAAATTACCTGTGCAGTATTTTACGTCATCGATTTTTGCTGCACAATTTTAGACGTCTTAGCGTTAAATAGAAATGACGTGCATAGGATGACTGATGGGCGAGGACTGAGGAGGAGGGTGTAGAAGTGCTACGGAGACTTAGTGCAGCAGCGACGACTGATGAGAGAGTCTGAGGAGGGTAGGGTGTCGATGGAAAAGGGGCGAAACACACTGTATGGTGCGAACCTTGACATGGCGGAATGTTGTCGAAGGATGTGGTGCAGGAGGAGGGGTGACTGGACCATCGACGGGGCCTTTGACATTCCGCCCGTCAAATAGGGCTGGCGAAGGGGCCAAAGGTCGGTCGCTGTCGTCGACGGAAAGAGGTTCTCAAACAGTCCGTATCCGGCGCCGACCAACGCCAAGTCCGGAGGATGCCTCCGCTGCTGCAGTGTACAGCGGGGCCGTGAATTGTCCGACAACAGGGCCATGGCCTTAAAGGCGTTTAGACTGCAGCCAACTGGGCCCAGTGGCTCTTGGGCCGCCAGGCACATCGCCGTCTGATGCGTACGATGAAGATGATGGTCCTGTATGCGCAGCTGTGCTGTCAAATACATGTCCAGCGGATGCGTCCGATACAGCGACGCCAATCGGTCGGTGTAAACAGCTGCGCCATCTGGCGAATAATCGTTAGTTGGTTCGAATACGTTCGCACGATGGCACAGAATCTGTTTGACTGACAGGCGGTCGTCGAAGGGGAGAGAAGGGGGAGGAGGAGGAGGAGGAGGAGGAGGAAGAAGAAGATGTGACCTCTGCCTCTCCTGCTCTTCTCCGCTTCTCCCTTCGATCGGCGTCATCAGCAAAGACAATCGATTTCGCCATAGAGACGCACGAGCGGTGACGTCAGAGATATTTCCGTCATCCGGCGCTGAAGACGAATCTGCAGAGACAAAACAGAATGGAAGCACTCAGCAGGAGAGAGAAAGACACACACACACACACATATATATATATATATATAATGTATAATATATATATTGTTTGTCTAATCAACAAATTGGAGGTCAGCTCTGAAGATCTTTTTTTTAACGCTGTTTGGTGTATATACATTTATCTGCTTGCTCTTCTACTGATTGACAGTAACATATAAATGAATTATCCAGTAAGAATGATTTCAATGGTCTGAATGTACTTTGTTGATTCGCGGGCTTTCTTCGATCAACCGATTTTTTTCTCTTAACACTAGATTTGCATCTAATTAAACTTAATCTACACAAATTATTATTGTAATCTGCAGTTGTCCTTATAACTGATTTAATATGACTACCTAATCAAATTATATAGACTTTTGTTATACTACAGTACTAGTAATTGCCACTGGCTACTAAAGTGTTCATGTATGATGTGGAGAAGAAAATAAACTGATTCTGTGATTCTGTTCTGTGATTCTGTAATCAAAAAGTAATTTAATCGGTGACTATTTCAGAAAATGAAAATAAGAATCAATGGTCTTACTTTCTTGCACCACTGTAAACTTATCTACACTGTAAAGCGCCACCTACCGAGCGGCGGCGGCGACGTTTCTCTCCTCCTCCTCCTCCTTCTCCTCCTCCAATCGTCGCTTCTCTCGCCAGAATCCATCGACGTCTGATTTTTCTCTTTCTGGAATTCTCTCAGTAGAAGTTCTTCTCTTTCTTCTTGTTCTGCTTCATTGCTCCTTTTCGAATCATCATTATCTTCACAATCCTCTCCTATCTCCTCCTCCTCCTCTTCTTCTTCTCCTCCTCCTCCTCCTCCTCCTCCTCTTCCTTCTCCTCCTCCTCTACAACACATATCTCTTCATCCTCTGCATCGCTATCGCTTTCTTGGTCGCTATGACAACGGCGATCGTTGTCACGGGAACCGCCGTTGTCATCGTCGCCATTTCTCTCTCGAATGGAATTGTCGTTGCTGCGGTCGTTATGGCAATCGCAGCAGGCGTCGCTAACGCTGTTGCCAAGGTAACGACAGCTACAGCTGATCGGTTTTGATGACGAGGCGGCGCTGCTGCTGCTGCTGCTGCAGCTCTGAAGAGCACTTATTCGCCTGAAAGAGAAGAATACCAAAGAGACATCGAGCAACAGTGCATCGATTCAATCTTACTCATTTGCACATCTCTTTCTATACGACTCCTCTGAGTGTCCTGCGTATATTCAGGCAATGGCTGTGATAACAACAACAACAACAACAACAACTCCGATGATAATGAACGATTACTACGACTCTGAGGTGACACGATAGACAAACGAGTTATCATCGCTCTAACTTTTTCTCTCTTTTTCCTCCGCCAGTGTCTCTGAATCCTTTTGCAAACGGGTTGTTATCTATCTTCAGCTGTGTTATCTGCGTCAGTAAGATAACAGATCACTGATTTACTATATAAATTCAATTTAAAATCAATCAACCGAAGAATTCACATTGAAAGGCAATTAAAGAAATATAATTGTATAATAAGTATCCTTATTAACCCCTTAACCGTGCATTTAACTGTAACTCAATGTAAAATGGACGGATATATCCGGAATCCCCAGTTAAGGGGTTAAGTCAAATTTAATTATCCGGAAAATATCAGAAGACAGACGAATAAACGACAGCACTTGTTCAATGCTCTCAAAGTCAACTGATACAGCGCTTAGAATTTCGCCCAGTTTTAGAAACTACAAATAGCAAGTTCCTCATTTCCAAATAGCAATGCGTCAAATAATTTATATATCGCCTTTTGTGGACGAGCAGTCTTCTGCAATGTTCTAGCTAAACCAGTAATTATCAGCGGGTCAATATTTGTTCCGATAGACACAATGCAAGGGAAGGGGAGGAATAGGCGGATCCGGTATGAAATTGGGGCGTACCCAGGGAACGGAACACGACGGCTACAGTGGAAGCGCCTGGCAAGTGATGCTACTCTGATAAAATAGTTTCAAAAATAGTAAAATTTAGCGGAACGCAGGTTGAGGCCCCTCCCTGAAACCATTCCATCTGATTATCAACTGGAGTCATCATCTCCACCATCCCATCCTCCACCGTCAGCCGAGGGCGTCGGCGACAGACGATAAGACGCCAGAGATATTCCAGATTCCTTTTCCAGGAAATGATAGCATCGTCTGAACCGATAGATTCGTCGTCTAATCGCCCTTCTCTTTTGGCGCCAATTTCGACGCCGTCGTCTGCCCCTCCTCCCTCCTCCCCTCCCCTCTCCTCCTCCTCCTCCTCCTCCTCCTCGTCCTGCTCACCTTGTCGTTCTGATAGGCTGTGACTGCGATGAACTGAGTCTCTCGGAAGACGAAGGTCTGCGTCGGACTGAAGGCGAGCAGCAGAAGATCAGATGCTTTGACCACGTGACATCGCGGCTGATATTTTTGCATCGAGTTCAGTATCGTCTACACACGCCACGCAAGCAGTGTACCAGCGTTTATATATATATATATATATATATATATATATATATATATGTGTGTGTGTGTGTGTGTGTGTGTGTGTGTGTGTGTGTGTGTGTATGTGTGTGTGTGTGTGTCTGCTGATGCTACTAGTGATCGAATTTCGGCGCGAGTTGAAAGAGGAGACGAAGGAGAAGAGGAGGAAAGGATCACACGGTGGTGCTCTCTCTCTCTCTCTCTCTCTCTCTCTCTCTCTCTCTCTCTCTCCTCCTCCTCCTCCTCCTCCTCCTCCCCTCTCACATCGCCGGATTCTTCGATCGTCGTCATCATCATCATCATCACAACCGCCACCTCCAGTCTTAATTCCTGTGATATACTGAACTTGCATCACTTTCACAGCAGAAAGAAATTTCCAGAGCTTAGCAGAGAGCGACAGAGAGCGAGACAGAGACAGACAGACAGAGACAGAGAGTCTGTCTCTGTCTATCTGTCTCTATAGAACGTTTTGTCTATACATTACAGGGCCATTATTAGGCCGCGTAGGCATGGTAGGCAGGTGCCTATAGGAGCCCGGCGAAACAGAAGGCCCCCGGCGGACGGCGGAAAAATGTTTCTCATGTGCTTCACTCTCTCTCTCTCTCTCTCTCTCTCTCTCTCTCTCTCTCTCTCTCTCTCTCTCTCTCTCATGAGTGCACGATTATTTTAGATTTTCTGATTCCCGACAAATTCCGACAATCAAAAAAGGTCATCACCGCTGTGGAATATTTGAAAATCTTTACAGTCACGTGACGTGCATTCACTGCATGCACAGTGGACCTACAACCGGAAGTACCACCAAAGGCTCTTCGACACTGGACGGCGGCAGTAGCAGTGGTAGCAGCGGCAGTAGCAGTGATGGCGGTTAAAAGTGCTTCTAAACATGACACCCGAAAAGAGTTTGTCAGTCTCTCACAGACGACGAACTGAGACACAGATGGCGCCTATAATGCGCGATGAGTTAGAGTCAAAGATGCGCTATATAAATGCATGACGTAGATTCTGATGAAATGTTGGGCAGAGGGCGCCGTTGAGTCTGATGACGCTTTTTCAGCGGACGCCATTTAATTCCTGGCATTCAGCGCGCGCTCTTCGGTCGCCTCAAAGCATTGTGACGTCATTCTACTTCCGTCTGATTTATTGGCAAACACCTGCAGATTCCATCTGATTGACATGAGAGGCAATGCCACCAAACGACATCTTCACAATCATCACGTGACAGAGCCAGACGAAGACAAAATAACGATACACATTGCACATGCATACATGTCATACATAAATACACAGCCACATACAGTACATACAGTCATACACATATACCAGTGATGGGTAATTGCCCTTTTTTATCTAATTAATTAGAATTAGAATTAGTTGAAATTTTACAATTACAATTAGAATTAGAATTAGCAAAATTTCACAACCAATTAATTAGAATTAGAATTAGATACCTTCTAATTTAATTAGAATTAGCAATTAGAAGTGCAGTGATAAAAATTGCGATGCATTTTAATGTAACGGCGAAAATTAATTTCATCCTCCGTAATCTAGATTATATCAGAATTGCATTTTGCAAGTAAAAGTGACTCAAACAAAGTATCATCTAATAGATTTCATTTTCTCCTATCATTAAGAATAAATCCACTGCACTAAATGATCTTTCAACAGCAGCAAATGTGGCCGGTATAATATGATGCTGCAAATGTAGCTGGTATAAACAGGGAAAGTTCAATTTATGGTCCTCCCAAAAATATATACAATTAGTGTTCATATTGGTTGGAGTATATAAGTAACTTTGGAGCTCTTCAGTTTCTGTTGACGTCAGCAAAGTTTCTTCCATATATCCAAATAGATCGTTGTGGGACTTAATTTGAGGTGTGACTGATTTGTCATTGTCGATAGCTGGTGTCAAAGGTGTATTGTTTATCTGCTTTGAGACTGAATTTACTTGATGTTTAATTTGTCCTTGAACAAAATATCCTTCCTCAGAACTCTCTATCCACTTGAGTTTGAATCGTGGTTCCAAAGCACTTGACACAAGCAAGTGTGCTAATTAGGCAACTAATTGTTTTTTTCAATTACAATTAGCAAGCTATTCATTAGAATTAGAATTAGAATTAGCAATATTTTGGAAGTAATTGATTAGAATTAGAATTAGACAGATAGCTAATTCATTAGCTAATTAATTAGAATTAGAAATTGAATTACCCATCACTGACATATACATTGTCACATCATATGATTTTTAGAGCGCTTGTGGTAATTATAAGAAGGATTATTGAGACAATTACATAACTAAGCCCAAACATACAAACAATAGACAGTATGCCTATATAGGTTAAATGAGATACAGTCCTCTCTCTCTCTCCTGCTATATATATATATATATATATATATATATATATATATATATATATATATATATATATATATATATATATATATATATATATATATATATATATATAGTGATTCCTTGATCGACTTACGAAGCCGTGTTTGTCGGAGAAGTTGTTGGTGAGTTTGAGTTTGTGGAAAGAGATGGCTTTGCTCATCCACATTTCTCCGGTCGTCGGTGAATCCGGATGGACGTAGAGCCTCCTCGGCATCTCCGGATCCGCCTTTCCAGAAACCATCCACCGCGAATTGTGGAACTTATAGCGGAAGTCGTCAACGGCGACCACGTCGACCAGCAAAATGTACTTGGAGTGCTTCTCCAGGCCAGAGACCTTGACCTTCAGAGGCGGAAACATTCGTCTACAAAGAACACACCACAGACACTGTGTGTATAATTATAGACTTACGCATAGAAAGTACTTTGGATGACTTATGGGAGGACGCCCCATGAAAATCAACCGCAAAAACCACTGATTCAGTCGATCATGAATTCAGTCATAGCCTATTTATAATCGCCACATCCTTTCCCATTGAAACCGTTCTTCCGTTCGATCGCCAGTTGATAATTATCTCTCCATCTCGAAGTTTCTCTGTTCTCTTAAAGCGCCATGCAAACAGCAAATGCAGCTTCATGCGCTATAAAAAGCGAAGCAATTCGACTGGTTCGCAGGACGTCATTCGTTAAGCAGGGAACCAGAGCGTCGGGGTCGCCGACCCGTTCTTCGTTAATTTCGTTTACGTGTGGTGAGTGACGTCATCCGGTCATCGCACGGTGCAGCGCGCCAAAGAGACATCACGTGACAAGAAACGCGTTCCGTTTCGGTGAATCTCACCGTCTGACAATTAAACAGATATCCCTGTCACGTGGCCTGTCACTCCGAGGCTGCCACTGCATGACAGCGAAGAGTTCATCGTTAAGGCAGAGACAGACAGAAGAATGACGAAATACAACATAAATGGACATAAATTACATCAAACAGTCTATTAGATGTACACGTCCTATAATAGAATATATTCGCATAGACATTCGTCATTACCGTATATGTGTCTATAGGATTATAAGTCAAATATTATAGCTGCATCTCTGTCTTCTGCTGTGATTCGGTTTATGTGACGAAGTGTTAGGATCCAATTCCTACACACGCTCCAATCTCCCTAACGCAGATGTCTGCTTCTGTCTGTCTAACTGACTGTCCGCCTGTCTGTCTGTCTGTCTGTCTCTCCCAATCCATTTACTTCTGTTTTAAAACGCATTACAGTGGCGCCATCTATAACGCTAATTGCCCTTAAAAGGCGGTTTAGTCGACTGATAAACTGATCGGCGGGAACATGAAAGGCACGAGTCACGTGTGATAAGCTAAAGTGTAAAGACAGCGATTCTGGAAAGAGAGCAAAAATAGCGGATTAAGAAAATCAACCGATGCAAGGAGAGAGATCTCGTTTCTTAAATCTTCATTAAAGTTCTAAAACTATTCGTCAAATGCACGACAATGCTCAATATAAACTAATTTATCTAATTAGTTTACTAATTAGCGACTCGCATTGTCTAATTTCGAATAATCACAGAGATTGCGTATTATGATGACGTCTAGAAAACGAAAATGGCAGATGATGGAACGATTGAGTTAACTCCGTCACTTTCAATAGTTTTAATGCGTCAAACTCTCTTTCTGTCATTAATTTCATAAAACACATCAATAATTATAGTCTAATAAATATATGTGAATATTCAAAGATTATAATAAAGTATTATTTTAGTACAAAATAATATTTGGAACATTACATTTTTACTTCCTATAAACCACTCTCTCTCTCTCTCTCTCTCTCTCTCTCTCTCTCTCTCTCTCTCTCTATATATATATATATATATATATATATATATATATATATATATATATATATATATATATATATATAGCTATATATATAGGCACATGCATGGAGGCCTACAATTCAAAAACTATAAAAAAATCGCGTCATCTTGACGCAACTTTCGAAACGTCAAACGTCAAGTGTCAACGTCAAGAGGGTTGTCAAGACAGAAGTGACCTGTCATCACGCAGTCTACCTGAGCTTTCAGCATCCGGAGTCAAGATGGCGACAACCGCTTCTTCGCTCCTCTGTTGGTTTGAGGAGGAGGAGGAGGAGGAGGAGGAGGATGCAGTCAGGATTCAATCTAAGACGTCAAGTCAGAGGACACTACTCAAAGACGTCACACAAGCGCGTGACGTCAGAGGATCGACCAACGTCATCAAAGGCGCAATTGGCAGACGATGGATGATGGATGGAGAAAACGCAACGGATGAAATGGACGACAGCAGCAAAGGCGCCAACGTGTGGACGTCCTCTCACCAGAGCTCCCCACACAGAGCCAAGATTTTACTCTCTGAATTCAGCAACGAAAGCGACTCAGCTGCGATCAGTCGGCCTTTCTAATTTATATAGCGCTTTTTAATGGACACGGTGTTTGGTCCGTTGGGCCTATACTCCGAACAGGCGCACAACTCTTGGGCCTCAGAAGATTTGGGCAAAAAATCGACAGCAGCTCTAATCTATCTTTTCTGTAGGGTGTGAGGTGTGTGTGTGTGTGTGTGTGAGGGGGGATGCAAGTCATAAAGACAGGCCGTTAGACCCTTTGATGTGCCACCGCGGCTAATAAATAAATATTAGCTGATAGAAGGTTTTCGGAGGACACAGTCAACCTGGAGCCAGCGTACAAACATTGTGCATACTGTTCTTATAATATAGGCCTAAGTCTTATATGCTGTGCATATGCTTTGCATATTCATGATCGTATACAGCTGCTATGTTCACTACACAAAAATGCTCCGCCTATATTTCTATGACTTAATTGCACAAGTGACGTCTACAGCATAGTGCGAAAACCAACGACAACAAAACAAAATCATATAGCGCAATTAGAGGCTACAGCTGTCTACGTCATACAAATTACGCCTAATAACCCAAGACACGAAAACGAGACTATAATGGGGCCGCAATATACATAATAGACCACCATTATTCTGCTAATATAGGCCCCCTATGCACGCTGTCTTTATGGGGCGCCCGAATTAACACTGCTGTGTATAACAGGCCTACGTGTTATACTGATCATTGAAGATGCAAACTATGTAAATGGCTTCCTAACTTATTATTGACAGAGATAATTAGATCAGATGGCGTCAGAAGAGAATGAAGTCGAAAGCCACAGACTAATCTGCGAGAGGGAATAGACTACGTCAAAAGTTCCTTTGATTGAGAAATATATCAGAATAGACATCGCGGACGATTAGCTGCGTATTATTTCCCATTGCAAATGCTAAAACCTTTTGAAATGAGAAATCGCCTGCAGATGATGCATGGATTCAGTTGGACGAGGCAGGGATCTGCAGACAAAATGCATAGACGAGTGAAATAGAGACCAGAGGCTGATCAAGGCTTCGACGGATGCAACATCAACAACAGACCAATTGACAACAAAGAGAGTGTCTCGCTCACCGTCCGGATTTAGTGATGACCATTTCAGTCCCTATCTCGTGAAAACGTCGCCACAGATCGCTCGGATCCAGGTTCATCTTCGGCTCTTCCGGATTCGCGCCTCCTCCTCCTCCTCCCCTCCTCCTCCTGTTCCCATCGCAGCGTCGTCTAAACCGGGATAGCGACACTCCATGACACGACGCAAGACGGCACTCGCAGCCGGAAACACGAGGTCCGCGGGGGGACTCCTCTGCTGAAGCTCAATGGATGACGGCGGCAGAGACGGTCCAAGGAGGCGCTGCCCTGCTCGAGTGCCGCCGCCGCCGCCGCCGGCTCTGTCTGCATAAGGAGGAGGAGGAGGAGGAGCGGCTGAGAACGGTAATTCCTCCCTGTGAAGACGCAGCAGGAAGGAGGAGGAGGAGGAGGAGGTAGACATACCCAGAGGCAGCGATGATGACGACGGCGACAAATCGTCCCGATGACATTCGTATATCATATTCCAACGGACACTGAATCTCAAAGTCAGCAGTTAACGCTAAACGAAAAAGCAACAACCGAGTATCACAGAGAAGGCGAAATGCCCCTCTGCTGCTGCTGCTGCTGCTGCTGCTGCTGCTGCTGCTGCTGCAGTGGACCACAGGGACTGACTCTCACTCGGCACTAGTCGACTGCTTCTCTTTGGGTTCTCTGCTTCTAATGCGTGATCGTCATCGCACTTGTTATATCAGACGAAGAGGTTGTCGCTGGCGTCCGCGCGCATTGAACGCAGGCAGAGGCATTGGTATATAGAGGGTGACTGACTGCCACCCCCACCCCCCACTCTACACCGTCACCCTCGTCCAGCACCTAATCACAGGGATCGGTTGGACGTCGCCGTCGTGAATAGATCTCGACAGGGCTCCGGTCGTTCACACCGCCCGCCGCCCGCTCAAGGGCATCGGTTCCCGAGCCTCGCCCGCCCGCCCGCCGCCTCCGCCGCCAGCCTGCCCCAGACAAGCGCCCGCGGCGGCGGCGGCGGCGGCGGCGGCGGCGGCGGCGAAATCTCTGACGGAGCAGACGTCGATTTCTCGGCTCCAGACATCCTGGCACCTGTCTCCGTCGCGTCATCCGCCCAGTCGACCACGCCCACCGCACACCCATTGGTCAGCCGTGCTCACCAGGCCACGCCCTCTGCCGCTGATTGAGAGAAAGCGTTTCGATCGTCGCATTGGAAGTCGTCTGGATCTTAACGGCGTCCGTTGATCGACGACTGATCACTAGAGGCGCCACTTGTCCAATGACTCAGACACCTCGGATGACCAACATACAACTGATGCGCTTCGTACTCTTTCTCCTCTTTTCAACGCAGTAGTTCTATAGCGCCATTGCATAGGCTAAGTGCAGTTGTATCAGTGGCTAGTAGTTTTATATTAAGATAGTCTTCTATCCAGAGTCACTCAAAGACCCCCTCCCCCCATAACCATAAGAGATCAAAACCCAACCGATCTTCAAAACTGAATTGACGTTCAAAATACCAGAGAGTGACCGCTTCAGGACGGATGGACGGACGGAATAAGTGACCAAACACACACAACTATAAAGATACATTTCGGACGAACTGAATGAGAGAGAGAGAGAGAGAGAGAGAGAGAGAGAGAGAGAGAGAGAGAGTGTGTAGGAAAAAGCAGTCGTAAAATACAGAGCGATTCTTCTTCTTCTCAAATGGATTTTCTCAGTTAAAATTCTGCATTCTTTTCTCGTCTATAGTCCAGTTCTTTAGGCTCACGTCACTCCAAAAATACTCCCGTGCCAAATTAACGGATCAATATGAATGAAGTTTAGATGAGACGAAAGTTTATATAAGTATAAGAAGATAGGTCTACGCATGCAGACATAAACGGAACATAACCCAGAGACCCTAAATAAATGAATGTCAAATATAGTTGTAACTTGTAATCGTGTGTGTGTGTGTGTGTGTGTGTGTGTGTGTAGAACATTTCTAAAGTTGAAAAGGCTTCTAGTGATGTCCTCTTTCTGCTTCCGTACATACTTCTTCTTGCTGTTTCGTTGTATTCTTATAATACTATTTTCTGTATTCGCCGTTTGGCTTCTATTTCGTTTCGTTTGTTCAAATGCGCCGAGCGCCTATCTGCTTCCTCTCAGTTTAACCCAGCGGTTCTCAACCTGTGGGTCGCGACCCCCACGGGGGTCGAATGACGATTTGCCAGGGTGCCAGAGGTCGCCCGAGACCATCAGAAATATTAGGTTGTCTCTTTAATTGTTATTGTACAAAATTTCCTCATTGGTATAGTTACGACGTAGGCCTACTAGTTGTCTTACTATAATTGTAATTCGAGGATAGACATGGAGACAATTAAATAATAACGATGTCGAACATTTTGATTGTCGTAGCATTATTAGGCCTACTTTTAGCAGTTTACAATGTGAACGAAAATAATTTTACCGTTGGGGGGTCGCCACATCATGGGGGATTGAATTAAAAGGGTCGCGGCACTATAAAGGTTGAGAACCGCTGGTTTAACCCAATAACGATGACTGTTATTTGGCAGTCAAAGGCAGGGATCTTCAAAGTAGGCCCTACGACCCGCGGGCCGAATACGACCCACCAAGGCTTTTAATCCGGCCCGCGGCAAGAAGATGCGCAGATCTGTTAGATCTTGCTCCCCGTCTGTGTAATATAGAGACATAGACTTGAATTATAACCAGCGTCAACTCTCAGTGAGATGGCTTAGCTGTGAACCACAGTTTGGTGTAATTTTATCAGAAATGCATCTGTTTCATTTATCTGACGGTAGTCAGTAGTTGAAAACCGTTTCGATTGCAACTGATGTTCTGCAGTCTGCATTATATTTCAGTAATAAATTGTCTCTTATTGTCAGTTATTCATTTGCTCTGTAACTTATTACGTCTCATTAAATTTAGTTTCTAATTGTGTTGGCGGCCAACTGAGTCGCCCGCCAGAAGTCAGCAATGTGTCCTGAAGCTGAGAAACAGCGGAGAGACCCTATAGCTGTGGCCTTGGGCGGCGTATATAGGCCCTCTGCGTGTCTTCATGGCGCTCAGTTGCTCGTTCTGTCTGCAGCAGCAGCAGCAGCAGCAGCAGCAGCAGCAGCGGATGTAGTTATGGCGCGCCGTGCAAATATGGAGAAAAGCAGTTAATTGTCGTGCGCCTTTGCTCTTAGTTTAACGCTTAGAAGACCCTTCGTTAGCTGCAGTAAAACCCAGCTGAAGAGTTCTTCTGATCGCTGTAATTTTACAGCGGCGTCAATTGCAGAAACACGTCGATTGACGAAAAAGGCGGAAGAAGAACGGAGAGAGAGAGAGAGAGAGAGAGAGAGAGAGAGAGAGAGAGAGAGAGAGAGAGAGAGAGAGCATCGTCGCCTATACTGTCCATCGAAAGAGGGCGCCGTTTTCATTCCTTCGTCTTTTGTTGTAACGCAAACGACAGAGGCATTTATGTGCGCGTGTCTACAGTGAGAACTCTTTCAATCGCAGTCTTCTTACGACGTCTCTTCGATTAACTGCACAGAGTACAAATATTACGCCACTTTCCTTATTTATCACGCTGATTGCGCGATGGCATTTTTACAGCACATAACAGCCGTGCACAGTACAAGCATCTCACCTTCTTTTCCGTTCTCAGGCATTCGACAACCCCCTCTCCCCATTCAGCGCATCAGATCTTGAGTGGGGGAGGGGAAGGGGTGGGACAAGTAAGAGCCGTTGATTGTTGTGCCGCTCTTCGCTTGCCTCTCTTCCTCTCTCCCTCCCTCCCTCCCTCCCTCTCTCCCTCCCTCTCTCCCTCCCTCCCTCCCTCCGCCTCCATTCGCGTGGGACTCTTTTTTATGGAGCGCGTGGCCACTAATCAAACACGAGGAGTGGGGTGGGAATGGGGGAATGAGGGAATGGGGCACGGCAGCCAAAGGTCTCCTCAAAACGACATTCTGCTCGCAAAACTCAACCACGGAGGCGGCGAAGGAAAGAGCGCATTCGATGGGGGGAGGGGGAGAAGACTCCCTCTGCCCCTCTGCTTTGCGTGGATCGGTGGGTGGATGGGTGTGACCTATCGACCTCAGATCCCCATGGCGACAGAATTAAAGAAAACTCGCCCCAACATCACAAAAACTGAGAAGAATTACGGAACTTTCGTCTTCATCATTCAATCTGTTGACCTCCCCCGCCCCGCCCTCTCCCTCTCCACCCACTCTGCGTCTATCACTGCACTCCAAAGGCGTTGGACTTTGATCGCTTCGAATAAGGACAACGGCTGTCGTCGTCGTCGTCGTCGTCGTCGTCTACATACTTACTTGCATCGTACACGTCTATAATCCAGGCTGTCTATTTGCAGAGACCATCTGCTTGTCTTCAACCGCTGTCCTTTGCCAGGGGAGAGTGAGGGGAAGGAGGTGGTCCGTCGAAATCCAATGCCTGGCCCCTGGGTCGGTGACAGACAGAGACAGACAGCCCCAGACTTCGTTTCTATTTTTAGCGAATGTTTTCCGATTTCCGGCGATGACGTAATCGACCGAATCGGTCTTTGGAGGAAAGGTCAGACGCTCACAGGGGTCACGTGACAGATTACGTCAACGTTCAAACGGAAATTAAGGAAAAGGAACGAACTGGATTTCCGCTTCATTGTCTTATATATATATATATATATATATACTAGAACTCGAAGGCTCGCTTCGCTCGCGCGAGCTTCGCTCGCATGAGGCGAGCTTCGCTCGCTGCGAGCTTCGCTTCGCGTCGCTTCGCTTCGCTCGAGGCAACGACCAATCCAATTCCAATTCCAGAACGACCAATCAGAACGCTCACTCAGCCAACCAATCAGAACGCTTGAAGGTAACCAATCAGAACGCTCACACAGCCAACCAATCAGAACGCTCACACAGCCAAACAATCAGAACGCTCGAACGCAACCAATCAGAACGCTTTCACAGCCAACCAATCAGAACGCTCGAAGGCAACAGACATACAGATAACGATTTTAATGTTATATATATATATATATATATATATATATATATATACTGGAAGAACGCCCATCTGTACACAGTACACTCAACCGCTGTCAACGTTTCAACATATACGATTTAGTTTCATATATGCAATATATATATATATATATATATATATATATATATATATATATATATATGCAATGATGCTATTCATCTATTCTCAGCTCTAAGAAGATGGCTTTCCGTCTGTCTGTCTGTCCGTCTGTCTGTCCGTCTGTGTCTATGTATGAGATATGAAGATCTGCGTGTTTCGTTTTCGATGTCAATCTACGATTGCAGTTGAAAGCCTCGTTTCCGTCTTCGGCCGATCACTCATATCTGTGCCTCCGTCTTCTGCTCATCTATCACAGACGACGGAGGAGGAGGAGGAGGAGGAGGAAGTGATGCATCATGATTCACCGGATTTCAGATCAATGCTTGCTAATTTCATCTCTTACTAAAACAACTGAATTATTTAGTTTCATATTCATTTATATATGGGCGGAAAGTAAGTTGAGTGGTAAAAACGTTGGACGATAGAGTAGAAGGTCGCGTGTTCGAGACCCGCATGAGCTCTTACTCGGCCTTACTCGCTAGAGGGCGGGCATAAAATGAGGAGCAATGGGTAGAACTGCAATAATTACACGTAAATGAAACAGTTAGGCCTATATACGCGATGCGCTAGCCCCGTGTCGGTGGCATTGCACGCCTGACGGAGGACTTTAGCAACGGAGATCAGCGCCGCCCTATCATCTCTTCCCCTCCCTCCTCCCTCCCTCCTCCCTCCTCCCCTCCTCCCTCCCTCCCCCTCCTATTCTCCCATGCATGCACGCTTTGTCGGCGGCGGATTCTAATTTTCCGCTGTCAACGTAAAGCAGCCCTGTAAGGCTACTAATATTCAAAATTTTAGTGGAATTAGGAAAATTGCGCGCAGATTAAAAGAGATTCCAAAGTGAATGAATGTAAGGGCGGAGGTTCAGAGGAATTTTCCCGCCAAACCATCGTTTAGAAGTCACGTGACCACTTGAAAACATCCAAACGCGATAATATATGTGCATTTAAAATTGTTGACAATTAACGAAGACAAATCCAAGAAGTTGTTTGCCATAAAGTTGGATCACACAGTGTCATGGGTGTCTGCATATATTATACTTCCCAGGCACTAAATGCTACTCGATAGCTATGCTACTCAGAAATAGCTAATAGCACATAACGCCATTGGGGCCAATTGGGGTCTTTTTCCCATCAGCTTCAAGCATGTTTGCCTTTTCCATGCACAAGAAACATTCACGAATGAGAGCGTTTCTTCTTAACTGAGAAACAAGCAGAGACAGCTTCTATAACATTTGCGGAACTGAAGTCTTTAGAATCGCCAGTGACGTCACTGGATGTGAACGGGTCACTCGACATGACCCACGGATCCATCGATGACCCATTTGACAATTGTCATCCATGCGTCATTACTTTCGATTCACACTGAGAAGTGTTTTAGACACAAGATGCATGCATGACTCTTAAGAGAGGAGGAGGAGGAGGAGGAGGAGGAGGAGGAGGAGGACGACGACGACGACGACGATGCATGCAGCGATTAGCCGTTGTCCGGTGGCTGTTTTATCATTCAAATGTCGAAAGCGAAGAGGAGATTGTTTCAATGCAACACTCGCCCCATGCAACCGATGTCTATTCCGACCGACCATTGTCTGCTGTCGATGTTTCAGCGCGAAATGCATGCGTCGTCGTCGTCGTCGTCTGCTCTGATTGCGTCGAAGCAGACGACGATCTACGCATCGCTGGACACTCTGCATGGCGCGCACAGGGAACCACTCTGACGAAGTGCATGCATGGTACCAGCGCATGCTCTGAAGAGCGTTTCATGCCCTTGCGTTTACAAGGCACACGACGAGTGACAGGAATTCTCCCGCAGACAGCAGCGTGTCTCGTGAGAATCTGAAAACTGAAATACATTTCCACGAAGCGATTTATGAGGCGCGTTCAGAAGATGATTGCAAGGGCAATTTCAACGGCTGCTTCGTGGGTCCGGTTGAATTGAGAATAAGTACAAGTGGCATTCATTCTCTCTCTCTCTCTCTCTCTCTCTCTCTCTCTCTCTCTCTCTCTCTCTCTCCCTCTCTCTCCCCCTCTCTCCCTCCATCCAAAACCTTCCATTGGAAATCGGAGTTTATTCAATATAAATGCAAATACGAGACACCGAACTAAAATAATATGACAGATGATCACCAGAATGGTTGAATAACGAACGCGACTAATGAGTGTTCTTTAGAAATCGGAGAATTCTGCTTCTCTTCGTTCGACGCATTCCAAGCACAGTCTTTTGTCCCCCCTCCACTCCACTTGCATGCACTGGCGCTCCACTGCATGGACGACGACGACGACGACGACGACGACGACGACGACGACGACGACCTATACATTGTCTATGCGCAGATTCCAAATCGCCATTCGCTTTAAACAGAACCGAACATTTATATAGCGCCGCCATACATCTTTCCGTCCTACTTCTGTCATCTTCTCTGCTGAATTCCAGACCGGAAATTCATTGTGAAACTAGTTCTCTTCCGGTCAGAGCGAATTTCTCGGCGATTCTTGTTATTATTCTTTTCTTCCAAATGCGATCCCTCTAACAAAGCGCTCCATAAGTAGCTGCTAATGCCGAGGAAGAGGAGGAGGAGGAGGAGGAGGAGGAGAGTACGTGTCTACGGGAAAGAGAAATGCCAGCGCGCAGTGTCTCAGTCGAGCACAAGTCCTGCGCTCAATTCTCTTCGAGCGCCGAAAAACGCGCCTCTATAGCGGCAACATTCAGTCGCTTTGTTGACGTCATTGTTCACGTGATCGTCTTCTGTGAAGCGACATCTGAAGGCGCGCTCTGTCTTTGTCTGAAAAACAGAAGTCGCAGACGACGACAGAACGACTCGAGTAATAATAATGATCTTGGTTCCTGCAGGATCTTTTCATACGACGGACGTCATGACGCCCGTCATGACGGGTGTCATGACGCGAGCGTCCTCTGTGCTTCGCGTTCTCTGACCTCTGCTGTTGTATTTTAAATTAGCGCTACAAAAGTCTTCTCTGCGAAGAACGGTCGACAATTAGGCGAAGGACTGGCGGCCGCTAAGTGAGGAGGAGGAGGAGGAGGAGGAGGAGGATGGAGCGGAAGAGGAGGAGGAGGAGGAGGAGGAGAATGGAAGCGGAAGAGGAGGAGGAGGAGGGATGGCGCGGTAGACAGGGTCAGTTGCCGAGGTTTAAGTAAAAGAATATTAAGGTGGACTCGACGATCGGATAAACGAATGAAAGGGGAGAGGGAGGAGAGGAAGCGGCTCTACCGGAAGTCACTCACAATGACGCAATCGATGAGGATGACGACTGACAAACGGACTCAACAGGTGGAACGCTGATTCCATTCACAGCTCTCCTGCCATTCCCCCCATCTCCTGCCCCTCTCACCACCATCGTTCTCATTTAAGGATGATGATGATGATGATGATGATGATGATGATGATGATGATGATGATGATGATAATGATGAGGTCGTTGTCGATGGTTTTGCGGTGTCTCTTTTGATGCGGTTCTTATCTGAATCTTCTCAAAGACTCAAGCTGCTTAAACTGCTTCAATTCTACCTCTCCCTCTCTCCCTCCCTCCCTCCTTCCTCCAACTCCTCCTCATCCTCCTTCCCCTCAGTCAGCAACTGGAATGCCGTGATTGACAGTTGAAAGCGTCATCTGGTAAAGCGCTAAACGAGGAAAAGCAAGACGACCGCAGAGAGAGAGAGAGAGAGAGAGAGAGAGAGAGAGAGAGAGAGAGAGAGAGAGAGAGAGAGAGCAGGCATCGTCCAGATGCAGAAGTGAGGATCGACAGACAGAGAACAGATTCTCGTTCAGAACGAGATTCCAACGATAATTTAACGCGATTTCACGAAGACGCCGGCGATGGTCAACGGACGCAAAGCCTTTGAAGCCGAAAGCGTTCGTTGGTCTCTCCTCCCATCCTCCCATCCTCCCATCCTCCCATCCTCCCATCCTCCCATCCTCCACTAAGAACCTCAGGATTTTGACGGAGTGCATGGAGAAGCATAAGCAGTATAGTCGTCAAACGGTTTCACTCAATTCCTGACACTCAGTTACACCGTCAAACTCACCTGTCAGCCTCACCCACCTATAATGATCTCCTGCAATCTAGAATTGATGGTAAAAATGCCATGCGAGGCATTAGGCCTATAAGACTTGTGTAGAGAACATCCGATCCAGAAGGCTTTAGTCTAATTAGCTGGTCATGTCTCGTCAGGTCAGTGACAGTGACCATAGAGAAGTTGTGGTCTGTTTTAGAAATTAAATGAAAGTGACGTCACTTGTAGCACCTTTTTCACTGGAAGTGAGTGAATTGACGCAATTATTAAATAATTTAATGTCGCAATCAATCAGCCAAGTGCAGAATCATTCATTTATATAGCGCCATAGACGATGACAGCGAGTAGTAGTAGCAGCAGTAGTAGTAGCAGCGGATGGTGACATCTACAGTCACTCGAAGAAACCTTCCAGATTTCTTTTTTGATTCAGTGGTCGTTGTTGATGGCAGGAGGGTCCCATCGCCTACCCCTCCTCCTTCCCTCCATCCCTTTCTCTCTCCCTCCTCCGGGTGTCGTTCGCGTGAAATGAGAAATCATTTATTTCTGAATAATTTAGGACATCAGCACCATTAGTCGCTCAACGGGATTCCGTCTGTCCGTCTAAGTACCAATTTATCCGAATCCGCTGTCACCGTTCGACTCGGACTCGAGGATTTCCTCTCTTCCCGCCCTCTTTCCTTCTTCCGCTGCTCTTCCTTTCCCAGTTGCTTAATTCATTTCGAGCGATAAGACGATGGCATTAGCCGGGTGGGTCTATGGCGGGCGTCGCATGCATTTGACTAAAAGCACCGCTAGTCGGACATTAGGCGCTAGTTTCGACTTCGTTCCATCGACTTGTGACGTAGTTGCGTCGTTTGGCGCCTTCGGAATCTTTCGTCTGCCACCGATGACGTCATTGACTCCACTCGTGAAAAGCTCCGACGATTACGAACAGAGGTTAAAGCTACGGATGCCGAAAGAGGAGTGATGAATTGACCAGCGCTAGACCATATATATGTAGCTTTCGTTGATTTATATAGCGCAGAAGTATTAGCGCTGTTGAAAATAACTGTATATTGAAGTAATTAGAGATGAAATCAATTAAATTGTCAAACGTTTCGAACTGACACATGAGTCACATGACCGAGGTGTTGAAGTCATTAAGTACTTCAAGGCCCGGGGCGTTGGCTCTGGGAGGAGGGGGAGGAGAGGAGGAGGATAAGTGGCAGGCATTTGCATCGGAGGAGGAGAAGGAGGAGAGGACAGAGAATTCAAAGGGAAAATGAGATCCGTCAGAGAAGATGACAACGCGAAGTGAAAACGTACGAAAAAGGAATTAAATGCGAAAGGAGAAGGAGGAGCAGTGGAGGCGGGCGTGGGGAAGAGGAGGGTGATGGGCAACGCTGGGAAAGGGGTCAATAAGACGCAGACGACAGATGGCGAAGGCAAAGGATGGCGGGAAGACGGCGTAACAGGTCTCTCGTCTTCTGTGATCTTAGGTCGAATGTTAAATCACTTGTTGGCAATTTGTTGCTGATGTTAACATCGGACATTCCACTCACTTCATCCATTTCACTTCTCTCCCCTCATTCCTTCCCTCCCTCACCTCCATCCATCCATCATTCTTTCCGTCTTTCTCTCTCTCTCTCTCTCTCTCTCTCTCTCTCTCTCTCTCTCTCACTGTCTACAATACCCTCGTCCCAACTCTTTGCTAAGACAGCTGTTCATAGCGATGGGAAATCGATTAGGTGAAATTATGGGAAATATATTGGAAGCGGGGGAAAGTCCCTCTGACCCCCGGGATCCAGTTGAAGGAGTGGGGGCTCAGAGAAACCCGTCGAAGGAGCTTGATGACCTCTTCTTTCGACGAAGAACGAAGAACAACCGATGACCAACAACTTGCAATAGCACTTGTTCAGAGCAACTGACTTCTGCAGGCATTGAAAGCGATCATGCAGAGAGCCGCCCGCAGAAGGAGGGAGCAACGCCACGCCGCAGAGCCTGGCCGCTTGGCCGCAGGTGTAGCGACTGCGTCTCACGTCACAGACTCACGACGCGCCTCCACTTCTAATGGCGCCGCTGTAGACGAACAGTTCTTACAAATTGGAAAATATTAGAAGAGCAAATCATAGTCAGACAAAAGACTCAGATCTCCAAGGTCTTATTCAAGTATCGCCAAATGCAGAAACCTTGACATGTCAGTTTCACTTTTCACACCAAACAACTTACAGCAGTCAGCAGCAGGGTCTCATTAATAAGTAAGTAAGTAAGCAAGCCATCAAGTAAATGCACGGAAAATTATTAGTATAACCGGTCCTTTGAAGATGTACACAAACCACATTGATTGTGCCACGGTAGGCTAAGCATATATTAAAATTTTCTTCAAATTAAAGCGCTCGTCTATAAAAACGGGACCCCTTAACAGAGACGTAGCCAGGAGTTTGATTAGAGGGAGGTGGTATAATGTGATTTGAGAGAGGGGTATAAATCTTCAATAAACATTGAAGATCTTTAAAAACACATTACAAACAGGGTTATTTCTAGGATTGTGAATTTGCGGGGGGAGGGGAGGGGTCGGTAAAATTTGAGTGGGTGTCGGAATTTGGAAAAATGTATCTTAGTCATGCAATTTAATTATCACTCGAATGAGTCGATGACATTTGAAAGTGAAGCAGTTTTCACGATTTTGTCAGGTGTGATCACATTACTGCACAACTCCTAATATAAGCCTGGTCTCAAACAACCGGGATATAAAGTCATTTGTTTTAATAGAAGCCAAAGCCTGCATTATAAATTTTAGGGTAAATTATATGATAACCATGTGACAGTTGAAACAGTAAACAGATTAAAAGACTACCTTGATAAACTGGATTATTGAATGTGGAGAGTTACAACAGTGGTTTCACACAGGAGGCTAAACTAATTGAAATAACATTACTATTATAACAAGTGTCTGTACTTAGCAAAGATGGCCGCAAATCGTCTTCAGCATCGGCAGTCTCTGCCTAGAGAAACTACTTCCAGTGAGTATTTATTTCTATGGCTTATCTTTACCCGTAATATTGACGGAACCGCAGCCAAAAAAGAGACGGAAGAGGAACCGATCGTCGCGATTGTTGTTCTTCGAGATCGTAATTGAAGCATTTAAAGTGAAGTGCTGATTATTATTCGTTGGTTTATGTAGCGCTATAGTTACCGAGCGTTTAGAAAGCGTCCATTGGACTTTAGAAAGGCGAAGAGGCTTAATCACCGAAGAGCGCAGTCCAAGGTAAAGCTCGAGAGAAGTCCCTGAGCACAGAGCGTGAAATACGTGAATTTGTTTCTGATTTCTTTCATTTGATACGTTTTTTGGAATAATTTCTTTTAAAAGGTGGTGACATTGGGCGCTGAATACTTGCTTTTAATACTTATATATGATTGAATCTGGAGAAGCTCAGAAGGGAATCATGCGACTGTCCTGAGACAGTTCAATCTAAACAGCTACAAAAGACCATTTTCCGAAGCAAACTAGATCTTATTTAAACCAGGAATAAAGATTTCCTGTTTTAAACTGATGAATTTTTGACTGAACTAGAAATGTGATTAAATAAGTTTCTTTCATTGTAGTTCTTTCTGTGCTTTGAAACTGCCGAGTCATCATGTAAGCGTTTCTTTTGTTTTGTGATTTTGTGTCTTTTAAGGCTTTTGAAAGGAAGAGATTGCCTGATGACAGAAGTGACGTTCATCATAGTCATGGTTTTTGCTGCGGTTTTTGGAGGATATGTTATAACATCACTTTTTCTTCTTCGATTTCCTCGACTTCTTCATAAGAAGAAGGATATTAAATTTAAAGCAACTCATATCAGCCACAGAGGAGGTTCATAAATGTTTTTGCAGTGTTAATTGATATATATTTTTTATTTTGAAAATTTATTTGAATTTAGAATGTTTAAATCTAGTATTGAAGGATTTTGTGTTGTTAAATGATTTAAATTTTAAACATTTGGTTTAACTGTGTGCATATTTTCTTTTTTGTGACATTATTACTTTGCAGAGTGGTTAGACAATTTAATTTATAAATTTAGTTACGGAAATGATTACTTTTGCAGTTTCCGTTGGCATCTTGTTGATGCCTGAGCTTTGGTATTGGTATTATTTTATCAGTGATTTATAGAGTTGATAACTTGACATAAAGAACAGGATTCAGAATTGGTTTTTTGCTTGGTTCTTTTTTGCTATCAAAGAGGACAAGTGAATTAATTTACAGTTGTATGCTATGCAATGATTTACATTGACCTGTATGAAGTCACATGGCAGTCTATCTGTTAAGACTTGTCTCCTCATCCATAAGGTGCTTCATGCTAAACAGCCATCATCCCTCCGGTCTTTACTTGCCATTCAAGATCACCAGCGCTCAGTTAGGTCTTCTGACGCTTGACCTGTTGTATGCCTTACCCTCTAAGATCCCACTGGGCAGATTTCTTTCTGTTCTGTTGGACCAAGGCTCTGGAATTCTCTGTTGGCGCAGGTTCACCAAGCAGAATGTCTCAACTTTTGGGTCTTGACTACAGCACTTCTCTATATCAGACCCTTCATAGCCAGAACCCCAGAAACAGCCATTTCCAGACTGGCCAATAGATTTCAGTCACAAACTACCACATACAGGTTTTGGACTATGATATTCACTCAAAAGTGACCATTGGCTAGATGCATAATTATAATGGCACTAAAGAAGTTTTATGATTGATTGATTGATTGATTGATTGATTGATTGCCAAGTTAGAAATTGCCCCGAGTGGTTTCAGCTGTTGGCTGTTGTCTGTTTGAGAGACTAATTTTCAGGATTATTCTAATTTTTATCTCTTCTTTAACAGGTGCTGGAGAAAATCTGGAGAATACAATAACTGCATTCAGACAGTAAGTAAGAGATGAAAGATATCAGAAATGTTTCCATAAAATAACAAATCTGATTTTAATGTTGAGTTTTTTTATTTGCATAGCCTGTGTTGATGTGAAGATCCAGCTACAGTGTAGAGCATATATGTATTTGGTTATGTAAAATGGGCTTATTGATCCAGATCAACTTAAGCATCTGTTAAAATCTCAGCAGACATGATGATGATGATGATGATGATGATGATGTGTGCTTAATTAATTGAGATGGTGGAAGTTTTAGCAGCAAATGAGACAGAGACTGAGTATTTTGGGTTAAAATTCAAAGGCGTTTTGTTTGGGGCTTCTGTCATATGTAGGGTATTTAGAGGTCAGTGCTAATCAGTTGCCTCTTTTTATAGTTCATAATATTTTCAGCCTTTACAGTTTCAAACTGATTGCATTAATTCAAATGTAAAGAGTTACATAAAGACTTCCAATGCAAGCAGATGAAAATGTTGCCACTAGCGTTTGGCAATGGATGTGTTTTTGAAATGATGTGGAATCTATGGGAGTTAAACGTCAGAGACTCAGTCCATAAGTACTGCTGCCTTATCTCTTGTGTACTTAGTGTCTGAGTAATGTATTTGTGTGTCAGCTGCTGTTTGCATTAATCATGGCTTTGAAGTTATCTGTAGCCTTGCCTCAGTCTATAGACAGTCGTTTGTTTAACATCATGTGACCATTCTTGGTTGATGATCTTGTTTGCTGATGTTGAGAGATCAATTGGAAAGAAATGGTCTGGAATCCTGGAAACTGACACTGATTGGTTATTTGCTGCAGAGACAGCAGCATTGCGGTCAAGTGCACCGAAGTGCGCGTGACCTCTTTGTCAATTATGCTCGCTTAACAGACACATCTATTACCGGTAATAGATTCCAAAGAAAACCAGCCAACCTTTATAATTTATACAACTAAACTGAATAGATTTCAGTTGGTCAGCTGGCTTCAGGTGCAGCAATCCAGGATAGATTTAGGATTTTATTGATTTAGGATTTGTCCAGAAAGGAAAATTCATTCTGTTTATTGACAGATGCCTGATATTTAACAATATTTCAGAAAATGTCAAATTACATAATTTAAAGTGAATGTGTGCTTTGTCAGCCTATTGCTAACGGCAAGTGACATGAGATATAGGCCTGTCTTATGTAAATATTGATGCTTTATCATTGCATATGCCCTGGCATGTTCTGTCCGGGATCAATGCTGGCCACATAGTGACAGGTGGTTGTGTGGCTGTGGGAGCAGAGCAGTGAAGCCCCATTGGGCGATTATGTTGATGTGGTCAGCATTAAAAGTGGTCCTGGGCACCTGGGCACCTTGGCAGTGCAACGTGCATGAGAAGAAGTGACTCCTGACATTTTCCTCTTTAAAATGTTGGGGTATCTTTTATGAAATTGTATTTTTTGCCTGACTTTGATTTCAGCCTTGGAGAAATTGTCAGCTGATTTGTGTCTCTGTGCTTTGTACTGTTTGCATCCGATGTGCTGCTTCATTTTGTGGAGGTCTTTATTATCAACCTGCCTTTGTCTGGCTATCAGTGCCACCAGTCTGATGAGAACAATTATCCAGAACTGCACTTTATGCTGCTTTTATCATCTGGTGATCTCGGTACCAAAGATGACGTTCTTGTAGGGTCTCTTTCAGTTCAGAGGTTAAAGGTCATGTTTGTCATTTGACTTCCAGGCCTGTAATGGATGTGGCTGTAGTATGTTGTCATTGTCAATTTGCATTCTCTTAAAATACAAGTGATGTACACATAAGTGGAGTTCTTTAATATTTGATTGAGACATTTGAAGATGGTTGGTTGCCTTTAAGAAGTTCTGTTAAGTTGTTATTAGATGTATTTAGTATTGGGAATTTGCTTGCCAGAGTACTGCAGTTGAGAGTTTCTGAATTAGATGTGTGTGATGCTGAACTGTCTTCTTCACCTGTGTGTTTGCAGTGCTGCTGAGGCAGGCACCGAGATGTTTGAGCTTGACTGTCATTTGACTCGTGATGGAGAAGTTGTCGTTTGTCACGATGAAGATCTTTTTCGCACAACAGGACAACGAGTCGTTGTCTCAGAGACGTTGTACAAAGTAAGTCTCTTGACCGTATTTTGTCTTTTTGTTCTGAATCATTTGACTGAACTCTTTCATTCTTTCAGTCATTCCTTTTCAGAATGCCATTTCATCTCTCTTCTCACCCTTTGGGTGATTAATAATGAAGTACTGAGGGCATTAATGTACACAGTTACACACACATATGCATATACAGTATATGTATATACCGGTACATGTCTATATAATGATTTTGTATGAAAGGATTTAAGATAAGTTAGATAAAGAGTATTCTTTGAATCTCCTCTTCTGTGTTATCACTTGAAAGCTGTTATGTTTGACATTCATTATTATAATTATAATTATAATTGTTGTCTACTTTCGGTAGGATTTGCCACTGTTGTCACCGCATCTGAATTTGGATTTCAATCCAGGTAAGTGGTTGTCTTAGTTTTGCTTGAAAGTAGATTGTGATATTTACTAATACTGGACACAAGACATTTGCAATGGGTTGTGTGTTGAAAAGGCATCTACGATTCCTCTGCTTGTTATGAACAGCAGAGGTGTTCTTAGCATTTCATTAGCTGATGGTCTTCTAGTGAAGAGTCAACAGCTTTCGCCCTCTTCCTTTGGGTAATTAATGTGCTACTCATGGGTTCGTTTCTATTTTGACATTCGGACAAAGTATAGTATTTTGTGTGATTTTTCAGGGCACACAACATTTGGAGGGACTGATCGACGAATTCCCCTGTTGAAGGAGGTCTACGACCAGTTTCCCGATATGCCCGTCAATATTGACATAAAAGTAGATAGTGAAGAACTTATTCAGAAGGTAACACTGCTACCTTTGCCTTCATTTTGGTACTTTTATTTCGTCAAATGAATTTTTAAAAAAATATTTTGGTTTGAATCTATTTGCAAATGGCATTGCTCATATCCTATGAATTTAAGTATCATGTTTGAATCTTGATTTTGTGATGGCCTGTGGCTGAACTGGTTCTGACAGTGTTTCAAGTGTATTCCCAGTTTTTATAAACACTACAGTGTCAGACATTTGTTTACTTCTTTGAGACGATCATAATCAGCAAAGTTCTCGTTCTTGTGTAGAATTTATTTGGGTTTTACTTTGAATTGCATCTGTTGTAACATGGCCATTATTTCTGAAAGGTTTCAAAGCTTACGAAAAATTACAACCGAGAGTCAATTACCGTTTGGGGAAATCGATCGACAGCAGTAACTAACAAATGCTACGTAGAGGTCAGTTGGAACGACTGCTTATTGACACCTGAAGAGATGCTTTTGGCAAAATGCCAGTTCTCTTGTGGACCTTTTTATCCACAGCCATTCTATCAGACTGTTGTGATTAGAGGCTATTAGCCAATGGTGACAAAGGAGGAAATACTTTTGTTGGTTAAACAGCCCAGTTGAAGTCGAATGGTTTTTCTGGCATAGGAGCGGACAGTTGTTGCTTCTCATTTGACCGTGTCTTTGTGCTTTCGGTGCTTTTGTAATTGTGCATATGAGTTACTGGAAAGGGTCTCTTTCTTCTCTGATAATATTTATAGATCGATGGTGGAGTTGAGCGCTGAAATGGATTGTGGCGTCTGGTCTTTTGATGAAATATTTCTAAATTTTCAGAATCCCAATATACACCTTCTGTTCTCTCTGAAGAGGGTTCTCATCTTACTCGTTCTCTTTTATACGGGACTTTTGCCGTTCGTTCCTCTTCGCGAATCGTTCTACGAGATTCTTATGCCGAGCGTTGTGCTCAAGTGAGTCGTGCGTTCGTCGTCTTATTCTTAGATTCATTTTCATGTATGATTGAGAGATCAATTGCCTGCAGTTGTTTATCAATGTATCAGTGACAAGTTGGAAGAGGGTGTCTTCTGTGTTGTATTGCAGTGATTCCATCAGACCAGTTTTTCTATCCTGTTAGGCAGCAATGCTTTTGTTTTCACTTAAGAAGATGACGGTTGTATGTTTTGATTTGTAAGATTTTTATCTGAAATCAAAATTTCTTGTTTTCTAGACCCGATCGTTTCAAACTGCGGTTGTCTCGCACAAAGCGGGCGCTCGTCAGAGTGATTGATTTGTAAGTAGAAGCTGATCGTTTGACTTATGCACTTACTTTGCAATGACCGAACCTGAATAATTTTATTTTAATTTTAAGATTTTACTTTTTATTTTCAATCAAAGTGTGGTTTGTTTCAGCTGATTTTATTAGTGAATATTTCTTAGAATAATACTTTTTTGTGGTGAGATTTTGAATGTCATTTGTAGTCTTTTGATGAGTCGGCAGATGTTTCGTCATTTGAATGGCAGAGGCATTCAGGTATGAACTCACTTTTGTGTTCAAACGACTATTCCTCGTCCTATTTTTAGCTTTTGTATTCAGTTAATTGTTTCATTTTGGTGTTTAAGGACTTTGGAGATTGTCCTGCCAGGAATTTGTTGATAATGAGTTTGTATTTTAAGAGATGGTTGTAAATTGTGTTGAATTTTGATCCTCAATTAGGAGCCAAACCATTGAGAACTAGATTTAACTTCACAGGATTAAATGGTAAGTGGTATATTGTGCTTTGCTGAGTTTCTAATCTAAATTTGAGTATTTTGTTGGATCCTGAGTTTTCCCAATGTGCTCGTGGTGAGCAGAAAGGAGAGAAAGCTCACGAGTAGAAATCAGACGTCACTTTATGAGATTTCAGTTTCTTCTCTAATAACTTTTCTGTGTGTTTTTCTGTGTAGACTTATCTTTGGGTCCTCAATGAAAATGATGAATTTGAGCGAGCGTTTGCTCTTGACGTGACTGGCGTCATGACTGACTTTCCTACTCGACTCTCTCAGTACTTGTCAGATCATCCAAATCTGCAATTCAGTGTCATGTCATGTGCAAAATAGATGACGATTGGAAGAGAATTCGGAAAACTGATGGAAAAGCAGTTGCAAGGAAAGCGTCATCAGAGAATATTTCCCACTTCAGTTGAATTTTGTCAGAGAGCTTTTGTTCAAATCAAAATATTTTTATGATGGAGTTGTGTAATTGATAGAAATTGTCTTCTGTTAAGAACTAGTTAAGTTCATATTTTTGTGTAAATTGTTTGAGACTCTTAGGATCAGCCTTGCGATCAAACATGATCTTCCAGGTATTTTTGGTCTGTGAAATGCAATGTTGCTGATAAAGTATGTTCTCCCAAAGTGGCTTTGTGCTGTCCCGGTACGCAGCTCTGTGTCATGGGCAAGGTATTTGCAGCAGTTTATCTGGGAGAATTTGCTGTGGTTTCCATGTACAGTATATCGGAGTATTGTTATAGTTTTATATATTGATGGTGAAGACAATGATTTGATGTTTTCGTGTTTAGAAGAGGTGAGGTTGGCAGCAAAATCTCAATTGCTGGACACTAACTACAGTTTATTACTGTGCTCCAATTGGTCACCACACAATTCCTCGAGTACTTTTAATTTTTCCCATTTGCAGAATTTGCCGTTGTTGTTGTTTTGTATCTGGCGCTCTTCCCAGTTTTAGTGCTGAGTTTTGGCTGCGTATCGTCTGCAGGGTCTCTGCTTATCGGTTACTTTTGCGTTGAAAGAATTTCGGAGATGTTTGAGAGAGTAAATGAAGTTGAAAGCATTCATAGATAGAAATCAGAGTTATTCAGACATTGGTGCAGAATTTCTCTCTGCTTTTAGGCCGCTGAGAAGCGCTGTGTTTGGCGTTCGATTGCACTGTTTCTCTTATTGTGACTATTCATTGAAGCTTGGCTGTCACGTGTCGTGGGTGATTTGAGTTTTGGATATTTTGGGTTATTGTGATTGTGTTTATCATTCCTCATCATTGACATATTGAAGTGGATTTTCTTACTATGACTGCATATTTTTCATTTATTTCAATTTTGCCTATTTAGTAGAGTGCTCTCGTTAGTTTTATATATGAGAATTTTATAAATAGTGAATTATATTTGTTCTATGATTTTCTGTTTGAATTTGTACTCGACTCTGTTGTTGATGTTTAGGTTTACTTTCTGCTGCACTTGGAATG
The DNA here is from genome assembly GCA_018105865.1 of Metaphire vulgaris. NCBI lineage: Eukaryota > Metazoa > Annelida > Clitellata > Crassiclitellata > Megascolecidae > Metaphire > Metaphire vulgaris. The sequence continues at coordinate 13,917,786 of CM030858.1, read as the reverse complement.
TGAAATTTCTTACTTGAAATTTGAAGGTAGTCATGAAAACTGGGTTTAATGATTTTGCTGATAATTTCTTGCACGATCGCACTCTGAGAAGTATTTAGTTTGTATGTGTTTATTGATGCTCTGCTTCCGGGTGATCAGGTGGAATGCTTGGAGCGATTGGGTTAACAGGTGCCTTCGTTTCCTTCATCATTCAGTCTTTCATCTCTTCACTGGCTCTTTCTCCTCTAGATTTGCGATGGATTTTCGAGTTTTTTTTGCTGGTTTTTTGTTTTATTTTGAGGTATCTTCATTAGTAGCATTGATGTATATATTTTAGGCTTTTTGTGATTGGTAAATGTTGAATTTTGTGTGTGGATCATCGTTTTGCTCTGCTTTTTTCGTTTGCTACTTTTGCAGCAATTAGTAATTAGTTTTTTTTAGTTCAGCAGGTGGCAGCACAATCACCTCTTGACAAATGCTTCCATAATAATCAGAGGACGAGGCAGATGACGGCTAAGACCGTGTGACATTTTGTCAAATGAAATTTTTGAATTTCCAATTTATATATATTGTAATTTCTGAATTTCAGAATTTCTTTTTGGTTCCAGGAATTAATTTAGTAGGTTTCAGAATTTCAGTGTTCATTTCTGTTGAAATGAAATTGTTTCCTTGTGCATCGATGTGTCAGATGTCAATTGACCTTGTGTTTTTGAAATGTTACAATGATTTCTGTGTGTGTGTGTGTGTGTGTGTCTATTGCATATGCAGTATGTTAGTTGTTGTTATTACTTGCTTGGCACATTGCATGTGCTTGCCTTTAGGTTATGTTCCTGTTTTGTGCATAACGTTTGTTTATGCAAACAGATATGCAGATTAATGTTGAATATTTATGATTATGGTATAAATTAAACTTGTGTGTTTTTAGCAACGTCCGTTGTTTTCTATGTTTTCTTATGATGTAGTCATTGCACTCGTAATAGACATTGGACTCTGTTGGTAGTTGTGTATTGTATGCTAACATTGTGCACATTATGTATGCTTATGTGTATTTGCAGTATTTGTGTAGGTGCCTGGGCCCTGGGGCGTCTGCTATGGAAGAAACAGGTGGTTACCGGCGGCAGTTTGATTGGCAGGTGGATTGTTGCAATTGTTATTCGGGGTCTTTTGTATTTTGGTTTAACGTACAGTGTAGTATTTTTTCTGGTTTAGTAAATATTTGGAGCGGAAAATAAAACCAAAAGGCGACTGGATACTGTGTGTACTGGGATCTTCAACATCTTTAACAGTTTATTCAAATTCTCTGCACTTATATTATAAAATAATATTTAATCTAAAACATTTTCACTTCTAGCTATATAAAGCATGGAGGGCGCCACAAGCCAAATATTGGGTGGGCCAACATGGCCTGTTTGAAATTGGACAATGCAAGGACTAGTGCTACAGTAGGCTATAGATATGCAAAAATTCAGAAGAGTGATGAAACAAATTAAAACCACATATTCTTGTGTCCCCATCTTTGCTGTGTCAAACCGTACTAGAATTGTCAATATATTATGTCTCAATTTTTTTTTCTAAAGCTTTCGAAATGCCACAAAAAATAATGAGCCATTTGAAATGACACTATACAAAGTTTTTCAGAAATCTGTTCTCTGTCAGGTTTTATAGACCACAAAAATATTATAAAATTGATACCCTGTTTGAAATTGGACAATGCTAGTGCTACAGTAGGCTATAGATAGGCAAAAATTCAGAAGAGTGATGAAAAGAATTAAAACCATGGAGGGCGCCACAAACCAAATATTGGGTGGGCCAACATGGCCAATATTTCAGAGTCAAGACAGCGCAGCGAGAAATTCTTGCCGTTACGATCAATCGATCATTGAAAAACACAGTTGCATGGTTATATAAATATAATAATTTTGAATGGTCTTCCACATCTGTGACATCTCAATTATATATGGCAATATTATGCCAATATATTGGGGATTTGGGGTTATTAGTTCCACAAAACATTGTAATTTGCCAATTGAATTTGGGTGGGCCAAACATATTGTGGCCCATTGGGCCTAAATATTGGGTGGGCCATGGCCCACCTGTTGCGCCCCCCATGATATAAAGACAGGTGCCCTGGGCGGAATAGAATTAATTATTGTTGATCAGTGGCGCTGTGAAAATGTGAGAAATCGCATTATGAACATATGTCTTTAGTGAGTCGTCTTCAATTTTCAAAATGCTTTTCCTTTTTGGGCAGAAACATTGACTGTCGCCTCCCTCTTTCAAAGGGTGAATTTGAAATAAAAATGGTAATTAATTGACATTCGACAGCGAAACAGTTGTCTTTCTGCTTGTATTTGAACGCCAAAGAAAAGGCGATTAACACGCATTAAGCGGCGGAGTAATTCTCAGGAGATCGTTCGGTGACAATAGGCACACTCAGCCGTTCTGCGCTCGAAGGCCTTCAGGATCCTCGTAGGCCTTTAACTAACTGGGCTGGTGCTCGGGGACTCTATATGCCTACCGCGAGGAGCCTTTTAATTATTCACTCCCGCAGCGAAACGGAATTTCCCTTCTTTTACATACGGCATGTCTAGGATTACATCGACAGATGACCCACAGCGTGGGCGTAACCAGGTCGATCTAACTGCAAACCCGCGAGAATTTAGTAGACGGCTTCGACTCTCGAAATCAATGTAGAGTTGTGGCTTCGGGCGACGCCCCTGGGTCAGCCCATGCATGGCCCGATAGAGAGCACTATTAGGTTTCCTCCTGCAGTCACGTGAGCCAGGCGGATGAAAGTGCAAAGTTCTCGTCGTCTGCTATAAAGTCTTGCGCAGCCGAAGAGACGGAGAGAGAGAGAGAGAAGAGGCTGTGTCCGGCCCTTGCGTTGACCGATCGACCGCTGCCTTTCCTGGAGAAGAGAGAGAGGAAGAGAGACCGAACGATGGACGTCGTTCGCCCAGCCCAGCTGCTGCAGCCGCTGTTCGTTCCACGGAAGACGATGACCGGCCCCGGACCATCGAACATGTCGCCGAGGGTGGAGGCTGCCGCTTCGCTGTCGGCCCTTGGAACTTTCCAGCTGCATCCGGAAATGATCACGGTAAAAATGATCACTGTAAAATAGGCGCCTACTGCCAAACGAGCAAATAGGGCCCAATAGCAATACTGTACTATATTATAAAAGGCATCGATCGACTGTAGGCCTTTTCCAAATCCATCGGGGGAAGGTCATTTCAATTTCCAGAGATCAGTCGGAGTGCGAAGCAGTGAAATAGAGGCTATGGAGGAAAAGCAAAGTGGAAGACGAGATATGTGTTGTTAAGTTTCGATTTGAAAATACTCCTTCATTTAGGCTGTAGAACACAACAGAAGGAGGATTTAAGAGAGATCCTGCTTTTTGGCTTCTTTAATTTGGCCTATTATGCGTCGCCCTAGCATCGCATGTCCTTCACACTTCCACAGACTTTTAAACTAAATTAATCAAACGTAATTTTGTATTGTAAAAGAAAATGTGTTATGGCTACAGACAGACAGACAGACAGACAGACAGACAGACAGACAGACAGACAGATTGGCTGGGTTCTAACGTAGGCCTACTGTGCGCCTAAGATGAAAAATGGCAGCCTGACAGGGTTGACAAGATTTCTCCTTTGTGAAAAATGTTGCTTCTTGTCAGAAAGTGAGGAGGGGTTTGCAAGCTCCACAGCGTAGTCTATCAAAAAATGAGTGGGGAGTTCTGGAGCCTAGCGGCCTAATAGACGTTTACGCCTCTGTTCGCTACGTCCCCAAGCAGGCTGCAGACCGATCATAGACCCACAGAGGCCTCTGGGAAGGCACCATTCACTGTGAAACTGTCAGACGAAATTTAGCATTTGTTAATTGTGAGCAGCGATATCATAAATTTACGACATTTTTAAGAGACCTAAAGCTTCGCATTTGTTTTTTGTCGTTCCTTAGATCATAAATGACGTCAGAGAGGCGCTCAAGTATCTCTTCCAGACGACCAATGACGTCACACTCTGCATCTCCGGTTGCGGTAAATATTATGAAGGAAAGGGAAAGCGCTCAGTCATCATAATAACGCCGCTTATCCACGACACAAAATACAGCTCAGTGGCGTCGCTAGGGGTGGGGTGGGGTGGGTGGAACGCGGGCCTCACCGGGTGGCACCAATTACAACATCACGGGAGGGTGGCGCCAAAACGTCTGATGGTCGTAAATGAAACAGGATAAGCGATTGCATTTCAACGTATAAGCTGATACATGAGGACTCCAGGAGATCCATGGTGCAATTTTGTTGTTGTTGTTGTTGTTGGGGGTGGGGGGGTGGGTGGATGACACCAAGGCTTTACCGCGCAGGGTGACGCCAACAGATGAACGGCGCCAATACATTTAGGGGCTAATGAAGTGAATAATTTGTTGGTCGTCGTCTTGTGTGTTTAGCTCATGCGGCTGTTGAGGCTGTGTGTGATAATCTCCTGGAGACCGGATCATCCGTCCTCATTGGCTGTAACGGACTGTGGGGGGAGAGATTCGCAGAAATGGCCGCCAGAAAGGGTGAGAGTCTCTCTGTCTCTCTTTCTCGACGTCTCCTCATTTGAAAAGCACGCAATTCATTCGACAGATTCCGCCAATAATAATCACAGATTCGCTTTTAATTAATTAAAGGCGCCGTGGGATAGAAATGAACGCGCGTCTTTTCCTCGTACTTTTAGACGCTAATGTGGAGAGGCTGGTGAAGGCGCCTGGTCAGGTGTTTGGACTGAGCGAAATAGAAGAGGTAAGACGATCTATTGACTGAACTCTGTTCCGTTGAGACCTTGATTCAGAAGTGCAAAGATCGCACACAGCTGGGACAGTCAGACAGTCAGACTCTATTTCAACTGCGACTGACACCGATTTACAAGAGGCTATAGCCTACACATACATCTCACGCATTTCCTCTAATACAGTATACGACATTTATTTTATATGTTTCTGTCGCGATTTAGACCTAATGTTAAAGAATTCCTTTGAAAGTGAGTCTCACCTCTCTCTCTCTCTCTCTCTCTCTCTCTCTCTCTCTCTCTCTCTCTCTCTCTCTCTCTCTCTCTCTCTCTCTCTCTCTCTCTCTCTCTCTTTCTCTCTGTAGTTAATATTAGTTATGTGCTATATTTAGGTTTAAACTTTTTGAATTATGTCCAGCCATGATTTACTTTAATTAATTAATTGGATATAATTAATTGGAAGAAATGGCCGCTGTGCTGTCGAGTGTGTTTATTACAGTGTAATTATTATCAGTTATGTGCCGATGAGTAAGTATGATAAATGAATTTAAAGTGGCCTCTGAATCCTCTGCATCTAGAAAATGATATTCTCCTTTTCTGGCGCTATAGAAGCTGAAGGTCGTGCGTCCGGTGTTGACGTTCATCACTTTCGGAGAGTCAACAGGTGGCACTCTGCAGCCGATGGAAGGCATTGGACCGCTGTGTCACAGGTGCTCGCTTCCGTCCACTCGCAGGGGCGTCCGGAGGGGCGTGCGGAGGGGGTGCAATTGTAACTCCATGAAAAATTGTGGAGTTTGAAAAAAGTAAAATTACTTGTTTCTTTCGTCACAAGACCCTGTTTTGCACCCCTTGGAAAAATTCCTGCGGGCGCCCATGTCCACTCGTCGTCTTCTCACTCAACAGAGGTTATGTTCCTTCATTCGTCATTAGAATGTTCACCACACTCTCGCTAATAATAATAATAATAATAATAATAATAATAATAATAATAATAATAATAATAATAATAATAATAATAATAATAATAATAATAATAATAATAATAATAATAATAATAATAATGATAATAATAATAATAATAATAATACTACTACTACTACTACTACTACTACTACTACTACTACTACTACTACTACTAATAATAATAATAATAATAATAATAATAATAATAATAATAATAATAATGCACTTCTATAGCACCAGTTCTAATACCCAAGGGTATCAATCGATGGTAGGCCTACTTCAAATCTATCCGCAAAAGACCAGGTCATTCCAGAGATCAATCAGAGGGAAATATCCGCAGAACTCGTCTTCAGAAGCAGATATCCGCGATCGTCTCGAATCTTTGGGCTCTACAGAGACTAATTTACATCTGAAAGCGTTTGCCTTCGGTCGGGTTTCTGGTCCTTTCAGGAGTTGACTTATTTCAGGAAAGATCTCTAAGCCGCAGTCAGAGAGCGATGTCTTCTTCTTCTTTTCCAGGTATGGGAGTCTGTTGGTGGTCGACGGAGTGGCCGCTGTGGGGGCGGCACCGATGTTTATGGACAGATGGGGTGAGTATATAGCCCCAATGGGGCAACTCAGTAGTCACACGATAGTTTCTGTCGCGTATGTCGTCGTTTTAAGGCCTAGGAATCATTTACCATGAGCACAGCACTGTAGCAGTCGACCATGGACTAGTCAAAATACCCAGTATATGGAGGGGTCACACTAACCTATGCACTGGAACCAGAAGACCCCTGGATTTCGACGGTGGTCATTAGACGACCGACCGTCTCCGACATCTTCCCCACCCCACCCCCACCCACTGCAGCTGCGTTTCTCTGACGCGAGGTCTCTTCTTGCCTTCTTATCGTAATATTGGCGCCGACTGTTTCAGTTTTTCGATTGGAGATTGACGCTGTTTTAATAGAAACATCATAATATATTCGACAAAGTAGACAATTAAGTTGAAAGTGGACATCTGTTTGTATGAAAAGGCATTGACGTTCTATACACCGGATCTCAGAAGGCGTTGTCGTCAATTCCCGGCATCACTCCGATTTCCTTCAGCAGCGCCGCCTGGTAGGCAAAGGGTCAATGCCCTCTGTTCTTCAGCTGCTGCTCATTGGTTGGCTGTTGTCTTTTTCATTCGCCTCCTCTGCTTTTCTCTCATTAAGCAGAAACTCTTTTAAAGATTTTGTTCTGAGATTATAATTACTAATTATGCTTTATGCACTTTTATTTCATAGGAAACGAATTGTTAATAGAAAGACGAAAGTGAGGACGTTCCTAAATGACATCAGACTGTTGGCCGTTCTCTGGAACTGCATCCCAGACGCAAACAGAGGGTCAGTTAAAGGACTCTCTGCTAATCCATTGCCTGTAGAATTCTAACCGAAAACCAGTTGACACGATAAATGCTTTATAGGTCTTCGACTATTAACTAATTCGACTCTCCAATAGCTGATTAAATGAACTAATCCGTAATGAAGGTCTTCCTCATAATTATGCATATTCAGTAGGCCTTGTATTTCAGGTATCATCATACGCCGTCGTCCGCCTTGTTTTACACTCTGAGAGAAGCTCTGGCAGAATTGGTCGAAGAGGTTGGTTCTGGTCTTCTGTTCACTCAAACGATACGACATTCATATCAACTCATAGGCAGGTCCGTTCGTCTACTCGCTCTACTGTGAAGGCGTGTGTTGTTGTTGTTGTTGTTGTTGTTGTTGTTGTTGTAGGGTCTGGAGGAAAGATGGCGAAGACACTCCGAATGCACGGCTCTTCTGCACAAGGGAATCGAAAGACTTGGACTGGAACTACTCGTCAAAGAACCGGTTCGATTAATTCATTCGGACGTTAAATAAAACGATAGTCTGATTTTATCGAATGTCAACTACCAGGGTTATTTCTAGGATTATCAATTTGGGGAAGGGGGCGGTGTCGGTAAATTCTGGGGTTCCCCTGCTGAAAAAGTCTGACAAGCAAAAAAAGGCCATCCCATAGATGAGTGTAGTGGGAGGGGTGTTGGGGTGTCGGTCTCAAATTGGGGGAGGGGTTGGGGGTTGGGAGGGGGTGCTAGCGGGTGTAAAAATATCCCTGCTAACTACTAACTTTGACTATAGGTCTTTGTACCAGGCCAATTACACTGTGTTTATACCAGTGGCGTAGCCAGAGGTCCGGAATGGGGAATGGCACACCGTCATTTTCCAGTTACAAAATCTCCGAGTCAAAAACGTCGTCATGAAGTTCGTCGCCCTTTCGCATTTCCTCTTCGATCATGCTCCCCCCGGACCCCCCCCCCAATTTCTCAACGGTTTTGCGCAAATCTCACAATTGGTACCAACCAGAATAGGAGAGGGTCTCGGTCCCCCTCATGGCTGCGCCAATGAAATAGATAAAATCTGACATTGAATGAATAATTATACATTGAAAATGTAGAGCATAGTTGAGTCTTGTTAGTTGACTTCTGGTCCGCCATCTTTCCTTTCTTCAGTCTCATCGACTTCCGGTCGTCAGTTCTATTCGAGTTCCTTCTGACGTCGATTGGTTAGCAGTCTCCCAGTACGCCATGAACAGGTAAAAGAAAGACAGCGATCGCTTATATAGCGCAATTATAATACTACCACAACTAAGTAGATTAGGGCTTCACACTCCACTGCTACGATTTAGGTTAGGGTTATATTAAACATCTAGAGGTTAGTCAATTCTAACACGGCCTAAAGCTCTTAGTGCATATGGACTGTAAGTCCCTACTTAGTTGCAAATAACGATTCCAACTGCGATGACTGGTATGATCTTGCCACCATCAAGTCACAACACCTGTTCTCAGGACCAGTCATTACCTGTTTGACCGGCTGAGGGCCGTCCATAAATGACGTCACGCGATTTTGGCATTTTTTGGATTCCCTCACCCCTCGTCAAAGGTCGTCACAAAAGTCAGATCCCCTAAAAATGATGTCACAACGCGTTAACCCCCCCATATTTCTTTTGTCAAAATTAATGTTTCAATTCACTTATATCTTGAATGAAGCGGGTTTTGCAATGAATTCGTTTGAAAATAGCCTACTCATTATAATCATTATAGTTGAAGCGGTATCCAGATACTTTTCAAATTCTTTTCTAAAAATGAATTATAAGTGTAAAATGCGTTCAACTTTGCGGTAGCATAGCATTGCGGCATTAGTAGCAATATTTTAGTATTATGTGACGTCACATTTCTGGAAACCCTTCCCCCGTCGCCACAACTGTTGGAACCCCTCCCCAAGTGCGTGACGTCATTTATGGATGGTCCCTGAGTCCTACCTTGCCCGCTATCCACTAATCTTAGAACTAATACCCGTTGACTGGGGCATGCCGATCGAGGCCTTCATGCACTCTCCACCCGCCTCTCAGTGCTCGTCGTTTGCGTTCTGCCTGTAATAAACTGAAATACACTGTAGTCCATGGTATCCAAACAACTGGCCACACGCCTATGCATAGCATTCATCTAAGGGCGCCATAGAAGTTATTTCACTAAATCGATTTTATTCTGTCCATCCTACATCAGGTACAAAGTGGAGATTTCCGGAAGTCTGGGCAGCAGCGCCGGAAGTACATGGAGGATTGGAATTATGGGACACAACGCCAGACCGGAAACAGTTGGCTACGTGCTAAGGGTGTTGGAAGAATCGCTGAAGACGGTTCGAAACCAAGCAAAGACCGCTTCTCTGTGAGGAGAAGGAGGAGGAGGAGGAGGATTTGCACAGAATTCCACTTCGTCACAGTTGACGGACGATGGCGGCAAGAATTCCAGCCAAAATGTCACACAAAATAATTCTACTCAAGTCAATATGCGCCTTTAAATGAGGACATTAACAAAAAACAAAGACATCGAATTCACAATTTATGCAGAAAATATATATTTGATTTTATTTTCAGTTTTGTGTATAAACTATGCACCAAATGTAAACTAGAATTATTTTTAACAACAGTAAATAGGTTTAGAGTGGTTCAGTTGGTTCCACTCTCTGTAAGAAGCACTACAAGATACATTTCACCCTTTTCAATGGACAAAGAGAATTAGACATTTTAATTTAGGCCAATATGAGGACCTAGTGGAGTATTTGTTTCAACAGAGAGTTTTAAAGAGAGGCAACTAGGATCTTTGTAATAAAGGGTTTCATATACAGCACCAGGAGGCAGATTTTAAAGTGTCTATTTTGTTATCTCATGGTATAGTAAGTAGGCCACTTGTACAAGGGCTATGCTTTTGGTAAAATCTGAATGCTTTATTTGAAGCATTGAAGGCAAGGGTTGATGGTAAACTAAGAATACAAAATTACACACCATCTGGTCTTTGCTCTCCAATTACTATTATATTTCAAATTAATTGAACTGATGGAAAACCTCAAATCATGATTAGTCTTTGCCGTTATACAAAACTATTTTACAAAAACGTGTCTGCCCAAAATAAAGCTGAGATGGTCCTCAACCAATTACAAGACCATTTGCCATAATGTCAAACAATACAGTCAGTGTCTCTTTACAAATTCTCTTTGAATCCATTCAGAATCATCGTAGAAACGTGGATCGGAAAGTCGAAGGGCTGTTCTCTTGTAAGAGTAATAGTAAAGAACTGCGGCTAAAACGCACAACAAAGAGACTTTGTCTCAATTTACGCTTCGCTTCAGAATAATCATTAATTGCATTAACATAGAAGAATGCCAGTCAATGAGACCCAGGGACACACATTCACTCGACTGACAATTACATTTTGGCTTCAGCTGTTCTACAGCTAGACTAGGCATCTATGTCTAACCAGCTACTACAACACTACTACTACTTCTAATGGTGCACTATAAATACACAGAATTTTACTCGCTTATTTCTCTATGCATTTTCAAAAGTGTCCTTGTTTCCTATTCATTCTTCATCAGAGACAGATGTTACAATTTATTAAATTTAAGCACTACAACCTGTTTGATTCTTTCAATGTAATGCAATTATTGCTGCTACATCTTTAGAATATCTCACCTAATCTCTGAAAAACGTACAAAGCTGTGAATCCAGGACCGTAAATGTAAGTCAATGGCTGGTTCCATAGCATCGTCTGAAATATTCAGAAAACATCAACTAATGCATAATTTCCATATTTTATCAGAATTGTCATTTACTTAATTATCACAGATCTAACACTGAACAAATTAATACTGACAGCAGTGGCGGCTCCAGGATTTGGCAAGTGGGGGGCGTTGGGGTGGCAACTTCTAATAATGGGGGCCAACCATTTGTTGTTAGGTATGTAGTATTAAGTATAGGGTCTCAACAGGGGGGCCACTGGTGGGCCAGGCACTCAGTAGGGGGGCATGGGCCCTCTGGACCCCCGGTGGAGCCGCCACTTACTGACAGAAGCAGTTTCAGATAAATTTCATCTTGCTAAGTTACAAATGATTCTTAAAAGTTTTTACTAGAATACAAAAAAACAGTAGAATAAATATGGAAGTTTTACATTCTATCAATACTTGATATGAATGCTAAAAATTAGGAATTCCTGATTTTACCATTTCCCAAACATGAAGAGCAATGCTGAGTGCGAGGTAAGTGAGTGCAATGATTATCGGCCATTTAAACTTGTTGATGAGGATGCTTATGAGTCCCGCTTGAAAGATGTAAGTGTTGAAGAAAAGCAGAAAAAGAACGATCACCGCAAACAAAATGCAGACGTCTTGAATTCTAAAGATAATAAATTAGTTATCCTGATATTGGTTTTTAAAACTCTAATAATTTTAAAAAAGTTAAATATCATCTTATTTAACAGTGATTATGTAGTATCTGAAATTCAAAACACCAAAGCAAGCTCTTCATTTCCCAGGTTAAGTGAGTGCATGGCTCTACCAAAAGACAGATTAGTCTCATGCTTGCTGATCCAGGCCAATCTATCTCATTTCAAAAGAATTCTAATGTTTGTGATGTAATCATTAGACTAACCCCCATTTTATACAATGGTTCTCACCAAACCCTCCTGAACCACCTTAAACCTTGTTATTATTACCGGTATATTATTATTTATTTCAGACGATTGCTTTGCACCAGAATGAATTTACTTTCCAGCTATTTTCTGCTTCAGCACAAATGTTTTTAGTAAAGTATCAATGGTAGCGTAAACGCAGACACAATGAGTGATGGGCTAGTCAAAATGGCATAGAAAATATTAAGATTATATACACAATTTCAAATGTTCCTCTGATTCTGGAGGAATTTATCCTTTATGACTCTGATAATGTTTAACAATTACACCTGACAGGTAATAGGTACTCACACATGAAGCACAACTAGAACAACAACTTCTGATTTTCCCAAGTTCGTGAACGAATTGAGGGCAAGGTCTTCGAGGAGAAGAAAATACTGAAGATAGAGCATCGGTCGATAACGACTGACCAACATCTTCACAATTAAACGATTACTTCGAAGAGTCAAGCACTTTTAAAACTACATAAATCGCCAGTTACTACATAATCCTACCAATCCACTCCCTCGATATCTTTATTATTTCAAATGCCTTTGGGCTGTCATTCACACGATCAAAGAATTTACTACTAAATATTTATTTCATGATTTTATCGGTGAAAGGAATTTCGCTTCAAATACCAAAGCGTCAGTGTCATGGAAATTCTATACATCCGGTCTAAACTAAAACCAAGATTAAGTTATGTAGCGCCTTATTTGTAATTTAAAATATACAATTATGCATAATCTTCAAGCGGTTAGCATGATAGCATCAGATGTTACATTCTAATGGAAACGATATATTGGCAGTTATGATGACTAGAGAAAACTGATTACATTGAAAGGGGAATGAGCGCCAGCCGCATCGGGCCAAAGGAGTGCATTGACCTACGTTGACCCGGAAGCAGTCGTCGGCTCTGAGTCTCTGACCCCAACAGCGGCGGCGGCGACGACGACGACCGTCCGTTCGTAAAGATGGCGGTCGGCGGTCGACGGGGAAAGAGTCCGAAGAGTCCTGCTATCCTGAGCCACGAGTTCGTCATCCAGAATCACGCGGACATCGTCTCGTGCGTCGCAATGGTCCTCGTCATCGGACTCATGTTCCAGGTCGATGTCTACGGCTCTGCGATCGCCTTCCACTAGGCAGCAGCTGCGGCAACGGCGGGGGCCGTTCGTCCCGGCCCCCACTCCCCTCTCTGTTGATTTCTGGCGATTAAAATCGATTTATTTGCGTATTGATGGAGCGTTTATTTAGCGCCTGTTCTGTCCACCGCTTGCCATGTGATCTGCCATCTGTTTCACGATGAAGACCTGCTCTCGTTCCTGTGATATTATGGTCATCAGGATTTCGATTATGTTCGAAATCTCTACAGCCTTGAATATCCCTTTGCCGCTTGGGTTTCGCTATTTTGTGGAAAATCTGTGCCGTTGAAAATTACTTGACTTCTGCTCCAGTAAATGATCTACTCTCTTCTCTGTCCACATCCGAGTGTTTAATCATTGTCCATATGGCTAGCATTATTAAAAGTATGAAAATGTTTGCTTGGGGGTTTTTCTTATAGGTCAATCTTATTGAAAGTGTGAAACTGTGTATTGGATGATTGATTGAATGTATATTTTAGCATGATCAATTCTCATTCCTGAGTTTTTTAAAAATCCCGTGTAGTGAAAGGAGTGAACCGTTTTCATTCTGTTTGAGGTCATATTTTCTTTTTAGTGAATTTTCTTTTTTAGTGAATTTTCTTTAAGTTTTTGGAGAAATGAGGTTGAAATGCTTTAAAAGTATAAGAACGCAGTTGGTTCAAATCTAGTTTGGATTTTATTTCAGGCTACAAGTCCTGTTGCTTCACTCTTTGTCACCCTCCAACACAATGTCACAGTCAATGGTAAAATAGTGGCTACTTTGTGTGATTTACACTCACTTCACAGTGTTATGAGCTGTTGAGAAGGATTTCTGGTATAAAATGCTTTTGGTTATAGCTTAGAGAAAAGGTTCCTTCTGGTAATCTTGATGAATAAATATTTAGAGAATGGCAACATTTATCATCAGTCTTTTTTGTTTGAACCAAACTCCAAAATGTTAAACTGCATTAATTTGTCTCCCCATTATTATGTCATCATGTCCATTTTGCCATTTTTGTTCAGTTATGGTTTTAGAATTAAAACCTATTGATGAAATAACAAACATTGTGTCTATGATGTCTTTAGGCACTGCGGATTCAGGAATTAGCTTCTATACGTATGGACTGAAGGATTTATTCACTGTGGTTTTCTATGTTTTGATCTGCGTCGTCATTCACGCCGTCATTCAAGAATACATCTTGGATGTAAGTTGATTTGATTCTGATTTGTATTTATCATTTGATGTATTTAAAGGTGTTCATGATTAAATCATTGAGGTTTATATTTAAAGTCTTTAAATAGATTATTAAGTGTAAGCATTGATGAATTTACTAAATATTTGTGTGTGATGTGAGAATCATCATTATGATGCTAATTGATAGTAACTATTGGATAAACATTGTTGTTTGAAGTTTCAATATGTTTGGAAGGTTTTGATTCGTGAATTTGTTCTTTGCCAGAATGTGTGTTTGATTTGCCTTGTGTTTATGCTGAATTGATTTTAGAAACTGAACAGACGCATGCATCTGTCAAAGGTAAAGCACAGCAAATTCAATGAGTCCGGACAACTTCTCATTTTCTATGCTGCATCTGCTGCTTGGGGATTGGACATCATCATCAGGGTGTGACTTAATTTTTCATTTGCATTTATTCTTCTTATTTCCTGTTCATCATCTTCTTTTTTCATTTATTTAAAGGACTGTGTCTACCATTGTGATTTAGCTTTTGTTGCTTTTACAATAAATTGGATCATTTTGTTTTGTTTCTAGGAGAATTATGTGAGCAACATCAACAGAATTTGGGAAGGTTATCCTCACGTGAGTCTCCCGTAAGTAGCATCTCATGTTATTGCACTCTGCCAATTATTATTATTATTATTATTATTATTATTATTATTATTATTATTATTATTATTATTATTATTAAAGTTAAGATTATTGTGGTAACTAATCCGGAAGGACTACGTGAACACATTACAATATCTGCTTTTACAATTGCTGCTTTTATTATTTGTCCAGATTTTGTAGCTGCATTATTTCAGCAGAGAGTTGTCTTTAAAGTTCCATCTGCTATGCTCTGTTGATCTAGAAGATTTGTGTAGAAGATATTTGAATAAATTCATCAGTTGAGCCAGGATTGTAGAAATAGTGATGCTCCATTGCCTGTAAGCACCAGCTTTGCCTGCTCTAACAAGGGGGCCTGGGGAGCTCAGCGTGAGTTGACTGAGTTCTCTTGGCACTACCTCAGGGGACCCCGACTACTAAACAGTTTTGGTTGATATTAGATTCAAATCCTGAACTCTGGAGCAATATTGCAGATTATGTGACAACTTGAGGTCAATCGCTCCTCCAGCTAATGCAAGTTTTTAATTGGTTTTGCATGAGACTCAACACCAGCGTAGGCCCAAATGGTGGGGCCAGACCCCAATATGTGTTTTTCTCACTTCCAGGTCATTGCAGTGGACATTTTTGTCCTTTTGGGTTCAGATTTGTTGAATTTTGCAATAAATGATTTCTTGATTTTGGGGACTTAGCATGGATTTAATTTCACAATTAGTCAAAATGCATGAGTCATATAAAGAAATCAAACTGCTAATTTGTTGCAGCCTATGCTTAAAATGAGCTTGAATCTGTGTAATAATGAACATTTATATTTTCAAAATAGATTAAATCTTGAATTTTGTTTTGTTATTTTCTGTCTGTAGCTTTGTGGTTAAGTTCTACTATATTCTTCAGTTGGCGTACTGGGTCCACTCTTATCCAGAGCTCTACTTTCAAAAAGTTAAGAAGGTGTGAAAATGATATTGAGTGTTTTTATTATCTAAAATGTTTTAGTCTGTGAAGGATTTTGGTTTTACAATTGCATGAATTTTTGATTAATTTTTTATTATGTTGTTGCATATCCATTGACTTTGCAGGATGAACTTTGGGCTAGAATTCAGTACGTAACGATGTACCTGGCTTTCATCTTGGTTGGTTACCTGCTCAAGTTAGTTTCTCAGTCATATTTACCATCAGATGAATAATATACTGGATAAGAACTTCTCTGTATGTTGTAAGAAACTGATGAGGCATTATGTATTATGGTGTTAACTTAGAGTGAGGAGAATGAAGGTGACTAAGAATAGATACAGGCAGAATAATTTATGGGCAACGATAGAATGTTGCTTGAAAGATGTGATTGGATTTCAACATCAGTTGACTGGTGATGTCTGCTCATGCAGAATTAATGGAATTTCCAGAATGCTGTTTATGCATTGTGTCCATAGATAAGTTGCCCTGTTTTTGTAGCCTCACTCGTTTGACCCTCGTTCTCTTGGCTCTGCATTACATTGTGGAGCTGATATTTCATGCCTCACGTCTCTTGTATTTTGCTGAAAAATTGGAAGTTTCAAACTTTGGGTGAGTATTTTGTTTTCTTGGTTTTATCCTTTTCATTATTTTGTGAAAGGTTTGGGAGTTGCTTCACAGAGACTCAATGTCTGTAGATCGTAAGAGTTAGAGCGCCTTCAATTTCTTGGCATCAGCTAATGGGGCCGATGCCATCAGCCTCTCCCTTTTACCGTCTTTCCTTCAGCCAACTAAGCATCTGATACGCTTGCTGCCAATTTGACTGAAATGATTTAAATGTTTCTGCCATCTAGAGATCTGAACTGTGGACCTCATGGCTGACAGTCTATCTTATTAATCACTGGACTACTAGGCTACCCTTGGCTGTGTTAGGCTAAATCCCATCTATAGGATTGATTGGTATTTTGATGAAATTGATATGTTTGATTGGTATTTTTGAATAGGTGTGATTTTGTTGTTTTCTCTTTTTTAATAGGTTTATGATCTGGAACATTCTGTTTGTCGTGGTTCGACTTTTCACCATTACGCTGTTGGTGTTAACTTTGTGGTAAATGGCTCGCTTGATTTCTTAATCTGATTCTCAGGTTCTTTGGTGTTTGAGTCTAATGGTGATTTTTCCATATAATTTAATAGAAAACATGGTTTAATATAGAGATTCTATAAGGTCTAGAAATCTCAAGATGTAATTATTACTCTGGTGAGTAATTATTTCTCAGTGCCTTTGTTAATGAATTCTGCTTCTTTTCTGCTGTTAAGGTACGGTCTTTCAAAGACAAATACAAATGCCGCGATCGATTTTGCAGGAGGCAATTTCAATACACATATTGTGAGGTTGGATTTCATTTTTGTGAATTCTGACAAAACATTTCTAACAGCATCATCATCATCATCATCATCATCATCATCATCATCATCATCATCATCAATTTGAATTCAGTGTGTTGATTTTATCAGTTGATTTTCATCTGAAGTCATTGTATTCCACTCATTTGCCGTTAATGTCTCGTGCCTTAAATTCATATCAGTGCTTCCTGTGTGTTATGTCTCATGTCAGAGTCTGAATAGTGTGTGACTGTGCTTCTGATGGTTCCTGTGCTTTGGTTATTATTATTATCACTTCTTTCTGTGTTGTTGTTATTGTTATTGAGTTGGGTTTTGTTGTCTTCTGCTGTTTGCTTTGCATCTGTCGTCTGTTTCTGATGTTTTAGGATCAATTGTCTCGTGGCGGTCTTTCTTCTCCAGGCGTGGATCATGTGGAACTTCATCAATTTTCATCTTCGGCGAGTGCGCGAGAAGAACGAAGCGGCAGCACTCGCCATCAACAAGAAGCTCGCTTCACCCGGGCCTTTACAGAAAAAGAAGCGAACAAAAGGTTTTGAATATTCAGTTGACACAATCATTTACTTCGGGGATGTGTAACTACGATGATTTATTACAGATATATCACACTCTTTGCCTGATGATGTACAATTGTAATTTTTACACAGTTCTGGTTTTTGATGATATTGCAGTAATTGCATAGCATCATTGTGATGCTGTCTTTAGAATTTCATCGGGATTTGTTTGTGTGAAATTGTATGATTGACATTTATTTTGATGTTTGATTGAATGTTGCTGCTACTTTCTGAAATTTGGAATTTACTTGATTAGTTGTAAGGATTGTGTTAGTTGTAGTTCTTTGATTTTTGAGTTCACTTGGTTAGATTCGTGTCTTTTTGTCGCATCCTTTGGCAGTTTCCAGCCACTGATTTAACTTCAACGTCCTTCCATTGTTCTCGGTCTCTGCTTATTTCCTCAAAAGAATCGATGTCTTCCTTTTGTCTTCCTGTGAATAGAATTATTCCATTTGTTTGATTAAATGCTTTCAATCTGAAAAATTTGCTTTTTTCTTTGTCTTCAGCGAACGTTCGTGAAAATGACGAGTCAAGATCAGAAGAGGGTTCGGGCGATGAACCTTTCGCATCTGAAAATGGGATTGTGCGGTTGCGTTCGAATAAGAGTCGCTGAACGCAGCAGATGACGGTGCTGTCTGGAGTGGCGTAGAGAATTGTCACAATTTTGTTTAGAGTTTTATGGGTTAATGAATTACTTGCTCTGTGATGGAGTGATGGGCAAACCAGTTGTCACTGATTGGAAATGTTTTACATTGGACTTCTCATTTCTCTTCTTCTACTCGAACATTGACTCTTTGTTGGTCAGTTGGATTGAAAACTGTGTGCTGTTGTCAGTTTGTGGAGCAGAATTTATTGATTTTCAGTTCCTTCTTCTTTGGATTTGGTTTTTTAACTGATTTCCTGAAAATTGAACTTGTACAGAGTCTTTTTCTGTTTGCGTATTTAGGAATTAATGCGTTATGGCCAATTATAGACTCCGTTTGACATGTCGGTTGAATGGTTGATTGATTAATCTGTGCTTTTTGATTTAACAATAAATAAATAAATAAAACACTCTGAGTAAATGAGTGATCGACTGAATGTTATTGTTTGTCTTCTCTCATGATTGCTTGTATTTAGTGATGTCAGATAATTTATTGTCTCCTAACCCTTTAATATGTTGCTTTTGTTGTGCCATTTGTTTCAGAATGCTTCACATTTCCATGGCACTGCCGTTGTGTTGTTGTTGTTGGTACAGAACCTTCGACATTACTTTCAATTTTATAGACACCTTGAGAAGAATTTTATAATGTGGCTTTGCTCTACTTGCATTTTTTTGCTGTAGATTCGAGCATGTTATGCTCTATTATGTTGATACTATCATAGACGTGTATTCAGGTAATGTTAGCATTGTCTTGATGTAAGGTGATGCATAAATTGTCTTGTCTGATCGTTGGAAATATTTTGTTTCTTGGCTGAAGGTAGATTTTAATTAAATATTTGTAGAAATTGTACAATTTGTTGTTTGAATCAGTGGTATAGTATGTTGCCCACATTGAATCTGTACATGACCCTATTATGTACTTTGAAGCAGCCATTAGTTGATAGTTGTATGTTTTTGTACATCTGTCCAATGGGTTTCATAAGGCAGTTGATGTTGAGTTCAGTAAACTGAATTTGATTCTTGCAAATCATTGATTCAGCCTTTGATGTAATTGCATAGTACTAGCATTTTCTTATCTGGTATATATGCAAAGTGAGGTTTAGCATTTGGCTAAAAGTAATTTGGTTTGGCATTGAATGAATTTTATTTGCATAATTATGTATTTTCTAATATGCAGAATTCATAATTATGTATATCATGACAACACTCTTGTACATAGACATCCCAGTAGTTTTATTGTATTATGACGCTTAGTATGCGCACGTTGTGCTGACCAATGACCTGTGACATGGCAGGCAGTTTTATCCATCAAACTTCACATCAGTCGGCTAAGTCGAATTGTCATTTTGTTGGTTAAGAGTGAAAAATGTGTTTTTATGTAATTTGAGAATCTGTTTATTTTGCCTTTTTGTTGTGTAATTCAAGCATTTGTGAAACATTTCGGCATGCGATGAATCAGAGAAACATTTATGTGCAGCCAATGTTCCCTCTAACCTGCGCGCCTGCGCGGCCGCGCACATGACAAGAAAACGCCGCACAGCAATTTCTAGCTGCCGCACAGTGATTTTGAGTTTCAAAAACTGATTTTGTTGTGTTTTGTCTTGGGTGACATCTGTGAAACAATTCAGGTGCTCAGGCATGAAAGTGTGCCACTCAGGCACTATACTTTCCGAGCACACTCAACAAAATTTAGAGGGAACATTGGTCCAGATTCCTTGTAGGCATCGACTGGGCTTCAATCGGTGCAAATATGAAAACCCTACGACACCACAAATTTTTGCTCAAATTTCGAAAAAAAACCATGGACTATGGACCATGGACCATGGACCATGAAATATTTTTGGGCGACCCAAAAATTCATGTCGATATTTCACCCAAATTTCTATTTAGAACCTTCAAACACCTTGCAGTGATGTCAGTGGAGTAGAAAAATCCATCACTTTCCATCCTATTAATGTGTCTATATTGCAAAATATAATAATGGTGATTATGGTGGCTATACATTTGATAGATTTTAAAACCTTTAAAGCAGTCAGGTATCTGATAGATATCCAAAATGCGGGTCGAGAACAGTGCAGCCCATTTAGATACAACTGCTGAACAACTAACCTGCTCATTAAACACTTATATTGCTGTTTCTAGATTCATTCTGTTCCTTCATAGTTATATCTTATGGGCTACTAGTGCTGTCTATCGTGCTAGCTCATGTCCTATGGACTTTTAAGCATAATGCTACGCGATTATTATTTTAGCGGGACCTCCGATTTAATTGAATCATAGTAATCTTTTCTTTAGCCTATTTGTGATTTTGCTATATTATATTTAATTTCGCATTGTATAGAGACTTGTCAGGTACGAAGAGCCAATGACAAACAAGAATACAAAATGTTTGAATATTGTGAGAAAACTCCAGGCAATGTCAATTATAAGCCATTTACTTTTTACACTTGATCAGAAATAGGGTTCCCAGACGTCCTTAAAATGATAAGGGCAGTACTTAAACTACGCTAACATAGATCACAATGATGCCATCGAACTTCTATAGAGCTATTTTTATAAAATAATAAATAGTTAAATGATGCTTCACCCTTATGAATTGCAATAGTGTTTCAGAAAAAGACGAGTGATAAATGTAAAATTCATATATTACGACCAGAAGTATTAAGCTCTTGCCTCTAGTGGGCTATAAATTTATCAATGTTTCAATCGAAGACATTCCATGTTTGTCAATTCAAACGCATAATTTTCTAAACAATAGTCCATAATATAAATTTCTTAATATTTATTTCAACCACAAACTATCAATAGACATGATTCCAGCTGTGAATGACATCAAGGCCTTGGAAGTTTAAAGTGATAAAAATACGTCAAAACTTCCACCCACCTACCCACCCCCACATTTTAAGAGGTTAGGCCGGGGAAGTGAAATTCTGGAACCCTGGTTATGCCACTGAAAATAGGCAAAGCATTAGCATCAATAAATTACTGAATGGAATTTAATGAAAACAGACAACAAAATATTTGATAAAATATTTGTGCAAATGTGCATACACCCAATTGTTCTTGGAGACACAAAGGGTTAACGCACAACACATAAACATCAAGCACCAGATTTTGGAAACTGGTTAAAATAACTAAAATAACAATGATATACATTGTCTGACAGCAAAAGATTCAATTAAAGTTATTATATTGATGAAACTTTTGTTTAAAAAGAGTCGGTTGTTTTGAAGCAGCCTCTAAGCCAATCTGAGAATAATTCTCAGTTGCCAAGAAACTTGCGTGCATGTGTCGACCAAAATGCAAATATGAAATCAGTACAATTGAAACACAGAGCATTGGAGCACATTAACAAAGCGTATGGAAAGGGCTCAACAACATCACAACTGTAGAAGACACATCGTCCTGCGAAGGGCTGACTAGAGACGGTGCACAGCATCAACTGAGGCCACAACATAAACAACATGATGATCATCATTCACTCTTTGGATGAGATTCGCCGAGTTCATTTGGAATTTTCTCTTCACCTATTTTCACAAAAACCAACACAACTCCATATACTACGATCAAAAAATTCACAAGACAGGGACTCGTAACAACCAGCTGCACAGCATCTGCAGATCTCTCATTTGTTGCTATTAGTGGAAAGTAAACAATGAGTCCATTTCAAGGGAACTTTGCCAAGAGGGTCTCACCACAACAATCCATATTCATCAAACAGAGAACCAGTCAAAAGCACTATTATACCACCACTGCATTCAAAATACAGTCCAACCTGCATACTGTCACTCCTCACATAATTCAGCACCAGATGCCATTTAATTGCTGACATCATTGCCAAACAATTCACACTGTCCCTTGAATGTAATGATAAGAGTGTTTTACTGTAGCCAGAGAGCCACACCATTGATGTTGTCGCCTTCCATTTGTTCACGAAGCTCTTCTTCTTCATCTGATCCTTCGAATGTTCCGTCGTCTTCGGCCGGTTCCATGCAGCACAGCGTGTAACAGATGATGCTGATGACGAAGGTTGGAATGCCAAACACCATAAGGAACAGCCATGGCGACTCCTGGTAGATGCCCTGGCAGCGTAGAAAACACACGAGATATTCATTCAGAAGGAAACCGACAAATGGCAATACAAAAGCCAAGAGAGTCCTGAAAACACTTTCCCTATTAAAATCATCATCACAGAGGAAAATTAACAGGTGGCCATTAAGTCTGGGGTTAAAATTCTGGCTGCCAAAGGAATTCACTCATTTGAATTAGACGTCGATGACTACTACATCAGCAGATGGTGAGAAAAAGACAATAACTCAGCTGATGCTATAAAAAATTGAAGGTGATAGCATTTCTATTCTCCTACAGGCAGTGAGAATGTCCAGCCTACTCGTTATTTCATATTCTGATCGATCATCTTACCAAAAACCACCGAGACCAGTGCCAAGACTTCAGCCCTTTTAGCAGAGAGACCAGCGGCCAACCTGGTCTTAGGCCTCAACGGCTAATTCAGGCCTCAAGCAATCCGTCATCTATTGAGGTGAAGCGTGCTGCCTTATAATGCATTAGGCTATTTCAGCCACATCGGTGCCACTGCTGAGGTCTGTCTTCCAAAAGTGCTTATTAACAATATCTGGATAGGTTCCATGTTATGAGTTCATGCGCTGCTGGTATATATGCATAGATAAACTGGTAAATGATAATAATAATAAATAAGCTGATGACTTTACATAGACTGTTGTCCATATGTCGTAAAACAGGCGTTTGAGTCTCTGGAAAAATCCAGTTCCACCAAACGCCTACAAAAGACACAAACAACGTAAGCTCACGACAACTGAATCCAAGACAAATTTAAACAATCAATCAATCAATAAACTTCTATGGCACCACTGCTATAATGCCCAAGGCATCAGCCAAAGGCAGACCAACTTCAATCGGAATTAATGCGACCTACGAAACCTCAAATCTTCCTTCGATGGTTCCTTCGAGAAACTCAATAAGTGTCTCCGTGGTGATCATCTCAGTTGCATTCGGAAGATAATAATGATGAGTCTGGGGGTCAAGGACAAAGAAGTATGGAAGGTCACGTGATCCCATAATGATGTTGCTCCCCGTTTCAGGATCGGATAGCCACACAAACTGAAACTGACTAAAAACCAACACAAAACATCGCATGGCATCAAATAATACACAATCCAAAACAATATGCTAATTCATGCATCAGTTTTTCTCCTGAAATTCCACTTTGACCACAGCTTTTGCCAACAAAGAAAAAGTAAATTTCCTAGAAGTGTACCTGTGAAATTTCTCTCGATACTGAGTTGCAAGAGTATTTCCAATTTCTTTAAATCTGCGATAAAATGCAAACGCGTTGTTATTTGTCAAAACCAGTTCCGTGGAAAATATTTCTGAATAAAATAATGACCACTGCCAGAAATAAAGATTATAAACAGAAACTCAATAATAACTTCCTATGAGACGCTGAGTCGTCTTTTTCATCGGCTACAAAAATGACGATCATCTTTCCAAGACTGGACATCTCGTTCAGACCGACTCCTCCGGTCTTCGGGAATGCCTGAAATCGCTCAGCATTCACCCACTTTTCCAGGTCTGCTTCCAGTTCTTTCTCTTCAAAAGAACCTTCAAAGAAATCCAAATTCTCAGAAATTTGTTAAAGGACATTGCATCTAAAACGTCATAATAGGATTTCTCAAATATGAGAATGTGATTTATATTTAAATGAAGACCTAAATAATAAATAAGAAATTCTTGAAATAAACAAATATATTCCTCGTGCTTACCGTCATATTCAAAATGGACGCCATCCTTGAAAACAAGAACTGTAGGATTACGCAACAGGTCAACATTCTGTAAAACACAACACAAAAGAAAAGTAAAAGCAATCAACAACACCATATAAACAAAAATATATGTATGGGAAAGAAACGCATGGGAATTCTTCTCTGTGCTAAATTCAACAGTTGCGTCTGAAATGGTTCATAAAAGTCAGTTGCAATTATTAAACTCAATAAAATATTACTAACTTTTCAAAAATTCTGAAATAGTAACCTATTCTCTTCTGTGATTTGGCAGTTCAAAGCATAAGACAAATGGCAAATGAGCATCAGGTAAGAGCATACCTGTGGCAATATCTTTGAATCTCCAGAATAGAAATAACTTAAAACTGCAAATTTCTCAGCTAAACGAGAAAATTCCTCCTAAAAGGAAAACAAAGACATGATCAGAGGAAACACAAAGGAATCTTCAACTCTATTCACATACTGTCCAATGTCAGATCTCTTGATAACTCATACGGGATCAAATGACACACCAAACTCACAATAATGATGCACAGAGGGAAGGACAAAACCATACAAAACCCGTTAAACTGAACAGATTGGTCCACTATTCTGATAAGCAATATCACTAGGAGGCACCTCAAGTTAAAAGTTATGCATTGTCTTTGGAAATAAAATAGAGAAGAACACAAAGATTAAAATGTCCTACAAAGACTCTTTGTTCACTATCAGTTGGGCCAATGTATAAGAAGAAGACACTGTCCACCCGCTCCTTCAATGCATCGTTCAGCTTTCCACTGCTTGCCAATGGACGAACCTGTGGACTAGCAACAGCAGAAGAAAAGTAATCAATGCAGAAATACAAAATACCACGTATTACCATTACCAGTAATTATGGTTAAACTTTAAATACAACTTGTAAGATGATAAAAACTGACAATACAAAAATTACAAATATCCTTATTCAAATGCAAAAATAAAAGATTTCTTAAAATTCACTAAATTGTGTAGCATTAAAATGAATGGCAAACCCAAAAGCTCTCTTTGCAAACTCAGCAATGTTTTCTTTGCTTCTTTCACCATTGTGTGTAAAGACCTTATCACCTTGAATGCTTTAACAAAAACAAATACGAAATCAATGTATAAATAATATGTTAAGAGCTGGTTCATGGAAATATTGACTGCATTTGAATTGCATGGAGTGCATTCAAACACCATGGAGTGCATAGTTCTTGAAGCAACTCTGTTCAGGGTCTGATGCTGGTTAACTTCAGAAATGCTTCTAAACATAGAGCTTCATTGAAGCGGAACATTCAACGAGTTCTCATAACATCATTTTCAATTATCATCTGTGCTTTCACAATAACCATTTCTTTGAGGTAAAATCATATGAACCATAGCAGGCTAAATACAAAATAAATACAAGAAATTAATATTATACCACTGAGGACTAAGTCCATACACAAAAACATGACAGTGACAACATCAAGCTGCACCCGAGTACAGCCATCAGTTGAATCTTTTAACCATCAACATCAGTTCCTTCTAAAACAGACTTCCTAGTAATTTAAGCGATGCAGCATTTAGGCAGCACAAGATCCAAATCTCTTCAAATCTAACCCTTCAACCAACATGGAAACACAGAATGCCCTGCAAAGTGTCTACACAAGGCTCTTAGGCATAAGAATGACGCTATGCACAGTCCATTTGAAGATGGCATGAAACGTAAACTCACAATTTGATGCTGGGATAGCCTCTCACTTCGTACTCTGAAGCAAGTCTTGTGAATCTTGTGG
Source organism: Metaphire vulgaris (assembly GCA_018105865.1). Lineage (NCBI taxonomy): Eukaryota > Metazoa > Annelida > Clitellata > Crassiclitellata > Megascolecidae > Metaphire > Metaphire vulgaris. Next base: position 13,891,975 of record CM030858.1, on the reverse strand, counting down.
CGTCGACTTTTGCCACTGTGATTGGCGAATTCTTGAGCTCCAGATAAACTTGGTGATAGATTGGCTCCAACTTTCGACAATGTCCACACCAAGGAGCATAAAACTACAAACAAAACACATCATCATGACATACAAAAGACAAATGTAACCTATAGCATTATTTAAAGTGGCTTAGGAGGCATCACTGTCTGTGTTAAAGCCACTAAAGGCACTAACAGGGCTTGATCCTTGCTCCATCAGCCTACTACTCCAGCGCATAACCCACTCTACCATCTTCTACCACCACGAATCTAGTCTAATAAATATGTAAACCTAGTCATAACAGTAATAAGATATTAAGAGATTATAAATGTGTTACAAAATTAAATTCATTATATGATTAATTATAAAAATTAAAATAATTGCCATAAAATGCAAACCTCAACCAGCCAAGCATGGTTCTGTTTCTTTTCCAAAAAACTAAAATTTTAAAAATCTATTCAATAAAAAGTGTTTCATCAAAGAACAGGCATCAAATAGTAAAAGAGAACACCAACAACGTGTCAAAATGGAAATATGCTAACTTTGTCTCAAGTACAATTTGCAAAATAGATTAAATCAAGATCTGCAATAACAAAGTGCACTCAATAAAATTCGTTTGGCATAATAATTGAGCCTGAATAAGATCAGATTAAATAAAGAATAAGATCGTACATAATAATCCAGAAATCTAATAAGAGATTTTATGGAAGTTGTATCCCTGCAATCGTTTTGCTTTACCTGTCATCAATTTCGAGCACTTGACAAGATACACTGACCATCACAAAAGCTGAAAACATGAACAGTCAAATATAAACACAAATATGTAATTAGATTTAAGACAATAGCATGTAATTAAATAGCCCATCTGCTGTGGTTAAGCTGTGCATCAGCATTATGAATTTCATGTTGATGACAAACAATCGCTGAAGATAACTACAGCACGAAACACTGACCAAATAACGGTGCTATAGAAGTCATAAGATTAGATCACACTGAACCTCATCGAGCTCACCACAGAGGCTACAGAAACCGCACAAAGAGAATAAATCCATGACAGATGCGACCCCAGATTCCCTCAAGACTCTTAGAATTATGGCAAACAGAAATAAATGCTTAATTCAGTTCCATGATCCATCGAACGCCATCTTTGTCTTATTTTTAGCTTGCCACTGAAGCCGAGCAGATGATCAGTTTAAAATCTAGTAGAATATCGTTGCTTCGAAGTATTGCATCTACGTCAATGTTTAAATGCGAAAGGGACATTGTAACTTCATGGCTGTCTAAATATAATGTACTCATTTGGTTTGGTCTGCGTCTACATTATTGTATTATTATGTAGGCCGTGTGCTGATTTGCGATAATGGCACCAAATAAATGCCAATGATAGTGGCAGTAGTAATATAAACTCCGTAGCGGGCATAGACATGCCAGAGCTATATATAAATGAGACACGCCGAAGCGCCGCCTAGCGAACTTAGTAAAGTAAGTAAAGTAAAATCTCGTAAATATAAATGAGACACACAGCAGTAGCTGCTTATTCTTATGCGCTTAATCTTTCTTGAAATAGCTATAGTAGTAATAGGAAACGCAGTATCGGTAATAATAATAATTATGCACTTCTATAGCACCAGTTGTAATAACCAAGGTATCAATCGATGGTACTTCAAAATCAATCCGCAAAAGATCCAGGTCATTCCAGAGATCAGTCGGAGGGAGAGAGTAAGACGGACTATGGAGGAAAATTTGATAAACTAATTGAAAGAGATGTGTCTTAATTCTGGATCGGAAGATGCCCAATGAATTGGAAGATCTGACAGCCGAAGGGAGAGTTAAAGATTTTAGGCCCAGAAATAGAAAAGGCTCTTACCAATTTCAGTGTTGGTTCTAGGTACATTTAACAATGATAGTTACAATTTTAAAATCTCGTAATGTTTTATTACTGTTATAACTTTGCTGAGATATTTATTGGACTTGGTTTAATTTTCTGACTAAGTATTAGTACTCCCAAAGCGCTATATAAATTCACGATATTTTACTTACTTACTTACGCTGCTTGGTGTGGACCAGGGTGTGGACATTGCCAGCGTGAAACGTTGACCGACAGTGGAGCCCACCAGCCCCACATTTATCTGAAGCTCAAGATTTCACCAATCACAGCGGCAATGGTCGATGCCACAGGCAGTATCAGCGGGATAGTAGTAGTCTAACAGAACGTGTGACCCCATAACAGTATTTTGAAATCCCTCGCCCAATTTTATCCGAGAGAAACAAAACGTTCTCAGTCAATATGCTCGTAATTCTAAACAGTGGCGTCGCCAGGAATTTTTGGTTGGGGGCAAAAGAGGCTAGCGTATCAGATTCCTTATACCCACCCCTCAGTCCCCGCCACAGAAAACTTTCTCACCGGATTTGCGCGAATCTGGTAGGTGGTCTGGGGCAGGTTGGGGGCAGTTGCCCCATTCCCCCCAGTGGCGACGCTAATGATCAACAATCAGCTAAGAGAAAATTCTACCCGCAGTAACTGCATTCCCTTCAAAACTCGCCGTTATAGACTGAGCGTCAGTGCTTGCACCACATACACACCAGTAGTGAGTGCTTTGGTTACTTTAAAACAGAGACGTATTTCAATTAGGCCACACTGTGATGGGGGAAAAATGCAACTACCTCATTATGCTGAATAAATTGGCTAAATAGGCCAATGACACCACAAAGCAGGGACCATGAATTTCTCTGAGCCTCAGAGAAATAGTCTGAGGACTGCGAATAGGGTCACTGCCTTCATTTACTTCCGAGTCAAACAGCGAAAACATTTTGAAAATCGGTTCACATTTGCCAAAGTTATGGACAAATATACAGTGACATGTTTTTATTGAGCTACATTTTTTATATAACGTGTTTAAAGTAATGCTTTATAAGTGTAGGCCTATGGGCCGAAGCCAGGTCTTAAAATGAATATTAATATCGAACAATCTAATGTGTAGAGTAGCCTACTGTGTAGGCATACGTTATACCCAGTTGCATGCCATCAGCTGATAATCTTAGCAAGCAATCCTCAAGCATCGATACTTGACAAGTCATTACACTGGGAATGTATGCATCAGACGAATTAACCTGGCGTCTGCACTTGGAATAACGGAAACTGGAAGTGAGTGAACTGACTCAAACACGGTGCAGTGAGGGTGATATATACATGGTAGTTGGTGATTAAAGCTATATAATCTCCGTGCCTATAGGCCAACTGTTCGTTAATATATAACTGTGTATAGAGGCTGTCCATTAATCACACAACAATTTAGGGGAGTTTGAAAAAGTTTGACAGTTGTTGACAGGGGAACTCGAACAATAAATAAAGCAAGAGGAAGACCCAGAAAAAAGTGGGACAACAGAGATGAGCATGAAATGAATTTCAATCAACAGAAGATACTTCTTGGAAACATTGTGTCTAGCTATTGCCGCAAGAGTTGAGAGAGAGCAAAAATGATTTTAGAAAGTTAGTTTGCAACTAAAAGTTTAACTACTTACCTCTAGTTTAAATTTAGTTGTAGTTAAACTAATGTTTTCAGTTAGTTGCCCATCACTGCATACAAGTTACGTAGCACTGCAAACAGAGCAAAAGGGCAGTTGCTGATGAAATTGAGAGGTAAACGACGAGCAGATCGCTGCCATGGCACACTCTTGAGTCAAATCCACACACGCTGAAGAAATTGGTCTTGAAGATCCACTCGGGCAGTGACAGAAATTCTCTGCTGCTGTTGAAGTCCTGTCTTGAGAAGCAGTGATATATTACTGAACTGAAATAAAAAAATTGTTTCCAGTTAGTTCAGTAAAACTGATATATGAAGTAAAACATAGTTTATGGCTGAAATATAAAGTATAAGTAAAATAAGGACACCAAAAATTAAATTAAAAAGTAGTGATTATTAGTTGCAGTAAAATTAACTTCTTCTCCCATTTTATTTGTGCATTCAGCATATTAACCCAGTGACTTACTGCTGTTAAATGAAATAAAGAGTGGAAGCCTGGAAGGTCTGATATATATATATATATAAAACTAATTAAAAGTAATTTTATTTTGGAAAATTAAAATTATAACTGAAATTGAAAACTGTAATTGAAAGTCAAATAAGAAAGCCAAAACTAAAGAGTAAAAGTAATTATTTTTGGAAGTAAAATATCACTGCTGAGAAGCATCTTCAACGAGAGAATACACAGAAGATTCAGCAGGAGACGAAACTGCCAGTCGCTCGAGGTAGATCTGGATAAGCAACGCGTCGACATGATGATGAACCAGATGACGGCTGATTATTCCCCTAAAATGACAATCAATATACAAAATTCAGACAACCAGTCAAATAGAATCAATTGCTGCTCACATTGGCCAGATAATCAATTCATTGAGACTTTCCAAAACACGAAGGACAGCCTCAAGATAACCCCATATGATTAGCTGTTCACCCTCTCGCTGCGATGAAGCTGTGAGCCTGAGAGGAGACCCCAGAAATTTTAGAATTTAAAATGTTGAGATTAGATTTGACTTTCAAAATGTTTGGAACAAACCTCAAAAACTAACAATTTTAGAGAAATAGGGAAGGTCCAAAGAAGAAAACAAATTGTCTTTCAACAGTTAATCAGATTATATTACATTTATATTAGATATATTCTATTTCAAGCGCACGGAGAAAAACAAATGAGAAAATTCTTTTACCTTTTAAAATTTAATGCCATAAGCTAAAATACATTATTGTTGTAACTGTTGAGAGATTACAAATTTGTTTTCAGTCTACCCCAAAACAAGGAGGAATTCCCGTCCTGGAATAAATACACACACACAAACACAAATACAGATATACACAAACACACACATACACAAACACACACAAATATAGATACACACAGACATACAGATAGGGCAACTTGAAGCTCTCTGTGATCCTGCTTTTGTGTCCTGAAGCTGAAGTATCTGTACTGCACAGAAAATCATAAAAAAACCATAGGCCTGTACAAGATCAATCACAAATGCATTTTACAAAGAAATAAGATGGCACCGTGCATCCTGAAAAAAGTACAGAATTAACTAATTGCCAATAAAAGAAATAAACCAAGCACATTAAATAGGCCTATAGAAAATGACGGACGGCATCGCAACCGCAGTAAACGAAAGACGGCCGTCGGAAAAAGCAACGCCGCGAAACCGGCGCTCACACAAAAAAACTTGACTGCACCTGCCACAGCACCGAACGAAACACACACAACAAACAGCCGCAACCAAAGTGAAACAAAGAGCCAGCCGAAACCAAAGAAACCGGATGCTGGAATCAACGAATACAAGACATGATGGACCTCTGTGTGGCAAAAATAGATTCTGAAAACAAGAAACACAAAACTTAGTCAACCATGATAATGCAATACATACAACAGCAGATAAATTATCAATAAAAACGCAAAATAAAATATTGGGGCAAAGCAGCAGGGGTTGGGACTGGGGTTGACTTTGATGATGCTCGAGGGTCTTTCTCTTGCTTGGAAGTCTTTGCTTTCCTGAGTGAAATCTACAACAACATTTAACCCTCCCCACAACGATTTACAAGGTTGCAATTGCCAATTATACAGTACAGACAGATTCAATTATACAATACAGATTCAGAAGGTTGCAATTATACAGTAGCATTCAATGTCAATACTGCAAAAACAAAATACTTTAGGTCTACTGTAAATTAAGAGTTACAATAGCAAATTATGCATCATCAAACTGAATGAACTGTAAAAAGGAAATTTTTAAGAAGCCCGGATTTCACAAAAAAACACAGATCTGGGAAAAAAGCGCTGGCATAACTGATCGTTGAACTGTAAATCAGTGAGTGTCCGACATCTAACATTATTATTATACATGACAATTTCTTAAGAGTCATAAGCATATCTAACATATGCCAGAGTCAAAAGCGCTTTACAAGAATGAAGTATTAAAAAGTACGTCTTCAGTTGTTTTCGGATCCGATACGGCAATGTCTCGACCGTCAACGTTGTTTGGGAACGAGTTGCACGAGGGAGGGCCCCAAGTCGGAAGGACCTGCCCCTCAAACCCCGCCGTCTTAAGCGCCGGAGGGACGATCAGATGATTGCTGACCTCGAGCTTAGTAGAGAGCGGCGTTCGACCGTTGAGGATCTTTCGAACAGGAATGTAGTAGTAGTAGTAAACTTCTTTAGCGCCATCGTAGTAGTACATCAGCACCAGTCGACGGAATAACTAAGTACTAATAACCCTAATAACTACTTAAAACCTTAACGATACGATACTAGACGACAGTTTCTAAACCGACATAACACCAACTTCGTCAACGGTATAAATATTTTAGAATTGTCTTTAAATTCTAAAATATTCGACCGAACGAAGTTTCTCGATGAACCTGACTGCGTGGCGTCGAGACGAAGAAAGGACCGCAGCAAAGGACCGCAGCATGAGGATCGTTTGAAATTTGAACTGGTGCCTAGAACGGTTTGAAATTTCAACCAATCACTAGAGAGCTAACACGAATTGAGTTCTTTTGATTGGTTGGAACTTTGAAGAGAGGAGTAAGTAAGTAAAATCTCGTGGATTTATATAACGCCGTAGTATAGTACAATAGTAGCTGCTTATTGTTAGTCGCTCAGCCTTTCTTAAAATAGCTGTGGGAAAGGTATATGATCAGCCAGGCAATAGTCAACATCCGAAGGGCAGTGAGGCTAGGTTGGGGGCTGTCCATTAATTACGTCAACAATTTAGAGGGAGGGGTTCGAAAAAGTTTGACAGTTGTTGACAGGTGACAGAGGAGGGGGTCAAGAGAAGTTGACGTCAACAATTTCACTTTTTACAAATAATCAAAAAAATAGGAAATTTCATGGAATACTAGGCCTACTTATTACAATGGAAGAAAGCATGGCAAAAAAGGTCATCACCACCACATTTTGACACGCGATGAGCAAAAAAGGAAAAAATGGTCATCACTGCAAAAATAATAACCTTGTTATTGGGACCTGCTATTAATTTTTTTTTGGGGGGGTCAGAAGTTTTTGACGTAATTATTCGGGGGGGCGGGGTAAACTCAGTGGCGTCGCCAGGAATTTTTTTGGTTGGGGACACAAGGCGCTAGCGTGTCAGATTCCTCACCCACCCCCCCCCTCCACAGAAAACTTTCTCACCGGATTTGCGCGAATATGGTAGGTGGTCTGGGGAAGGTGGGGGGCAGCTGCCCCATTTGCCCCCCCCCCGTGGCGACGCTAATGATTCTAAATGCGAAATCTGAAAGCAAATAATCGCGGTTATAAACTACGGTCTTGGATAACAAGTTAACAACGCTTAATAACGTAAAGTCTCTTAATTAAGAGATGACAGACGGGTTAATTATGCGCCGTTCTGTTCGTCCTGACCGTCAATACATTAGTCCTTTATACGTGATTAATATCCGTTTGAAATTAGATAAAGTGTTGCATACAAAGCTATCGATAGATCCACGTGCATAAAAGGCGTTAGGACTACGAAGTTGAGCTGCCAAACCGATGCCTAATGGGTCCGGATCGAGACTGGGACGGGCCAATCGGTCAGAATCTACGAGCTGCATCTACGAGCCTTTAACTGTCCGGAAACCGATTCCAAAATGACCGCTGCCGGCCTTCGCTTGGAGGAGGAGAAGGAGGAGGAGGAGGAGGAGGAGGAAGAGGAGGAGGAAGATGAGGAGGAGGAAGAAGAGGAGGCGGTCATCTGGCGAAGATCTCGTCTTCGTCGGCGTTTTTCGTCGGGACCTGTCGTCTGTCGTTTCGCGCCTTCCAGACGGATCGCAGCTCCAGCAGTTGGATGGCGGCGTCTGCGCCGAAGACGACGAAGCAGACGAACGCAAAGAACTGAAACAAGAACACAAGATCTCTACGGTCTCTATGACCAGCAGCACACCGTCAAACGCCGTCCGCTAATTGACAGCAGAAGCTCAGGAAGGAAGGAATGGTCCCATTTCAACGGATCTAATGTAGCAGATGCTCTTACTCACCGATGCTGCGCCGGCCACAGAGGCGCTAGGCCCATTAACAGCAGCCACGATTCCAGAGATGAAGAAAAACAACGTCCATATGCAATATCCGATCACCTCCTACAACACAAAACCCATAAAAGAACTTAGATTCTTATCATAAGCCCCCCAAAAAAACAACTGCCGGGCGTAAGCGCCTCGTCTGTTTGGGTGAAGGGCTATCACCAGATGACGTCAATACACATTCTTGAATAAATTGACTTGGGCAATGAATAATCATGACCAGCCTAGACTTCCAGTTTTCATTTTAGGCGGCCTACATTAACGTTAATCAGAGAAAGCCACATTCCTCTTCGGATGAGGAATTGTATCTTAATCGTGTGTCGTTGTTTCACCGGAGGCTGTGGTCAGAATTCTACTATTGTGGGGATGGGGTGGGAGTGAGGGGTGATGGAGAGGTCGTGATCTGTAATGATTGAAAACACTTTCAGGTGACAACCACTTAGTCATCGCAGAGGTCTGAAAAGACAAAACATCTCTAAACACTTCAATTCAGACGCATTTCATGTTGACATCACACAATGCTGAGGCCTATACAGACTGGACTTAAAAATGCTTATACAGTTTTGATCAGTTTATTCTAATGACCTTCGTTTTTAACAGCAAAGTTCTCCTCCATTTCGTTTAGCTTCAAGCAGTGGCGGCTCCACCGGGGGGCCCAGGGGGCCCGTGCCCCCTATTGAGAGCCTGGCCCCCCCAGTTGGGACCCTATACTTAATGCTACATACATTAAACAACAAATGGTTGGCCCCCCATGATTAGAAGTTGCCACCCCAACGCCCCCCCCCCACTTGCCAAAGCCTAGAGCCGCCACTGGCTTCAAGAGGAAATTCAATTACAAACAACGGGATCACGAAAGAGCATTCAACAGACAGAACACATCTGGGCAATTGCTGACATCACTATTCTACGAATATGACGTCATTAGGTCCACCTACTATGAAATAGTTGAACATGATGTCAGGTATGACGCTCAGAAGGTGAAGGACGAACCAGGTGACTGCTTTGATGAAACCCGTAATGCCCACAAAGGTCACCCACCCCCCTCCACTCACAGGCCATCCGAACGACAAGGCAAAAGTCAGCAGCGAAGTCACCTACAAAACACAACCGCGGAGAGAATACACCTAAGAAAAATACATCAGGTCAACCGGAAATTCAATTTGACAACATCTAAATATTCAAAATAATATTTTTGCATTCGTCCAACTGACCGTTGCCTTAAAAACTGTAAATATTTTCTCTATTTTAGAAGAAGAAGAAGAAGAAGAAGAAGAAGAAGAAGAAGAAGAAGAAGAGGAGGAGGAGGAGGAGGAGGAACTACTTTTAACATGCAACGAAAGGCGAATGGCGTTATTATTAATGCCCGTCGCACACTGTTTAACTGCAACTGAGCATTGTGTGAAGGGCATTAAATGAACAAGGAATTTCCAACCATTTGAACGATCTTCAGTATTCCTCGCGGCGTCTTCAAGTACTCTGGCGAGCATCTTTGGCGGGTGTGACTGCCCCCCGGAGGGGCCTCCGTCGCTGGTGACGCCGTGTCGTATTCCATCGCCCACGACTGACAACGCCGACAAATACTCTGCAAACTACAACTGCAACTACGACGACGACGACGACGACGACGAAGTTAGACGGATGCGTTCAGTCGATGACCAGCATTAAGAGCTAAAGGAGAAAGCAATCACAGAGCACATATTGATGATTATAGTGTCACTCTATTCTAGATAAGTAAGTAAGTATGATTTGTAAAGCGCTTTGGAAAGCAGCACAACTGTAGCTGCTTATTCTTAGGCGCTCAGCATTTCTTAAAATAGCAAAGGAAGGGTGAATGATCAGTTAGACAATAGACAACCAATCGCCTTCCACAGCTCACGTAGAAACCTCGAAATTGAAAAAGCTTATGAGCAGTGGCGTAGCCAGGACTCGAGAACTGGGGGCACATCAAATTCCCGGGTAAAAAATTATTCACGCCCGCCAGAAAACGGAGGCCCTGTTCCCCCCGCTGCCCTCCTCCTCCTCTGTGGCTGGCTATTAGTCGTCCATCCTCTGAAAGTGAGAGACACTGAATCAGATATAACAGAGAACCAGTGGCAACACCTCAACTGTCAACAAAGTAAACAATTGCGATTTGCGACAAAAAGGAAGATAAAAATACTTAAGATCACATGTCTTGATGGTTATTTCTATAGGCCCTACAATGACTGTAAAACGACCGATGACATTGCTATTATTAATCTAGGCCTAACAGAGAGTCCTATGTTACATCTAAACAGCTTACGCGCCGTGGAGTCCATCGATCAACTCAGCGCTAGGAAAACATCCCTACCCCATTCACGAATTTCAGAGCTGGTTTCACTGCAACTACACCCCCATCCCTCCCCCCGCATAGGCTGCGTCTCTGAATGCATTACACGCCTCCTCGCTCTGCCCTTTGGCCGCCTATGAGGTCTACGCTGGTTTAGACGCAGGAGAGGCCGGGGGCAGTGGGCCAGGGACACCGAAGGGCGGGCAGTAGAACGTCAAACTTCACGAATAAAAGACAAACGTTTACCTCTTTATCCGTTTCTCCGATAAACTTTCTCACGACCGAAGAACATAACATTCGATATTCCAGACTCAATGTCCCTTGTCACAACTCTATTTGACTCACAGAGTCACAGGCCTACGTCGGCTGTCTGCGTCTATACTGGCTAGAGACCTTCGAGCGACCTTACACCTGCGCTGCGCAGCTTTCTGGACAGGTGAGTCTAAATATAGATGCTCAGGTGTGGCGATGGGCGGAGCTAACGTCTGAAACATAAAATCAAAGCAATTGACTGTTGCGACCAATTAATTATTTGTCGGCCGAAGATTTTAACCGGAGAAAGCAGAGTCAGCATAAAAGTCTCTTGCTTTACGATTAATCAATCGCGATGATCACGTGGTCTGCCAATCGCTTCACACGTGACTCGAAAGTCGGTATCTTGGATCTATGATCTCTTTGGTTTCAAGATCTCCGGATGCATTGGATTGGTCTGAAATCTAAGGAGACTATTATTAACAGCCTATTAATAGCCTGTATACATCAGAAAAGAATCAATGCTTTCGAGATGACAGCTTTCAGAAGAATGATGTCCATCAGCTGGAAAGAACATAGAACAAATGCCTCAATCATAGAAGAACTTGGGGAAAATAGGCGTCTATACTCAGTTATCAAATTTAGGAAACTGAAATACTTTGGTCACATAGTACGAGCAGACAATCTATGAATGACAATACTGCATGGCAGAATTAATGGCAAGAGGAAGAGAGGACGGCCTCGTAGACGATGGACGGATGATATTGTGGAATGGACAAAACAACCAATTATCAATTGCATCAGAACTGCAAAAGACAGAGTCACGTGGAGAACCTTGTCGTCAGCCTGCATAGCCTCCGACCCTCAGCAATGAGGATTGGACGATACCATACCATACCATACATCGTGCGTGAAATGGGCTTCCTGTCTCTGTCTCTCTCTCTTTGATTCGTTCGTTTGGGTTGAGTCTCAGTCGGCGAAATGCAAAGACGACGGCGGTCCAACGTTAATGGTAATAATGGACACCGACTGTTGGCCTACTTCGCTTCCAATGCACCATTCATGTGCGCTCTACGCTGTCAGCTGCTTACACTTATCACTACCAATCTTAATTAACTCAATAATACAAATAAAATGGTAATTGCTTTTTTGCGTAAAGCGAAACTGAAAGCGACTAATCATGGCTACGAGTGCAAAATAAACCTTAGTACTATATATAGGAGTAAATACTAGTATAGGATACTGGATGGGAAGGGTACAACAGTGGTTCTCACTTCTCACACAATGCAAACCTTCCTGAATCGCTTTAAAGTTTAAACCTTATTATTATTATTATTATTATTATTATTATTATTATTATTATTATTATTATTATTATTATTATTATTATTATTATTATTATTATCATCATCATCATCATCACGTGAGGAGATGTGGAGGAGAGGCGCTTTCTCGTCTGCGATGAGAATTTCACTGAAGACTGTTTTGCTTTTGATCGACCGAGCAACGATCAGCCAGACGCCGAAGAAGATGAGGTCGCCGATTGTCACCGAAAGCAGGATCGACGGAAAGGCGACTGGGCCGAGGGCATCGAGGAGCGGCCCCGCAACGGCAGAGGCAACCGAAGCCCCAAAGAACACCGCTCCAATCAGAACCCCCATCACCTTACCATCCACCTGGAAGGAACACTGGGCCAAGGTTATCGCCGTCGTCTGCAGGTTGGATGCACCTGCCGCGGTCAGGATGATTGCAACTGCAGTAAACACCGGATTCAGATCCAAAGTGAGGAGCATCAGTAGAGAAGCCGCGAGGAAGATGATGTGATTGACAGCTGTCAAAATGGCCGGAGAAACAGACTTCGACAGCAGAACGAATGCGACGTGTATCACTACGCGCGTCAAATGGTAAGAAGTGACCATCGTAGTTCCGGCGTACGTTGTCCATCCCATGAACCCGTTAAGGAAGGTGAAAAGTAGTCCCGTAAAGAGCGCATCTCTTCCTCCGCTGATGGACAGAAAAACAACGACAATCACAAACAGAAGAAGTACTCTTCCGCTGCAACTGACCGCAGGGAGAGGGGGAGACCCCCCGTGGTCGGGCCCCACGTGGGCCCCATGGTGGGGTCCCGTGACCGCTTCTATTGCGCCGCTGGCTTCGCAGTCTTTGTTTCTACGTTGCTTTCTGCGTTGGAGCTGTCTTCGTTTAGTCAACAGTCTTTGTAAGTCGTGCTTCGTGCTTTTGTCCGCTGCCGAGTACCCGTCGTCCGTATTTCTTTCGGGTACTGTTCGCACAAGAGTACTGGTCCGGTGGCGTTCAGTATGCGCGTCCTGAAACTCATCGTCGATGACAACCATTGCTCCGTTTTCTTTCAGCGAAAGACTTCGATGCATCATTCGGCGATTCATGCCCTTCTCCTCCTCCTCCTCCTCCTCCCTCTGACGACGAAGGCGATCGAAGACGCAGAGACAGAGACAGAGGAAGGCCACGAGAACATCGAGGCCGGCCATGAGGACATAGGCCAAGGGCGCTCGTTCAGGGCTGAAACCGGAAGAGGAGGAGGAGGAGGAGGACCAGTTTCCGGTCGCCAGTTCTAGCGGATATGACGTGGCAATGACGTCGAGGTCACGTGGTCGGATGGATGTCGCCGCAGTGACGTTATGTGCTGAGTCACGTCTTCCAACAAGGAAAGGTTCAATCAACGGAGGAGTGATGGCGATTCCAAAGGAATGGAAGAGACCCGTCACTTGGACGATTGGCCGAAGCACTTTCGCTTTCTCTTTCCAAATGATGCAGTTGACAGCCATACATCCTGCAATATCACATCCACCATTATACAGTGTGATGCTATTCACGCGATCAATTCCTGGTCATTATATTATCAGTCATGTAATGACGTCACAAGTGAAATGACGTCGTTGTATGTTGAGTTCTGAAGCGACGCTCAACGTCTATTCTTCGATTGAAATTAATTACGTCATGACACGTGTTTAATGACGCTGCTGCTGCTGCTGCTGATGATGATGATGACGACGGCGATGATGAATGAGCAACAACACACCGGCCATAATTCCGATGAAAAATGTAGAAGCGACAGCAACAGTCATTTGATAGGCGATCAGAGAAGGGCACCAGGGAGCCAGCGCCATGGCCAGGCCCTGACCGAAGAGAGCGACGGACAGAAGGAGGAAATTGTCGTATCGATCGAACAGCGGTCCCATGGCCACCGCTCCGATGATGCTGCCGAGACCGACCCAGGTCATCGTCGTCGCCATCTGACCCAGCGAACAAGACATGAGCACGGCCATGTCGGGAAAAGTGGGACTCAGGACCCCGAGATTCATTCCCTATGGGAAACACCAAACAGCTGCGCTATATATACAGAAATACCACATTAACACTCAACTGAGCCTTCGATTCTACAGAGTGTCTATCTTGGCGCTATAGAAGTTCAGGCCCTTCTTCTTTTCTGTTCAGACGGGAACCAGAATCGGTGGCAGAAGATCTGCAGATGACGATGATAGGTAAGTAAGTAAGTAAGCGGACTCTTCGTCGTCAAACTAGTCCTCATTTTGATGACGAAAGTAGTTATCTAGAGACTAAAGCGTCTCTCAGCTGCAAATTCTCTTCGATCTCTTCCTGTGGTTTATAAATTAATTTCGATTATCTGACTTAATGTCAAATTAAAATTTGAAGTTCATTAAAATGGACTTTTAGGAAATTCCCAATCGTTTTGTCAGGCTCCAGTGTTTTATCCAGATCCCAGGCCTTAGGGTGGGGGGGGGGGAGAATTGACTTCTTGGCTGGAGGGGAAGAAGAGACACAGTTCAATGCAAAAATGTGTGTCACTGCTGGCATCTGGGGTGGATTTTGAGGTTTGGCGGGGGATCTCACCTAACAGCTGCTTGATAAAACACTGTTTGACTCCCTATGGAGCCTGTCGACCCAAGTCCTCTTACCGCGTTAGTGACGGCCAACAGGGCAGTGGCCGTCTTCGCCCAGCGCCATCGGTCACGTGATCGGTGTCCACCGTCCGCCATTTTCCTCTGTTCTCTATTAGGTCAGTGGAGATCGCGTATTCAGAGCGGCTTTGTGTCAGAAATAAAACGCCGAATGAAGAGAGACACAGAGAAGGAAGCGCTTCCTAATTTTTATTCAACGGACTTTTTCTGCTCAGTTCCGCTTCGACGTCTTTCAAAATGAAGATCAACAGCGTTTCTGGAGTTGCATCCAACAACAACCGCAGAAGAGGAACTGCAAGACATCCAAGATCGCAAAGACAGTATCCGTTCCTAAAGCGCCTCGGTTGTTTAACTCTTCTTGTCTGTAGTCAGCATCTTCTGCAGTCGAGATAGAGAGCCTATAGTGTGGACGGTCGCAGACTAAAAGTACTTCCGTCGTCTGCCGAGTGCATTTGCTCTCGCGCCCTTGTGTCCTCGTGCCCGTTGAATGGCCAGCCAATGACAGCTAAGGCTTAGCTGCGTCGAAGGACTCTCTGTCAGGCCCTTTGAAGCTATAAACGGAGCAGTTTCTTTTGCACAGACTTTGTCGTCTAAAATCTTCGTTTTATGTTTTTCAGTCGCAGAGATTTTGACTCCGCATCTATTTTCTCTAGCAGAGACAGAGGCCCGTAGGAAGTGGGGTGCAGGTGCACACAGGGCCGCCGAGAGAATTTCCGGGCCCCGGTGCAAAGAATAGTCACGGGCCCCTGACCTGACAGGTGTGTGAAAACAATTGATCACCTTTTTTCTTGTAGATCTTTTTACAAACAAACCATTATTTCGGGTCCTCGTAACAAGTGCAAATGTCAAAAAGTGTGGATGACCTTTTTTAGGGCATTACTTAACACGATCAGCCCGGGCCCCCTGACATTCGCCGGGCCCCTGTGCTCATGACTAAGATATGACCTTTTTGCTTGTCGGTCTTTTTCAGAGTTAGGATTCATCCCCTGGAAAAACATGAGGGATGCAGTGCACCCCTGGAAGGCAAAAATTATAGCTGGATTATATTTTGGCTGTGGAGTTGAGGGGCGCCACCAGCATGACTTGCCCCTGGCGCCGGATACCGCAGTATTAGCCTAGTCGTAGCTAGTTGTAAGAGATGTGAGGCTGACCTCTGACCCCAAAAGAATAAACACTAAATCAACCTATGTCAAGAAGAGAGAGAAACATCGACTGAGGAATCCGAGAGAGATTCAACACAAAAGCTAATCCCTCCCTCCATCCATCCATCCATCCATCCATCCATCCATCCAATTGAATCGCAGACGATTTTTGTCAATTGTTTTAATCTCCAAAATATACATTTACTTTTAACGTCGAAGAATGAAGAGATGAGAAAGACGCCCGCGCCAAACGACAGGCTCCCCTCCTGAACAACGTCTCGCCTGTCTCCTTCTTTCACTTGCTTCTATTTATCCAACTGCACAGCCTATATCAATTATTAAGTAAGTAAGAAAATTCGGCTCTCTGAATATAGCAGAGCAGGCGAATTTATACAGAGCATCAGTCGAGCAGACGACAGCGACCGATCAGCCTCGTTCTCAGTTCCAGCGCCAAACGGACAGACAGACGACCGACGTCGCCTCCAAGACTCAACCTCTGTCAATATCTTCTGCTAAAACAACGCAAACGCAAGTGACGTCATCGATTGACAACCACACAAGTGACGTCATCGATTGACAACCACACAAGTGACGTCATCGATTGACAACCCCGTATACTGCACGCCTGTGGTGCTGTTCATCAAAGAGGATCTGATGACAGCGAAAAGCTTTAGTTATTCGTCAACATCAACCAGAGCCAAGAATTCTGTGAGAGCGGATGGTGGTGACTAATTTACCCCACATAGGCGCTACATAAAAATTAATTAAAAGCCCGCTTTAGCGCACCAGTTAACTCTCCAACCAACAACTCTATATCTACACAGAGCATTAAAATGCAAATGTTTCGCCCCAAATTTTGTGGGCTGATGAAAGCTTGGGTGGGCGATGAATAATTATCTGCCCACCTGTTGTAGGAAGAAGTAGATTTGGCGCCAGAAGAAGAGAAGAAGAAGAAGAATTTTCATTGAATTCATTTGTGTGAATTGTCGTTCTCCGCTGAGAATGCAGCTTCAGTTCCACCTCCCTCTGCTTCTCCTTTTCGATATCCACCAAAAGCAACGAACTGGCGAGTTTCTTCATCGTCTGGTCAGACTTCCGCTCCACCGACCCCACCGCACCACCACCACCACCACCTGCCACCAGTTCCACCTGGACGACGTCCCCTGCCACCGGCGGCGGCGGCGGCGGCGGCAAGCCCCTCGCCTGCCTGAGGGCGTCCTCGCGCTCCCTCAACAGCCGCATCTCCCTCTCGATCGGAGTCTCGTTCTCCTCGGGGAAGAACTTGGCCGTCTCGTCCGGTTCCTCGAACGGATGGATCCTCGGCGGCGCTCGTCTCGCCGCCGCCGGTCGACCGTCGACGCCCTCGGCCGCCGACGTACCCTTCGACCGATGGGGGGAAGAGGCGGAGGGCGGGACGGTGTCCGCCTCGAGAGGGTCTAAATGGACGCCGGCGACGGAAAAACTGTCTCGTGGACTGACAAGGGCCGTTCCTCCTCCTCCTCCTCCTCCTCCTCTCGTTCGTCTCAGTTCCTCTTCCCTCTGTTTCATTTCCATGATCTCTCTGGCGATGAGACTCTCTCCCGAGTGGGAGGGGGTCGAAATGACCTCCTCAAAGGTCATCTTCAGTGCAGACGACGACGACGACGACGACGACAACGCAGAGAGAAGCGAAGGTCGAAGCGAAGAGGATCTCTGCTTAGTTTCATCTGCTGAGATTGCGTATCGCGGTTCGATGGACATAGGTTGAGGTAGGGGTGGGTCACTTCTGGGGGTGTATTTCGTGTACGTGGGGGGTTCTGAGATGGAATTCTCGGGTGACGTTTGGCAGAAGAGAGACTGACGCATGGCTATTAGTTCAGCCTCTCTTTCGCTCTGTTGCTGTATCTCTAATTCGACGATACTCAATCGCTGAGCAGGAAGCGAATAATTATTTCTACTTCCGGTAGATTCCGTCGACTAAAAGATCAAAACAAGATCAACAATTATTAGAACACCATCTTCAAAACTGCCGATGTAAGAACTTCTGTAAAGCCTTAGCCATACTGAAGACGAGTATCATGCATATAGCAGGTTCTAATTTGGCATTGGTCTCTGGGAGTTATATAACGCAATAATTTCTTTGCCTTATATAACATATATATATATATATATATATATATATATATATATATATATATATATATATAAATATATATATATATATATATTCTAAATATAGCATAATTCGTCTGCAAACGAAGTGGAAGGACTTAGTGCAGCGGTCGACTCTCTCAGTAAAATAATCACGATTAGCGTCTTTAAAGAAACACTATAGAAACCACAGTGTCTATTACTCTATAACTATAATTGTACTCACAATTTCTGTCGCTGGGATAAGGGAGCCCCCACCCCCTATGCTAGAACTCTTGCTACGCCAGTGCTCGGGTGAAAAGCGCGGAAACATAGATGACGCGTTGGTCAGTTGGTCGCCTCGATCCTTGGAAGGAAATTAACAGAGACTCCATGGAACAGTTTCTAAGGCATCTGTCGAATGTGAACGAGGAGGGTGTTTTGTTTTATTGGATTCTTCTGATAATTTTGTCGTGTGACGAAATTTCAAGAAGCAGATTAAACTCTAGAAAAGCACTGATCGATTTAATGATTTGAATTGATTATCGTTGAAAAGTCCTTGATACCTTCTTCAGTCGACGCTGAGAATTAGTTGATTGAACATCAGAAGATCCGCTGTGTTGGCCGTCGACTGACCCCCTCGCCCACCCCCTGCTCCCCTCCTCCTCCTCCTCCTCCTCCTCCTCCTCCTCCTCCTCCGTCTGCGTATCCGGAGTCTTCGTCTGGCGACAGCGCAGCGCTGTGAGAACCGGAAGAAGAGGAGGAGGAGGAGGAGGGAGGAGGAGCTGCTGGCGGTCGACGGAAATTCTGGACTGAGCAGCTGAGCAGTCACGTGATTAGATCCAGTCCTCGACGAAGTCTTTTCCGCCTCAGAAATGGAATTTCCACTCGGAGCAGGAACTTTGTGGAGGGGCATGCTGAGTGTCTGACTCAGACCAGACCAGGCAGAGGTCTTCTCTGATGTACCTGCGTTTGTCCGGCCTCCTTTCCCCCCGTCTCTGTCTCTCTTCTAACTGATGCGTGTCTTCTTTTACCAAGAAACCTGAAATCGTTTGAAATATTCAAAAATAATTTCCTTACAGCAACTGTCCTTCGATTCTCTTTTTTATCAACGAAATGTTTGTTAGGGGCCGTCCAAATAGTACGTACGCACCGAGGGGGGAGGGGGTTTGAGATTTAGGCGATTTTGCGTACGGAAGCGTACGGGGAGAAGGTCACGACTGAATTTGTACGTAGGCACAAATTTCAAATTTATAAATAAGAATATTCACACAAACATTTGATCTGAACACAATTACTTTTTCACGATCAAACAAAGGATCTCAAATATTTTTCCACGGTTATTTAAATATGATATCCAAACTCTTTAATTTAATAATAAACAAATGCTTTTTGACAATATTTTCACCATGCGGGGGGAGGGGGTTGCTAATTTGTACGTACGCATAGGGGTGGTGGTAACAAATGTGCGGTGTGCAACAGGGGTTCCAACACGAAAGGAAGGCAACACAGGGAATGGTGTGATGACATTGGTGACTGGTGTGGTAAATGTCTGCAAGAACTAGGCCTCTGATGTCAAATGGCTGCGAACAGAAAAGATTGGGACAAAACGGCGATGAAAGTCTTGTTACGCCAAATAGAACTTTGAGATATTAGCCTAAGTTAGCGACTATCAGAGGTTTCTTCGCAGTGACCGATAGAGAGGAAGGGTTGTGTGCAAGTGTTTGACGTGACGCAATGAGCTCAACATGTCATCCGTACTTATATTCTCAGTCATTCGCTCCTCAGTAAGTCATGTACTGTAGTCAAATAGGGCTTTGGGCCTGGAAAGTCTAGAGGGCTTTTCGAAATGACTGCTCCTTTGAGTATTTTTGTCAACCCTCTGAACGACGCGGAGAGTGACAATTGTCAGAGGTTTCTAATGCCTTTGGGGTGAATCTGTTGCCCTATTGAGAATGTTCTCTTATCTCGAAAGAAGATTGGACGATGTACAACTGAAGGCAAAAATATTCTGTCACAAACAGCCTCTCCACAGACCCTAGTCTACGCGTGTGTTCGTGTGGGTGGGTGAGTGGGCGTGTCTATCGACCATTGCATCTAATATATTAATTAATTAATTAATGAAGTTAGTAAGAGCGTGTGCATTCATTTAGCGCTTTCGCCGCAGTACAGCTGTAGTTTCTTATGCTATAATCTTATATTGTAATGGCTATAGCCTATAGTAAAGTAAAAAAAGTAACCATTTCCCAAGTTTTAATGTACTAGCATTAGGCATAGGTCCCAACGGTCGACCAGATAAGGACCTATAGGGCAGCGATGCTGTTCATCATCATGCCGCCACTGCTGCTGCGATAGCTGGGTTAACTGCTATATTCTTATATTGTAATGGCGGCTCTAGCAATTTAAAAAGTAAAAGTCCCGTTGGGGTGAGCACTTCTAATCAGGGGGGCTAACCATTTGTTGACCAGATGCACCTATCGGGCAGCGATGTATAGGGTCATCAACTGGGGGCCAGGCACCGGCGCTGGGCGATGACATGGGTTAACTGCCTCCATGAAGTCCTGTCTCGTGCGGCTCGATGTGCTTCTGGTACTGTACTGTCATAAAGGTCCATTCTGTGATGATGACGATATTACTGTACAGTGATAATATCACAGAGGCCCAACTGTGTGTGATGGAGAATTGTAACGACATTTACCTTCGGAATTTCAGTCCAGATTATCGTTTTAGCTTCAAAAATAGTCGAAATTTTCGCCGGTCGTCGACTGATTGCAACGCAATCGCAATGGCGTCTGAGAGAGAGAGAGAGAGAGAGAGAGAGAGAGAGAGACAGAGCGATCGATCGATGCATTCGAAGTGCAGCGCCTTCGTTAGTCATTCGGTCGAAACAGGCGGTGTAGCCCACACCTGTATTAACTGAACAGGTAGCAAAACACTCTGTCTGGTCTGGGTCCTCTGACTGCTGCTGCTGTCATTGTTGCTGCTCGTTCAAATGCACACAACTGATGGAGGCTGAGGGAGTGGGGCATTTTGGGGTGGGGCGAATTCGCGCAGAGTCCAAGTTACGCCGAAGAAAACTAAACATCCTAAGATCAACATTCACTGTGATCGGCTGCGGAATTAACTATCAATAAAGGAGACGAAGAGGAGGAGGAGGAGGAGGAGAAAGCGATAGTGTTTGTCAAGAGCGAAGAGGAATAGAAGACCTTGAGTTAAAACATCTTTCGTCGTTGTTGTCATCATCATTAGTCGACAGTAGTAGCATTGTCACGAGGGACACAGGACCATACTGCCCCCCTAGGGCCTAAACTGATCGTCAGATTCGCGAGGTTTTGGATGACTGATTAGCGAACGGAGATGCTGTCTGCCTTAGGCCTATAGCCTGAAAATATGCTCCAAATTTTAAGGTTTGAATCAAGCACATATATATTACTCTAGATTTCTTGTCTGCTGGATTCGTTGGTGCCTTGGTGGAGCTCAAGACGTACGACTATCCCGCTTTTCTGATCACCGACGTAAATGAAAAGTCGAAAGGCCAAACCCCTATACCTTCCCCTTCCCTAAGTCAACACCCTTATCTAACTAGAAATTTACGCCTATGATTCTAATGATTCACACTGCCACCCATAATACTTAATCTCGTGTTTATTCCAGGCCCTTTTTGGGAGATTTCCCCCAAGTTTGAAAATTCTCCCCCAAAATTTCTGTATGTTGCATTGGGGGATGGAAATTCCCCCCAAAAGTATGACGAGAAGGGGAAACATAAAGATTTGACCATATTCAGAAGAGCATTAGAGCATGTGGGGAGATGTGACCTTTTTTTGCTCGTCAAGGTTTTTGGGCAGACAAACCTCCCTCAAACATTTAAAACTCCCCCAATATCAAGGTGCTAGAATAAACACTGATCCATTGATATACCTGTAATCAAAATTCTGACTGATTTTGAACAACTTAACAGTAAGCAATTTTGCTGTTAATATCTTGGTTAAAAGGAAAGGGTGATGATCGTGTAATGGTGATCTCATCCATCTGATTGTACACAGGTACAACTCCACCGAGAATGGCACATCGCCAGAGGGAGGTTGTTGTCCTGTCGTAGCGGGTCAATCCATCTATTTCTAGGGTGCCTCAGAGAACGCTTCCAGGAGGAATGACAGCAACGTCCAGATGTCAGATCAACCTGATGCCATAGTTTTCAGTGGGCAGGCACATCCTCTTCGAGACGAGCTACGTGGCCAAATACAGCAAAATTATGTAGAATTACCTCAAAACATCTTTCAAAAAATTTCATTTTGCATAGCAGTGTAGTTGCATGAATTTAGTTGCAGACTTTCAGTTGCACTATTACATTTATGGTTTAAATAAATGGTGACAATTTATACAAATAATATTGAAAATTAGAGCAATTAAACCATGCATTCCCCATATCCCCCTTCTGTTCCAGGTCACAAATTGCACCCTGCTCCTATTGATCACTGACAGCATTGCTCCTTTGACATTTATAAAGACTAGACCTTGGGGTACTTTCTTAGAAGACAGGTTGCTAAATTAGAAAATTTGTTTCAACCATCAACAATTTGGTCAATTGATAAAATGATTCAAGTTAATAATTTTAAAATAAATATGTCCCTGCACGAACTGTCTGCAAATACAAGTACTCATTACTCACCATTAGCAGCTGCAAATACAAGTACTCATTACTCACCATTAGCAGCTGAAGCTAAATTAAAAGGCGTGATTTAACTCAACTAAAATCGTGATAAAAACTGTAATTTTATAATGTAGCAAAGACCATTTATTGCAAATCTTACCTGGAAAATGTATAGACAAAAATGCCTGGCAACAGATCCCATCAACAATCAATTTCAAGTCATTTGATTCCACAGCGATCAACTTTGATGCAGTGCGAGAGGCCTGATCAGTATTTCAGAGGCTTGAGGCCCATTCTACCTGGTAGCTGAGAGACTGTGATGTCTTCCACAGTTTTCTTTTTCTTCTGTGAAGTCTTCCGATTCTTCAAGTCTTCCGATTCCAGTGATGTCTTCTCGTGCTGTCTTTGCGTACGGCGGCAGATTGCAAGAGACTTTCAAATTTATATTGACGTATTGCAGATACAACACCTACTCACTCGAAGTAGAATTTATTGTTATATAAATCAGCATTTCCATACAACTATTTCAAATATTTATTTGAATGAATTTATTGATTTATTCAATTAACATCTTTAATACTAGATTAATTGTAAATTGATTTACAAAACTCTGTACTCTTAAACCATATTTATATGCTGGCTGCACTTGTTCTATTTCTTTTTAAAAAATGTGCACCAAAGGTTTAAGAAAAATGCAAGGTCAGCATTGTCAAACAGCCCTCGTGCAGATCTGCGTGACGAATATACAATCCTGCCCGACTCGCCGAAAAAGCAGAACGCAAATCCGCTGTACAGAAATACAATCTTGTCCAGGGAAACGAACGAACGGACTGCAAATCCAGAGATGCAATCCCACTCAACACGAGTTGCGCGAGCCACATGTAATTCCGCACAGCGGAAATACAAATCTCACCAACAGGCCAAACGGGCCACATGCATCTGTGCAATGGAAGTACAATCCTATCCATCCGAACCGTTGGACAAGCCACATGCAAATCTGGACAGCAGAAATACAATCTCACCCGACCAACAAATCGGCAAGGACTGCATATCCGTTGCGCAGATCTGCACGAGGGCCGTTTGAAAATGGTGACATTGCATTTTCCTTAAAACTTTGGAGCACATTTTTCTTAAAGAAATGGAACTAGTGCAGCCAGCATATACAAATGGTTTAAGAGTACAAAGTTTTGTAAAACAATATAAAATTAATCCAATATCAATGACGTGACTAGAGTCAAGGAAAGTGACTGGACATAAATTGTATTCTTAAACCACGTGTGATTCTAAATTACTGACACAATAATTTCCGTTGGTGTGTTAAAGCTTCCAGCTTTTTAGCCCAAAAGTGGTAGGGCCGTCACCATACTTTTACGAAAAATGCAAGGTCAGCATTGACAAACGGCCCTCGTGCAGATCTGCATGACGAATATACAATCCTGCCCGACTCGCCGAACGAGCAGAATGCAAATCCGCTGTACAGAAATACAATCTTGTCCAGGGAAACGAACGAACGGACTGTAAATCCGAAGATGCAACATGCATCTGTGCAATGGTACAATCCTATCCATCCGAACCGTTGGACAAGCCACATGCAAATCTGGACAGCAGAAATACAATCTCACCCGACCAACAAATCGGCGAGGACTGCATATCCACCGCGCAGATCTGCACAAGGGTTGTTTGACAATGATGACCTTGCATTTTTCGTAAAAGTATGGTGCCTTCGCATTGTGCAACTTACCCAGTCTTTGTTCCGATGCCGTTCTTCTCAGCACAGCCTTTGTCCCAAACCCGCTCTTCTCGAGCACAGCTTTTGTCCAAATGAGACCAAATCCCGCTCTTCTCAGCACAGCCAGGCACAGCCTTTGTCTAAATGCCGCTCTTCTCAACGGTCGATGCCTCTTTGGCAATGATGCCAGTGAACTTTTTGAAAAAAATACGTCTTTAAAAAACCCAGAAAGCCCATGATATCGAAGTTCAACGCCAGGATCATGAGGTAGACTAAGAAAGAAAATTTAAGCCGATTTCCTCCAGTAATGCATAAGACGAATAAACCTGGCGATTAGTAAGTGGTGATTTAGTAAAATCTCGTAAACTTATACAGTAATTTGCATTTTAATCCGGGGTCAAATGAATCTTACGTCAGTGGTGGCTTGAGTACAACAGTAGCTGCTTATTCTTATGCACTTAATCTTACTTGAAATAGCTATAGACAAGGTGGTTTGTCGGCCGGGCATAGGTCAGTGTATCTATGAGACGGCGGTATTGTTGCCCATAATCATAAGGCATAGATAGTATTATAAGGATTATATAACATAATAATAATAATTAATAATCATAAATAATAATAATAATAATAATAATAATAATAATAATAATAATAATAATAATAATAATAATAATAATAATAATAATAATAATAATAATTAATAATCATAATAAATAATAATAATGTGATTTATAGTGGTTTTGGAGGCTATGTAGCCTAATCCTGTGTGGAAACCATAGTGCATAGGTGGAAACGGAATTTTTAAGTTGTGTGTTTGTCTAGCGCATATTGTAGATCGTGTCCAGTCAGTGTTTAGTCTAGACCTTCTCTGGGGGGAGTGAAATTCCCGCCCCAAGTTTTAAAATTCCCCAAAATTTTTAATGTTGGCTGGTAATGTTGGCTGGGGGATGGAAATTCCCCCCAGTGTGGAGACTCAGACCTTGTCCCCCAAACATTTCAAAATCCCCCCAATGTCGAAGGTGGCTTGAATAAACACTGCTTAATCTCTATTGCTAAGACCTACTAACAGATGCCCTGAAGGCTGAATGGATTACCTGGAGTTAGAATATGTGGATATGATTTAAGCAACTAAGATATGCAGATGACACCACATTATTAACTGAAAATGAAGAAGACTAAGACCATGGTCCATGGTGATGAACATAGTTAAGATGAGCAAAGAATACGGAATGGAATTTAACTTAAAAAGACAAAAGTCTGGTATTGCATAGTATGCGCACCAGTAGAGCTTCAGCAGGTGGAAGGTTGTTATTGCTACATCTTCCCAATGCTGAATTACGGGTGCGAAACCTAGACAATGAGCAGGAAGATTATGAAAAACATCACGGCCGTTGAGTTGGTGTATGAGAAGGATCTGGAGAATCAGCTGGATGGACAAGATAACCAAACGACAGAGTTCTAGAAAGAAGCAAAACAACATCAAAGTGGAAACTGGAAATAATAATAAGAAAAACGTCCTACTATGGCCATGTCAGCAGAGCTAACCGCAGCGGGAACGCTTCTGAGTGACTTAATTAAGAAATATAGGCGCTATATAAAAACGCAAATTTTAGATTTCATATATTTTTCTAAAATCTTGAGCGGCATTAGTAATTGGCGGCAATAATATATTATCGCTCACTTTAGATTGAAAACTTTGTAAACAGAGGAATTTCTTCATAGAGCATTTTAGAATTTCTGTTCCCGATCAGTTTTTCTATTCTTCCCTTATGAAGTACCCTGCCTTTAGTTAGACGACAATGCATGCGTTTTTGAAGGGCGGAGGGGGTCCGGCCCCGCAGTCGTCCAAAGACAAGACAGAGGTGGGCGCCGAATCGAAATCGCAAAAGAGGAAACGACCACAGCCTTGGGTGGAAAAATAGTAAGTACGCCTTCAGATGAGAATCAGGGCAAATCAAAGTTTTATAGCGCAGTTATATAAAGCTCAAAACCCTACTCACTAATAAGAACAGGGGAGTGACTGAATGGCGACTGAAATACAATGTCACGCAAAGCTGAAACCATTCTCTTATCCAATCTGTCATTTCATCATCTCTTAATTTATCGATTCTGCTATTCTAATTTATATCTGAGGCTTGGTAAAACTGCGAGTTTTAAAATACTAGCATTTCTCTATTTTCAGCCGTCCTAAATGCGTTGACGAAGTTGCTTATCAGGACGAAGTCGTCGCCGTTTTGAAGAAGTCACTGATTGGCTTAGACGTAATATAGTTTTCATATTTAGATTTTTAAATTATGCAGATTCCTTCTGTTAGTCAGTAATTTAAAGTTATTAATCACTACTAAGAAACGAAGACATCAGACAACGTCTCAACATGAAGGATACAATTATCGACAAAATTAGAAGAAAAAGACTAAATTGGTATGGACATGTCAACAGAATGGATGAAAGGAGAATACCATACAAGGCACTCTACACTCAAATAGAGGAAAATAAAGGAAGAGGAAGACCCAGGAAAAGTGGATGGACAACATCAGAGAAGACATGAACATGAAAGGAATTACAATAGTAGAAGGAAGAAGATTGACAGAAGATAGAACTTCTTGGAAGCATTTTGTGTCTAGCTATTGCCACTGATCAGGGCTGTTTTTCTAGGAAAAAATTTTTGGGAATTCATCCTTTTTTGCTCATCAACAAAAACAGGTGTGGGAACGCCATACCTATACGTTCCCAAACACATTAGTATATATCCATAATTATATATACAGTCTGGCAAAAAAGGTGTGGGAACGCCGTTCCCGTGCGTTCCCACTGAAAAAATCCCTGCTGCTGATGAGCTGGCAGAAAGCAAAGATGATGATGATGATGATGATGAATCACTACTAAGTCTAGAGCAGGTTAATGTTATGCCTTCTTTGACTAAGTGACTGCTTGCATTTGTTTGAATTGACAGTTGCCAAATCTCCTGTTTTATGGTCCGCCAGGAACTGGAAAGACTTCCACGATACTTGCAGTAGCCAAGGAACTATTTGGGTTTGTGCAGTATTTGGTTTCTTAGAACAATTTTACTATCAGATTTTCCTGATGTATTCATGTTGCTAGGCAATGTTGTTATTGCCATTACTCAGTTTTAGATGCTTTTAGTTTGACAGACAACAGAAATGGTTGCATCATTTAGTTTGTAAAGTAGTTTGTATGAAAGTTTAAAAATTACTAATAGTTGGTGTTGGTTTTTAATTGGGGTCTTACTTACTTTCCAATTAGTGTCTAATGTTCATTTTCATTTTGCAGTGACATGTTCAGAGACCGTATCCTTGAACTGAACGCCTCTGATGAAAGAGGAATCAACGTCATCAGAGATAAAGTCAAGACGTTTGCACAGATGACGGCGAGTGGATCGCACCCAGAGTAAGACTTCTGCATTTCTCTTCCAGCTCTGATTCTTTATTTTGAAATCATCTATTCATTGAATTTTATTGCCTTGACTCTTTGTATTTTATTTCTAAAATTAAACTAATGTTTAGTTTTTTGTTTTTAAAAGTGGAAAGCCATGTCCGCCTTTTAAGATCGTTATTCTCGACGAGGCAGACTCCATGACTTCAGCGGCTCAGGTAGAATTCCATAAGTGGTTTATTGTTTCTTAGCTTTAGTTGAACATTTCTATCTGAAGAAGACATTATTTTGAAAGTTAATTCCCATTCCCTTGTCTTTTTTTTGGTGTTTGTTGGAATTAAATAACTTTGATATTATTGTATATGAAAATATGCAAGGTATTTTGATTGTCTGCTGTGGATTTGTTTAACTAAATTTTTGAAACTTTGAAAATCTGATGAAAGCTTTTATTGCTTTTGACCGTAGGCCGCACTTCGTCGCACAATGGAAAAGGAGTCGAAAACAACAAGATTCTGCCTGATATGCAATTATGTCAGTCGAATAATTGGGCCAATAACTTCACGTTGTGCAAAATTTCGCTTCAAACCTCTCTCAGATACAATTTTGGAAGAAAGACTTAAGACAATTTGCCAATTGGAATCAGTCAAATGCGATTCTCAGGTATTTTAACCAAATTTTACAACAAAATCTCTTTACTTCAGTGGTTTATTGAATTTTATTATTTTTGAGAAAATTTTTGTAGCACCATGTTTTCTAGAAGACTTTCTGGCATTCTTACTTTATAAACCAAGAAAATATATAATTAACTTCTTCTGTTATCATTTATGTTAATGACTGTTTTAGAAAATGTATAAAGTTTAATGAGCACAGATTGAATGGTGTTGATTCATCTGTTCTTAATCTGTATGCGATTATCTTTGTAGGCAATTCAGACGTTGCTTGTAACATCAGAGGGTGATATGCGCAAAGCAATCACTACACTTCAAAGCGCTGCACGTCTGAAAATGAATGAAAACATCACAAGAGAAGACATAATTGAGATTTTTGGGGTAAAACAATACTTGCATATTTAAGTACATAATCAAAAGCAGTTGCAAATGCTTCTATTGTTGAGTTATAACAATCTAAATAGTTACTTCTGTTGTTTGTATCTTTGAAACACATTAGACGCTCTGTATGAGAAAAGTGTTAGGATTAACTTTTACAAGTTGAGGCCTTTTGACGTTTGCTTTTGTGAAATTGGTTTCTCATCAGTCATTTTGACTTGTCTGTTGATTTCAGGTGATTGATGAAGAAGTTATTTTGAATTTGTTCAATTCATGTCGCTCTGGGTCATTTGAAAGACTGGACAGAACTGTCAAAGTATGAGTCACAATACATCCAACAAGTTAATTTTAAAACAAAATTCTAGTCCAGTTACAGTTTTATTGATTCAGTTGACAAAATTTTGCAATAGATTCCTATTGCATTGTACTGATTATTTTCAAACTCTTTATTCTTATTTATGAAGTAATTTAGTGAATTTAATTCATTTTTTCTTATTTTAAGGATTTGATGTTGGATGGCAATTCTGCTGGACAGATAATACTACAGCTGCATGACTTCGTTGTGCCCTCTGATGACCTTAATGACCAACAGAAATCCTTGATCTGTGAACGAATAGCTGTGAGCTTTGCTTGATAGAAGTTTTCCACAACCAATTAGAATTTATTCATGTATTAAGTCATTTGTGCTAAACTCTTATACTGTATATTGGGGTAATTACTTCTTTGCTATTGAATAGCATTTTTTGTAAATGGTTGACACTGCTCACAGTGGTCTTCAGGATAAAAGGGCAGAACCACATTATACTAGTTTGTTATAGTAAATGAAATCATAATTCTTGAATACTCTAGTTGCTGGTAATATTGTGTTTGTTATTTGCAGGTAATAGACAAACGACTGATGGATGGTGCAAATGAATACCTACAGATAATGGACCTCTGTACCTTTATTATGCAACAAGTGTGTAGGTCTGGTTAGAGATCTAAAACACAAACATTCCAAAGGGGAACATTTAAGGCTTAGTGCCACAAAAATTTTAAAATAAAATTCTGCCAAGACATTTCTGCATCTATGATAAAGTTTTAGCATTTGGAAGCGATGGTAGGCAGCGAAAATGATGGAAAGGGTCCCTTTCAATCCATTGTTATTTTAGTTGAAAATGTGTTTGGTTATTGAATCCTTCGTTAACTTCCCAAGTTTATGTACAGCTGTACTGTACAGTGTATGTTCATTATTTGCTGCGGTCGTTGGATCTTGAATCTTATTCAGAATAAAATTTATAAACTACACATTTTCTGCATGTTTAATTGCTTATATAATATTTTGAGATGACAAGTTGAATGCTTTTCTTTCTTGTGCAGAACTTAAGATACAGTATCTTTGATTACTAAAGCCCATAAATGTATGTGTTCAAATACTATAGATGGGAGCCCTGGTGAATAGAATCGCTCCCTTAAAGATTAAAATCAAAGTGATACCACTGCTTCTGGTTAACACAGGATTTCATTAATATTTAGTAATATAAGATTAGTTTGTATACCAATGAACAACAGGATAAATGAACATTGAACAGGATACCTACCTGAGTCCTGACACAAGTACTGCATTCAAATTGCTCTAGCGATGAATTGGTCAAACCTTGTTTTTCCTTTGCATCATTTGTAAACTGTCAAAATTAATTCTCCACATTCACATTTAAAGCTAACCAGGGAGGTCTTTTTGAAATTTAATTTAGTAAAAACAAACAAGCGGCTATAATCTGTAAATACTTTAGTGCTATAGTAATTGATGATAAAGTTCATTCCATTCTATGCCCATTTATAATACCTCGTACTTTTAAAAATCACTTAAGTTATCATAATCGTCGTCACAAATCATGGCGCTTAATAAACAGTCTTGGATTTTCGGCAGCAATGCATTAGTTACGTCACATCTTGTTTCGAAGGACGAGAAAGCCTAAAAATAGCCACATTTTAGCCGAAAGGCCCGACAAATCAGAGGACGCGACTGGCGGCGCCACGTGACCCCACCGACCAACCAAAACGCGACGGCTATCAACGGGGTCACGTGACGCCACCGTCGTTCGCCGCTCGAGTTCAGTCGCTGGTTGAGCGGCGGCGAGAAAGAACTAACGAGAGGTGCGTTAACACGCACACACAGCAATACATAGATAGCGTATAGACGCAGCGGTGGACGGCGGATGCGAAGGACTTCGGTTGGAAACCCCCGACAACAGAGAGGCAGGAGAGAGTGAGTGAAGGAGGAGGGAGGGAGAGAGGGATAGAGACAGGAACGAAGGACAACGGCGGCGTCCGTCTAAGGCGTATTTGCACGATGACAATCATCGTATTCTTGGTCGACACCAGCGCCTCGATGAACCAGAGAACGTACACGGGGACGACGTTGCTGGACGTGGCGAAGGGCGCAGTCGAGACGTTTATGAAGGTAATGCCGGATCAGAGGGTGGGATGTCAGCCTAGTTGATTGTAGAGGATTCTCTTGTGAATCAAAAAGAGGAGGAGGCGGAGGAGAAGGATCTAAGCGCCTTTTCTGTTTGATTTTGTAGATCAGATCGAGAGATCCAAACAGTCGCTGGGACCGATACATGCTATTGACGTTCGAGGATCCGCCGGCCAACGTCAAAGTTAGTGGCCCTCTGTTCATCCGTCCCCGGCGGCGGCCGGGTCCTCGGCCGCCGTCTTGCCCGTCCGTCGATCGCGGCCGACGCCGACGGCCGTTGTTGGCGGCGATCGGTCGACGGTCGACCGCTGAACGACGTCCGCCATTGTTCGCCATCTTTGCTTGACTGCTTCTGCGCGATGTGATGCGGTCGACCAGCGGCAGGCGGTCGTTCGGTTGTATGCGTCCGCCGGGACTAATTTCCACTTAGGATGTTTTTAAGGGGATGAACGGCGTTGTTGAAATCCCAAATTGCTGAAAATGTCGATGGAAATGGATTGAGTCAATAGATTTGGACTTCCATCCGCCATTCATACAGCTTAAAGTAAAACACTGGCAAATGAGTGCAGTTGGTTATGTTCAGCACAAAACATTCACTGTTTCAATGTGCTGCAGCTGTCTTTGATTTCTATAAGAATGTTTCCACAAGGTCACTGAAATATCTCCATTGCCCTTCACTTGCCAATCATTCACTGCTGAGTATTAAACTCCTGTTTAAAACAGCATGCATTCCATTTATAGAAATATTAATATCACACAAATTCACATGTTCCAGAATTCAGTTTCTGTGTGGACTTCATAAATTATTCATTGATAAAATTATCATTGTGGCCATGGAATTTACTGAGGTATGGCATTTGTAGTGAGCTGGTGGTGGTGGTGGTGATGATGATGATGATTGTTTACCATATATTCTATTTTGAAAATTGATGAATGTTGTTATTTTTGAAAGGTTTTTGTGTGGAATTTGGAGGTGTGCTTAACTGTATAAATGTTTGTGGATAGGCTGGCTGGAAAGAAAACCATGCTACCTTTATGAAAGAATTGAAAAATCTAGAGGCTTTTGGGCTGACAACACTTGGTCCGGCCCTTAAGCATACTTTTGATCTTCTCAACATTAATCGCATGACGTCTGGCATTGACACATATGGAATGGTATGTTGCAGAAGACTGCTCATGTCTACTGCCTAAACTGATTGTGTTTTGTGTGATTTAACACTTTGTTTACTTGATCATAGTAGCTGAGTCTGATGAATGTTTTAAATCTTTTCCATGAATAATTTGTTTTATGAGGTTGTTGTTCAAACACAGATTTTATTGTTGTTAGTAGTTTAACGAGGTTGTCATTGGTTGTTTCAGGGTCGATGCCCCTTTTATCTTGAACCTGCCGTTATCATCTGCCTCACAGACGGCCGCAAAATGACATCAACATCTGGAGCATCAAGCGAGGTACTTGACTTATCAATAGTGTCCTCAAATTTGCAGTTCATGGTATGTTATCAAGAAATAGGACTTTGATTTATTTGACTGGAGAGGTGTACGTTATAATTGTCCTTTTTGTAAAGCTTAGTTATTCTGAGTGTGCTTGGCTCGAATAACGCATCAGATTAGATGCCATCTTTCTGAAACATAAATAAGGCTGTATTATTATTATTCTAGCTAAATCTACCGATGAATACTGCAGTTCCCGGCAGTGAACTGACGAAGGAACCTTTCCGTTGGGATCAGAGACTGTTTGGAGTCGTATTGCGAATGGCAGCCACTCCACCCGTTGATGCCTTCACTTACATTCCGTCTGCTGACGACACCGCCATTGACGTCATGTGCGAAGTGACTGGAGGTTAGCGAGATTTGAGAAGTGCAGAGAAATGCATTCAGTTAGATTAGCACAGTTTTTGTTGTTGTTTTGCTTTTCCGGAATGTATTGAAAATTCTGTATTGAAATTTTAACGGATTTACGTAAAGATTGTGGTTTGACGGGTTTTTCTAGTTTTCATGTCTTTAACTTTGGAGTCACTGAAAGAGGGTGGTCATGATCAGTAATTTGGTTGGGTGGTTGAATTAGTGTATGGTGATGATGAGACGCAAAGAGATGAGCCGATGAGTGCAGGTGCTTTGTAGCGGAAGAGTAAAAGGCTTTGTGGTCAAACAGTGACACTTATGTTTTAGGACGTTCCTACACAATTTCTTCGCAAAGGACATTGATTCAATGTCTTGAATCGCTCGTGCAGAAGTGTCAGAGTGGAGTTGTCGTCTGTTTTGAGAAACTTCCGAGCGATGGATTGCTCTTTGGCAGTGGTACGCTTATCATTCGGACAACATGCTCACTTCTAAGCCATTCAGCTCTAGTTTTGATTCTGAGAGTTAGTGAAGTTTGTTTCAGTTGATACTGATTGATCTGGTCTGTGGTTGTTACGCTCTTTTGATGTTGTTTATGTTTCAGAAAATGAAAAGAACGGAGAGAAACGTTCCGCTTCACCTTCCTTGCAGAATCAGGCCTGGCAGAACTGCAGGCGCCTGATCTACGTTCCGCGCTCCGCGCTGAGGGGCTGCACGGGCGGTCACTGGCCCATTCCGGAGGCGTTCTGGCACGACATCGACAGCCCTTCACTGGTTAGAGCCCTTGTCAATCCTGCTGTTTTCTTTTCAGTCAATTGCTAAATTGCTGATACAAGAGTTTTGTGTAGCTGTAGTTATGATGTAGTGTATGCTTGACTTTTGCATTTTACTTTGTAAGCACTTGATCAGTTCTTAACACTTGGTTGATTTTATTTTTATTGGACTGAAAATTATCCAAATTATCTTCTATTTTATTATTTTTGAATTTTCAGTGTCTTGTGAATGAAGTTTGGTTCAATTTGTGCCTAAACACATTTGTAGAATTATAAAAGATGTTGAGAACTGATTTTTTACTTGGTGGAAAAATTTTACTGTGAACTTATTTGATAGAATTTGTCAGTTAGTCTTGATTTGGGTTTTCTCTGAAAAAAGAATCCTGAAGTTTTGCAAAGAATGAAAGCGGTTGAACTTTTCCAATGAGTTTGGACCGAGTCTTTGGACTGACTGGCTGGAAATTTCTTCCCCGCTTGCATGTTGATCGTAGAAACGTGGTGCTTACTTATTTTTAACGTTGGGCGTTGTCGTCATCAACGTATGTGACATGACGGCATATGTTGTGTTCAGCCGAGTGGCTTCACTGTTGCGGCTGAGGCGAGGTCTATTGACTCGCAACCCAATCAGTTGTCCGAACCTCTGGTGCATATGGGGTGGATATAACCACCGAAAACTCACGTAAAACAGGTAACAGGAGCTCAAAGTTAAGAATAAGGAGTTGCTTTTATGGAAACATTTACTTATCATCTATTATTCTTGCTTTGATTGATGTGATGAGAGAATTCAATTGATGCAGAGTTAATTTGATGGCATGTCTCTGTTATTGCTGCATTTGTATTTATTTTGTCTTTGTTGTCCTCTTTTGAATGGTTTGAGGCATTGGTTCCTCTCTGGCTACTTGCACTGATGCCTTCACTTGTGTTTTCGCAGGGCTGCAGAGTTGGTCCATTCTGGGTCTGTGTGTGTTCTTCTTCTGATTTCAAATGCATAAACCAAAATTTTCCCAACTCCCGAATAATGGCAGCTGGCCATAAATCGCGTGTCTCCGACTCCACAGCCCTGCTGCTGCTTTTGGTCTTAGGTCAGAATCTGCTGTTGACGACATAAATGTTCAACTGATAAAACATTTGACATCTTGTTTTAGTTCTTTCCTCTTCTGTGCTGGACAGTTGACACCTCTCTCTCTCTGAATTTATTTAGATTTTTGTATCATCAAGGTGAAGGAAATATTCTCGTCATCGTTTGTAAATGTTTATGTAATTACTTGTAATATTTTGGTAATTTTGTTTGTGTTTAGCCACCACGGACCGCCCATCCAGTTCTGAAGTTTTCTTGTAACGCTTGTGAGCCAGTTGTTTTAGAGAATTTGCCATTTGACAAATATGAGTTGGAGCCTTCTCCTCTCACGCAGTTCATCCTTGAACGACGTCAGCCGAATGTTGCGTGGCAGGCGAGTGGCAAACCATTGGACCTAGAACCTCAGTCATCACTCGTCACATGCATAGTTTTTTCATTCAATTTAATTTCTCTGCTTGGCGTCTGCTGCTGAAAATCTGATTTGCCTATTTTCTGATAATGATTTGGTGATAATGATGGATGATGATGATGATGATGATGATGATGATGATGATGATGATGATGATGATGATGACCTAAGGTCCTCTGCATCCCACAGGGCTTTCTCTTGAAGATGTTGTTAACATTTGTGCTAAATATATCTGTTGCAGGTGTTTGTGGGGGGCAGTGCAAAGTATAACGACATGGGATTACCCTTTGGTTATCTGAAGGCAAGCACCAGCCTCACTTCAGTCAACCTCTTTGTGATGCCCTACAACTATCCGCAGCTCGTTCCTCTGCTGGGTATTTTTGTCTAATCAACTGATTGGCTATTCTGCATTCTTGTAATTGTGTTTCATTTTAGCCACAGTAGTTGCCACTAGATCTGTGAGATATTTTGGATTATGATGGTTCTTGCCATTCGTACCGTTCTGTAGATTTTTATATAATTTTTTCCTTCTGCTTCAGATGACCTGTTCAAAGTTCACAAGTGTAAACCAACACCAAAATGGAGGCAGCAGTTTGATACATACCTCAAGACAATGCCAGTTTACTATGCTACAGTAGGTTCTTGTTTTTTTCCTAATCAGCCAAGAATGAACTGTAATCAATTATTGTGTAAGATTTGTCACTGAAGGGGATTTATGAATGAGGCAATGTGTTATATGTGTTGCGTTTTTAATATCATACAACTCCAGTATATCTCTAAACAGATTTTGTGATGTTCATGACTGCAGAGAGTTAATTGAGAACTATATGGTTGGTTGATTGGTTTGGTTGATTGTGGTTGCTTTGTTTTGTGTAGCTATTTCTTGAGTGAAATTCTTTTTCTTGTGAAATTTTGTTGTTTAGCCGCTGAAACGTGCTCTCGCTCGAATGGGAGCTCCAAACTTCATTCCTGAACAGAATGAGAACTGCCTGAGCTACGCTGTCGTTTCATATTTGAAGAGGCTGAAAAACCAGGTTCATTTCTTCTTTGTTCTCATTCTTTCCAAAATTATGAACAATGGTCAGCAGTCGATGAACTTATATTTTGGTGCTCATACAAATTGCTCTCCGTTTTGTTAAAACTTATGTGAATATTCCAAGATTTGCATTTTGATGCCTAGGCTAAAATGGAGTATGACCGTCTGGTGGCTTCGGTGGGTCAGTGTCCTCCATCTTGTCCAGGGATCAAGGTAACACCTCGATCACAGACTTCCATCTTAGAAAGGGCCGACTTTCACCAACTCCTTGCACAGCACCGCTACGACCTTTCCAGCCTTAAACAGGAATTAAAAGACTGCGACACTTTCTTACTACACGTTGAGTTACCGAATTCTACAGCACATGCTTACACGTAAATTCTTTACTCTTTGTTCGTAAATGTCCGATTTTACATTTAGATTCTGAAGTGAATTTAACGTAGCTTTAAGATTTTGATCTTGAACATCAAAGTTCTTTCATTCGTATTGTAGATAACTTTGTTTGCTGAATGGGATTTTGGTCATTTGCAGTCAGCAATCTACAGTGAGGCATATTCTGCTTTTGTTGGAGTCATTTCATTCGATTGTGAATATTTGATTTCGTTATTTCTGTACAGAAATCCATTCGACACTCAGAGGAAGGCTCTTCTTGGCCAGATCGCTCGCATGAGAGTGAATTTCTTAAGGATACCAAAGGCTGGCGGTTACCACCTCCACCAAGAAGGTGCCAACGACCTTTGTTCTCTTCTAACCTGCTTAGATCTGGGAACGATGCAAGATTTTTAAGAGTTACTTGTACGTGGTTTAAAGACATTTGTCTTGGTTAGCTGTCATTGACTGCTGTGGTTAGGATGAACAGCTGGCATGTTGCTCTGTTGCAGAGAATCTGCACACGGCCCCTGTGCAGGACATGGGCAATTACCAGGAATATCTGAAGAAACTGCCCCAGCCTCTTAGAGAAATCGAGACGATGCCCGTTCGACAACACACATTCGGAAATCCATTCAAAGTCAACAAGGCAGGAAAATTAGAGGAGGAGGAGGAGGAGGAGCTTCTAGTTACTTTGAATACTTGATTTAAGAAGTGGATTGTGTTTCTGTTTTAAGTATGGTTCTGAATTTTTGCTCTAATCATATCTGTCGATTGAATGATAATTTTCAGATTGAATAT
Source organism: Metaphire vulgaris (assembly GCA_018105865.1). NCBI lineage: Eukaryota > Metazoa > Annelida > Clitellata > Crassiclitellata > Megascolecidae > Metaphire > Metaphire vulgaris. Next base: position 13,854,542 of record CM030858.1, on the reverse strand, counting down.
AAGTGAGTTAATGAATGTTGATTTTCATGAAATAGCTTAATGAAATTCTGATGTGTTTCTGCAGAATATCATGATAGATGAGGCTGATGAGGCGATGCCCGGCCAGTCAACGGGGAGGAAGAGGCCAGCGGCCGATTCGCCAGCCGCATCCCCTCGGCCAAATAAACGGAGACCGGGTTGGCGAATAGATTCTGATCTACGTCACCTTTCAATATATTCTGCTTCTGTTTGGTCGTCTTTAGTATTTTCCAAGTTAACTCGTAGCTCTGAAAATGTACTAATGTTGAGAATTTCAGATCAATTACGGTATCTTCTTTCCAATAGAAATTCTGTTAGCTATGGCTTGTGTATGCTTTACTTAATGTAATTGTTGGATTATCCTCTAATTTAGGTCCACTGCCCAGAGATGTCACTGTTCGACAGTTGCTGTCTCCTCTTCCGTCTCCAACTTCTTCCAATTCACCACCAGATGGCGGTTCTGCAGATCTCTTCTTTCCAATTGACAGCCCGATTACAATCGATGGTGAGTGTTTGACTCTTCAATGGACTGAATTTTCCCAATTGTTTCCTCTGATTTGCTCTTGTTAAAGGCAATAGATTGTTATTTTGGCATTTGCAAGAGTATTTTTGGAAAATATTGTCATCTAAGCAAGCTTAGTTTAGCTGTTTTGAGTTTAGAAGCTGTGAATATCACGCTGAATCATTTTACGTTGAAATGTGAACTGTCTGTTCCTGTGAGAGGCAGTTTAGTTGAGTAACATATTTTCCAGCATTTTACAACTGAAATGTCTTAGAGTATGGATTGAAGAATCTGCTTTGACTTTTCAGATGAGTCAGAGGTCCAACAGTTGGAGAATTCTATGTCTAATCACATCGGGTCGTCGTTAGAAAATCTGACCAATCACGTTAGAGATGGTGCCGCAGAAACCAATGGCGAACTAGAAATTGATCTGAGCGATAGTGAAACTATAACAAACGGAGACGGCGAACTTGTCCATCGCAACAACAGGACGAAGTTGACAGATTCTGCAAATAATTTTAAAGTTCAAGAATGCAACTTCAATTTACAGAAACTAGCGATCATTGAAGTTCGAAAACCCGGCAAATGTGAGCTTAATTTAGTTTTAAAATTATCTGCTCATTTTAGATATGATTAAAATGATATGAAATGTTTTTGTCAGACTTGTCCTTTTAGGCAATCGATGTTCTTCGAATGATTCTGCACCATCTGCTTCTTGTAATTGTAGGTTACGACGGTATTTTCAAGCATCTTCAGTCGTTGCAGGGCTCCTTGGAGATGAGGTGCCACTTCATTCGAAATGTCATGAACGAAGCGGCGCGCTTTAAAAAACAGTTGCTTGTATCACGCCTCGAGGAGCTGATGCAGTCGCTTGTAAGGTTCTCATCCAAAGAGAACCTCTTCTTGAAATCGACGAACATCGCGGGAGTGCGCTCCATCATCTTCGACAGTCCGGCCGACCTCTAACGACCGGCTGCACTCGTTATAATTGCGCGTCTTTCATTCGTTGACTGTTTCAAGTTCCTTGACAGTCGCTGTTCGTGACTCTGTCATTTTAGACTGAATAGTTGTACAGAGACGAAAAGTTCACAGTGTGTGGCGTTGTTTTATGACTTTTGCATTTGCTAAGCCAAAGTTTTGCAATTGAAAATTGAAACTTGGCTTTTTCATAATTGTTTTGAATTTGGCGGTTTCATTATCCATATAGTTGAAGTTCTGTTGGTGAACTGCAAAGGAGGCAGTTGTCTTTTGTTGTCTTAAGTGTTGGTTTATGAACTTTTAGTCAACAGTTGATTTGTTGTTTTAGCGTTATGGGACTGAATTATTATCACTGTTGATGTGGTTGTTTGACGAGCCAAGAATTCTCACATTATTGATCAAGAAAAGTGCTCTTTAGACTTGTTCCGTGCCACGGTGCCACCAAATGCAATCGTAGACCATATATTATTTTGTCTCTTTAGATTCAATTCCTGAACTCTTTAGCAATATTGCAGACTTCCTGTTTGATGGCTGTGCCCCTTCTACTCCACCCTCCCGCCTATTAGTGTCATAATAATTATGGACTTCTATAGCACCATTTCTAATACTCGAGGGTATCAATCGATGGTACTTCAAATCCATCGGCAAAAGACCAGGTCATTCCAGAGATCAGTCAGAGGGAAACAGCAAGACAGAGATGTGTCTTAGCTAATTAAGCCTAGATCTGAAAATGAAATTTCAAATAGGTTTTGGCCGACTTTCACGCCTAGTCATCTTCCGAATACATGTACTTATTAGGCCCGATACCCTTGTGGAAAAATAGTGTATTCTGACTAAATGAAATAAGGTTGTTCGCTGTGTCTGAGAGGCTTCCGTTTCGGCTTCATTGGAATCTTACTCGCCATTTCGAATCCTTCGACAACCATCCATCCTGTTCTTTCCTGATCAATAATCGCACATAGGGGCCAGGGCCGGGCGCCGTCCGTCAGTTGACCCACTCCTAGGGCCAGTCCTCGTCTCGCGTTCAGCGGTGGCGAGGACTCCGAGGAGCGACTGAGAAACAGACGAAGTTCTGAAAGCAAATGGCGGCCACTGCGCCACCTGGCGAATGAACATGCAATCACGCACCAACACAATGCGATGTCATAATATTTTGCTGAATATACCTCGAAGCAAATAAACAGCATTTCGACAATGTGTTAATTCAAATGAAATTTAGACAGGAACATTTAAAGACTGATTGATAGAGATGCGGTTGCTACGCAACTCGTCACTCGGGCTATAGTTGTCGTTATGCGCTTGGGTTGTCATGGCAGCCGAATCATTGATTTTTGCGCTGACAGTCTACAACAAAGATATAGAGAGAAATTGCATATATATATATATATATATATATATATATATATATATATATATATATATATATATATATATATATATATATATGCCTGTATATTCTATCAGGGATGTTAACAAGGACTCAACCCTCGATTCATAGGCCATCACCTTCTGCATTTAAAACGGTTCATCCATGACAACCCTGGTTATTCCATAATGCTAATAATGCATAGGATTTGTGCACATTCAACCGCATTTTTGAAACTTATTTTGTCCTTTTAGAGATCGATTTCAAGGACCATATTGAGCGTCTATCTTTAGCATCCTTTAATACATCGATATCAATCGCTATTGCAATCATAGACAGTGGCGTAGCGAGCACTCGTGCCGCCTATGGCTCCTGGCAAAAATGCCGCCCTAATTTCACTCTGGGTCCAGACTCGAATGACACTCAAATCCGGAAAACTTGCATATTAGCCTAAGGAAAAAACGGTCTTTTGAATACTTAAACATAGACATAATTGCATAAATAGCCCTAAAATTATCAATCCTCGTGACTATTCACAGAAGTTTAAAACGTTATTTTGTTATTTCGTCGCCCGAAATTTCAACGGTCTTAGTTGGCCCTGGGGTTTTCGCCCTCGGGAGGTTCAGCGGAGCTTCCGTTGTTGTTGGGCAAAAAGTCGTCGTTTTGCTCTTGCAAATTTGCTGACACCCACATGACAAGCAAAAAAGGTCGTCGCCGCTAAATTTGCCGCCCCTCCAAAATTTTTTCGCCCCTTCGCCAAAACTCCTCGACAACCCGAGAACAGTGGCGGCTCTAGGATTTGGCAAGTGGGGGGCGTTGGGGTGGCAACTTCTAATCATGGGGGGCCAACCATTTGTTGTTTAATGTATGTAGCATTAAGTATAGGGTCCCAACTGGAGGGGCCACTGGGGGGCCAGGCACTCAGTAGGGGGGCACGGGCCCCCCTGGCCCCCCGGTGGAGCCGCCACTGCCCGAGAAGAAAAAAAGGTCACTTCCAAAATTTGCCGCCCCCATCAAATGTGCAGCCCATGGCTAAAGCCATAGTAGCCATTGGGACGCTACGCCTCTGCCCTCGAGGCCAAGACCAGAACCAAAGACTTGACTATAACTAGTTAAATTGTAATTGAATGCCAAGATATATCGGCCATGTTCCTAGTACAGAGTATAAAGTAAAGGACTGAAACGCACAAAGTTAAGAAGCAGAATTACCATTAGTGAATTTACGAACATCACCAAAGAAAAAGTGCACTGCAAATATTAGCAATAAAACATTGTAGACGCCTAGCTCTCGTATTAAATGTTGTGATTAACTCGATCGTTCTGCCTCTAATCTGGTTTTCGCAAGGTAATGCCGTTTCACTTTGGAATTCAATGGAAAGTAAAACTTAAATGGCTGCATTGAAGATATAACAACGCAAAAGTGTATCACATTTCGTGCATTCTGACTCTGGGAATGTGAAAGGTCCTACAAAGAAAAGAGACGTAATTAGGCCGGTAATTAGGACCTACCGGTTATATTGGCCCATACCTGTAATACCTGTAATATATATTATATACGCTGTATAGGGCCTATGCTGCTCCCATTAACATTGTCGTGTATGTAACATTACAGAGGCGGATCTAGGGTATTCGGGGCCCGGGGACAAAGTGTACGTTGGCGCCCCTAACAACTGACGAGCAAAAAGGTCCTCGCACGTGTTTCTTCCCCTCACTTCGGCGCCCGGAGAACATGTGAACCCCTTGCCCTCCCCTAGATACGCCTCTGTAAACTACAGAGAATGGAATTGGCAGATGTGTGAATGGCTAGCACTTTTGACAGGCAAGTGAAGAGCACCTTGTTATCAAGTTTTTTTGAAAAATTAGGGCATTATCTCTTGTATATCAAAAGTGCTTGGCATTCAGAATTTTGCCTGTGATATTCTCTGTTGCGTAAATTGGACATTTTAAACTACCAGAGGCGGATCTAGGGTATTCGGCGCCTGGGGACAAAGTGTACGTTGGCGCCCCTAACAACTGACAAGCAAAAAAGGTCCTCACATCGTTTTCGGCGCCCCTCAACTCTCTCTTCATATAGTGCTGACGAGCAAAAAAGGTCCTCGCAAGTGTTTCTTCTACCTTATTGCAGTGGCGTCGCCAGGAATTTTTGGTTGGTTGGGGCAAAATGGGCTAGCGTGTCAGATTCCTTACCCCCCCTAACCCCCCCTTCACAGAAAACTTTCTCACCGGATTTGCGCGAATGTGGTAGGTGGTCTGGGGCAGGTTGGGGGGCACTTGCCACCATTTGCCCCCCGTGGCGACGCTAGTGCTTTATTGTGCATTTCACTTACCCAAATATCCAATTTTTTGCGCCCCCTCACCTCGGCGCCCGGAGACATGTGTCTCCCTGCCCTCCCCTAGATCCGCCTCTGTAACATTATATGGGTGCCATATAAACACAGTCAGTAAAGCATAATAAATTAGGTCTTTGTCTAGAATGAGTTCTTTATTGACTAGGTCTACATGATAGAACACAAGATTAATACAGCAATGTCTTATGGCCTAAGTCACTGACTGATTTCAAGGACAAACCAAGGACTCGACCCTCAAAGCCAGGACAAGGGCAAAAGACTTGTAACTTGTCCTTAGTGAGTCCTTAAGGCCAGGGCCAAGGTAAAGGACTAACATCTCTGCTGTCCTGGTGAATTCTCGTTTCTTAGAAAAACATGACCCGGAAGAGACTCTCTTTGTTTCCCGTTGACAGTCTTCGTCCTTCGAGACGGTCTCAGTCAGCGTTTACATTTTGACAAATTACTGGAAAAGGAAATGTCCTCGCGACAAATAATTCAAAATAATGCTAAGAAAAGCAATTGAATCTAAATGTTGCGATGTGACGTTATTAGATCTCCCGACCGCATCTTAGTCACCCCTTGTTACCTAATAAATCTCGCCCGTTAATTCCACACAATTTCCACTGTTCTGATTAGTGATCTTTTGCAGCAACTTCCACTCAATGCGTTAGGCCTAGTAGCTTTAATGTCAAAGAAATGCATCCGGTGCAGTTTGGCTGACAGCCTATCGTCTGCTTTTAGTCACGTGATCGTCGGAAGAGATTTTGCGCGCCAAATATTTATTCACTCGAAGCACGAACGAAGTAAATCATTATTTTTTTGTCATGAAACTGGATTTTTAGGTCATGTTAACGAAGAATAAATTATGTTAATTAGGACACAATGCAGTTTATAATGATTCAGAATATGAAGTCTCATCAAATACTCCGATCCAGTGGCGTGGTGTGGAGGTGGGGGGTTAGGCAGGGGTGCAAATTTCAAGTGAAAAAGAAAAGCTCAAGTAATAATAAATCACAGAAATATCCTGGCCTATGTCACGACTCACGAACAAAGAATAACTTTCTCCAAATCCATTCTTGGAAAGTGGGAAATCCGATATGAACGACGTTTTCTGTCTGTCGAGACATTTTGGCGGCAAGTTAAGAGAAGGAGCATTTTTACACCCCCTAACACTCCCCCCTAATACCCGCTCAATTTGAGACCGACATCCCCACATTTTCCCCAATCCAAGCCTGAGATGCACCCCTAACACCCTCCAACAGGACCAACATCCGGCACCCCAATTTGAGACCGACACCCCCCAAATTGATAATCCTAGAAATAACCCAGGTTAAGAGGCGCGATCCCTGTCCCGGGGGGGGGTCTGTGAAACGCTATGCCACTGTGTACAGCTGAGAAATGCGATCGGACAACTGACCCTAAGGGCGAAACGTCAAAGGTCAAATGATTGGAACAACTGGACGAAGAAAATAATCTCTTTATGACTTTATCGACTCAGAACAATCAAATTAGCAATCAAGAAAGAACAGAGGTCCTGTCGATGCGCTGATTGATTGAAGAATTGGTCAGATCAAATAGGTAAGTAAATTGATCTCCTCAGTCAAATACACAATCTCAATTTCTTTGCATATCAACCGACAATGCATTGGGTCGAAGTTAGGGTCAACGTGACCACGACCACGCCTGTACAATGGGTTCTTGTCGACCATTGACCACAATTGGTCAGACGGACGAAGGTCAAGGAAACTCTTTGAAGAGGAGATGAAGACTTGAACAGTAAGCTTCTTCTTCAGTGACGTCATAGGCCTAGGCCACACTTCAAACATCGATCCACGCCTAAGCGAAGGCCTAAGGAAAGGCCTAAGCGAAGGCCTAAGGAAAGGCCTAAGCGAAGGCCTAAGGAAAGGCCTAAGCGAAGGCCTAAGGAAAGGCCTAAGCGAAGGCCTAAGGAAAGGCCTAAGTAAAGGCCTAAGGAAAGGCCTGACTGCGATTCCTGTGCGAAACAATTGAACGCTGTCGTCTGATTTCTTCCTCTCTGAATGGAAGCGGGATTCTTTTGCGCTGTGACGTCATCGTGTGACGTCACGACGACTTGTCTTGGGGAATATCGATAGTCGTCTGCGAACGACAGATACTGTCACGTGCGCTCAGCGGATCAAGCTTCTGTTCCGACAGGTGGCGCTTTTTCGCCAGGTGACTTCCGCCGGAAGAGGGCGCGGTAGAGTCGGAAGAACCGGAAATGCCGGAAGCGGTGACTACGGCGATCATCGTTGTCACGTGATCGTGAGCTCTGGTCGGTGAGACTGTCTGGACGAGACAGGAAGTGCTCGCCGACAGAACAGAAAGGATGGAACCACGTGACACTCCGGAAAAAGAATGGAGTCGACTGGGACGCCGCAGAACGCCGTCTTCCTCTTCGTCGTCGTCGTCAACTTCATCCTTAAACAGAAATAGACAGAGACGATGGAAGAGGAGGAGGAGGAGGAGGAGCACGGGAGGGGGACGGGGGGGGTCCGGCCCCCTATTCGGATCGGGACCGGTCGTGATAAAAATACAAAACCGGTGAGTATTTGGGGAGGGGGCGTAGGTGGTAGTATTAGATGGAGGAGGAAACGCGCCAGACAGCAGACTTTAAAGCGTTTTAGACTATGACCTTTTTTCTCGTCAAGACATTTGGACCGAAAAATGTGGAAGTGCGCAAATCTGACGTTTTGGGGTCCCAGGTAGAATAGAAGGGACCCCGAGCCCCTCGTGACTATGCCAGAGGAGATGGGCACCATCACTTGTAAACACCAACCCCCCTTGATCCGCCTAAGAAACTATGTGAGATCTCCCGGCGGGGCTTAGGGTGGAGCCCCACGTGACTTCTGGAGTCAATGGGCATCGTCATTGTAGAGTTAGGAAAGGGTGAGATGACAAAAGGGACTGAATCTCTTACGTCTGATTCGTAGGTGGCTGCTGCGTCCGAATGCATCTGAAAGAGTCTCCGTCTTAAGTCCTGGAGCATGTCCTCGAATTCCACCCGGAGACTGGCCACTCGATCGCCGGCAACCGACCCTCCTCCTCCTCCGCCGCCGCCGTCCACCCCTCCTCCGATTCCGCCGCCGGTGCCCTCCTTCTCCCCCTCCTCCCCGGATGAGGAGGACTCGAGGTCCTTCAGTTGGCGCTCCACGTCGTCTATTCGGTTTCGTATCTGTCGAAAGACAACAGAGGCTGTGGCGCCATAGAAGCTTACACACACACACACACACCGACCGATGCCCGTAGTAGTAAGTCATGCATAAACTGGAGGAATCGGAATACGTTGAACCCTGGATGAAGCTTATAGAAGCAGCTGCGGGGGTTGGGGGGTTGGGGAGGGGAGTGGGGGGGGGTGAGAACTGACGCATGCACGGCTGCTCTACCATCGCATAATTATTCATAATTGAAGTCTCCTGTCGTTCATCAGCAGAGTTTTTATCCGCCTCTGCCATTGATTAATTATGAGGGGGAGGTCGTATCCCCCTCCCCCCATCTACCTAATCCGTCATTACGTGACCAACAAAGAATGCTTCATCAACGCCATAACGCAAAAGCAATCGGTCGCTCTTTTAAGAGAGAATTATTATTATTATTATTATTGAGCATCGGAGGAGTGAATGAGTCGATCGGAATGATCATTAACAACTGCAACAACACAGCGAATGAAAGGCAAAGCACAGACCAAAACCAGCAATCTCAGACTGTCTCAACCGAAAGCAAATCCTTATTATAACGAATAGGATAATAATTATATAGTTATACAGATACAAAGAACAAACGAGAGAGTCGTGTAGGTAAGTATGTAAGAAGGTCGACCTCTGCTGCGTTTGGTTCGAGCAGTGACGTCCGTCTGCGTATCAACCGAAGTGTTCTTTCTCCAGGAATGCGACGATTTGCCAGCAGCTGCGACAGTACATCCATCTGGAACGCATCAGTCACGCACCGTCAATTGTCTGTGCAGCGAGGCGTGACTCATTTGCCGGTAGATAAGATGCCTATTAAATGCACGAGGGCGTAACCAGGAGAATTTTCATCGCCTTACCTTCTGCTGTTTAATTGTAACTGTTATACCAGCTACTTCCGTTACGTAACTGCAACGATTCTCTCTCTCTCTCTCTCTCTCTCTCTCTCTCTCTCTCTCTCTCTCTCTCTCTCTCTCTCTCTCTACTGGTGAAGGGGCAGCAAAAACACGCCGCCCTCAGCATGTGGATATACAATTTATAACGCCCCCTAGTAACAGAAGGTTTGCCGCCCCTGGTTCAGTCAAAGGGTAAATGATAAATTAGCGAACAGTTTGATTGCTTGATTGTTTGATTGATTGAGAGAGAGAGAGAGAGAGAGAGAGAGAGAGAGAGAGAGAGAGAGAGAGAGAGAGAGACAGAGACGGAGACAGAGAACCCTGTAGACGAAGATCTGCGTGATTTTCTCTGGGTCGACGACGACCGCCGAATCGGAGGAGAGACAGAGGCGCAGCTGCCCGGCGTAGCTGAGGAACGACGCCCCGAGGGCGACATCGGTGAGGTCAGGGGCCCAGTAGGCGAGGTCGGTGACCCGATGGTCGTCGATGGTCAGCGACTCTTCTGGACCGGAGAGGGTGCTGATGAGGAGGGTCGACTGGCTGAAGAAGACGCGCCAAAGTCTCTCGCGCAGACAGCGGGGCAACAGGTGCCAGAAGATCGTCTGACAGTAGTAGAAGACCACGTGGTCGACCGACGAACGCACCTGTCAGCCGAGCAGACGACAACACCGTTACATTGACGTCATCGTCAATCGGATGACGTCAAAAGAACGGAGATCTTAAAAACCAACCGTTGCTATGGCGACGAATGGATATTTTAAATGGTTTTACTTCCTTAATTAAAGGTCGATCGATTTTTTCTCAGATTTTGTGTCTAAATTTTGAGAAATTTCTCTCCGAAGGACGTGTTTAGACAAATTGTTAAATTCGTTTTCAATCAAGTCTCTGCGTTGAAATGGCAGTTCTCAACAAGAAATCACAGGTACAGTAGAAAGGCATTTGGCCTTTGACATTGTGGACTGAACCAGACGATAAGACGCCCGCGAGGCCATCGCATTCCCTCTGCGCCCCAACAGACCTCGTCCAGTGATCTCCAATTCCCAAACATTTTCAAATTTAACTGGTGCCAATGTCTCCGAGTGCACCAGGTGCACTCGGAGACAGCGGCGGAAGGCTCGACGGGAAAAACGGCAAAACTAAGGAAAACTTTTCAGCTTAAAATATCGGATGAATTCTGTTTCATGACTTTGTGATAACAGAGTTCGAAGCAAAGAGTTCGAAGTGTACCTCGTTCATTCGTTGTCTCACTTCCCACAGCTGAGGAACAGCGCCTTCAGTGTTCACCGGAAGTGTCACGTTCACCAGAGACATCCTCACTCCGTCACTCTTCCAGTTGGAGGAGGAGGAGGCGGCGGCGGCGGAGGAGGAGCAGGTGGAGGATGAGGTGGGAGGAGGAGGAGGAGGAGGAGGAGGAGGCCAGCGATCTGCATTGGCTTTGCCGTCGGTCGCATTTCTGCTCAGATTATCCTCGGAGCCTTGACACGACCTTGACCCCCCGTTGATGTCTGGTTCCAGTCTGGCGCCGCCGTCTGCTGTCGTCATTTCCGGTCCGTCGGTCGTCGTCGGTCGCAGGACTACTTCCGGTTTGTCCGTCTGATCGGCGGAAGCATTTCGCTGGCAGAATCTGGATTTCTGCATTGAGACGAAGAGGGTGGAGGTGACGTCAAAGGGGTTGGTGACCCCCCGTCCGATGAGGTAGTCACGCAGAGTGCCCGACAGGACGGCGAGGAGAACGTCGTTGAGGTGACTGCGAGTGACGTCAGAGATGCGCGTCACTTTCGAAAGCGACATCTGTTCAGACCACGTGACCTGTCGTCTGCCGGACATCTTTGGTCCGTGAAGAAGATTAAAGTCTTCGAAGGAGAGAACACGCTTGACGATCACCAACAGACCTACACACACACACACACACACACACACACACACACACACACACACACACACACACACAGATATAGACGAACGAGTTAAACAGCGAACACGCAGAAATAAAAAAGTAGAAATCTAGACATCCACTTAAAACTCCAAAAATTTATATTTTAAGAAATAATTCCTCCATCTTCGTCTCTTCGTCCAAATCTCTGAAGACAGAAACGAGGCAAACGACTTCCGCCGCTGGAAATCCAGTTTCCTTTTGTGAAAACGAAACTAATGTTGATAACACTAATAGTGTTTTCACCAAAGAAGAAGCAGTGGCGCCTCCAAGATTTGGCAAGTGGGGGCCGTTGGGGGTGGCAACTTCTAAGCATGGGGCCAAATATTTTCCTAAATCTTGACTAGTTTAGTTGCTTAGAATGAGTGCACTAAATTATGGGGGTCACTGGGGGGGAGGCATTCAACAGGGGCACGACCCCACCTCAGACCTTCCTGCGGAGCCCCCTCTGTCGGAAAGATCAGATTCAGAGAAAATCTGACAAATCTAGCTTCATCCTCTGAGTTTATCTGAAAACCAAATCGATTAAACTGTTTTCCCGCTTGGGGTGAATACTTCATGTGCGCTATAGAAATTCCCGATTGATCGGATATATTCATCACGGACTTGATTTTGAATCATGAAAGGCTTACAGATAGATCTGTTCGTTGATGATATTTAAAAGGATCCCCCCCTCACCCCCCCCCCCCCCATCCAACAACTGATGACTTTGCACTGTCAGAGGGTTCAGCCCAGCAATAAGCCCCATAGCGTCATTAGCGTCACAAAGTATAAGAGCAGCGCTTGCTTCAAAAACACGCGTTCTAAGGGAGGAGAGGGGGAGGGAGAGGGGGATAGTCAGAAGCCGTTTGCACTCTTTCACTGATTCTGTGTTCAGAGAAAGGGCAGATGAATAATTTCTCTTGACAAACAGCAGCACTGTGCAAGATATCGTTAGCTTTGACGCTGTTTGTCACAACCTTACTGCATGTGAGTTAAGGAAAAACGCATCGAGTGCTGAGAGTGGGCGCGACTAAGTTACTAACCGGCGCAAACGGCGCGTACGACGTTGAAGACGTGGTCGGTCGGTCCGAAGAGCTTCTTGCGCTCGATGGACGCACAGCGGTCGGCCAACTTCCGGTTGAGGATTCTGAGGAGAGTGATTCCGTCGCAGAGACTGGGATCGCAGCGGAAGAGGACGGCGGTGGCCGTCGCCCGGTCGCTCATTCGCCCGCAGAAGTGCATTTCCCAGGGAGACAGGTCGCCTTCGTCTGTCAGTCGTCGTCTGCTCATCACCTGCGAAGTGTACTCGAGCACCTGCGCCGTGCTCCGGGGCTCGTCGTCTGGGAACGCCTTCCGAAAATGCCTCTCAAGGTCGAACGTGACGTCATCGACCCACGCTCGTCTCGTTCGAATGGAGACGAACTTCTGAGTGAATTTCGGAAAGAGTTTCTTTCCTCCTTCGTTCGTCGCTTCGATGACGCGCGACCTGACGAGCTCCTTGAGGTCGTCGACGTCCAAGGACGGTTCAAGGACGAGGACGCACTGGGTGAGGGTCCGACGCTGCAGCCAGAAGTCCTCCGGGCCGCTCAGCAGACGACTGGTGCGTCGATGCTTGTCTAGGCATACGCTGACGGCGTTGTTGAAGAGCATGAACAGAGGACAGACGACGAAGACAACGGCGACCGAGGGACAGAGAAGAAGGAGGCAGACGACGATGTTGAAGACGGCGACGAGCAGAGGACCGAGCAGCGGTCGGTCCAACTGGTGGACCAGTCTCAGCACTGGAGCGCTTCTCGATAGAGGTCCATCGGCTGGGGAGGAGGAGAAGGAGGAGGAGGAGGCAGGCGGCTGATCCAGGGCGAGGGAAGGGGGGCAGCGGGGCGTCGACAGCGGATGGATCTGTTTCCCCCCTCTCAGTTCGACGATCGACTGAGTGGGGGAAGAGTTCACCGTCGATTGATTCTTCGCATCTGCAGCAGCGACTGCAGCAGCAGCAGCAGCGGGTGAATTGCGATCGACGGAGGGGTAGGTGGGGGGCCGGAGGTCGGAGGAGTTCATGACATCAGACGAAGCAGCAAACACAAAGGCATTCTGCAAAGAGGACGAATTAAGACTTTGAAACACTCAAACGACTGCTAAAGATTTCAAAATCACGGGAGAGAGGAGGAGGAGGAGGAGGAAGCAGAGGAGGAGGAGGAGGATCAGAGCAGTGGCGTGCAGAGAGTGGCCGACGCCGGTCGGGGCCAAGTTGTCCAAAGTACGCCCACGGACAAAAAAACGTCATCAGCCCCCAAAAGATCTGACAAGCAAAAACAGATCATCGGGTCAATTTTTACGCCCTCTGGTCTGCGCCCGGGGCCACCGCCCCACCCGCACCCCTCCACACGCTACTGAATATATTTTGATACTATTAATAGCAATCAATTTCTGCCAAAGATTTATTTCAGTAGTGTTATAGGTGTTAGGCAAAAGACATAGAAAAATGCCATTGTCTGAAATATATTTTAATAGACCACATAACTCAAAGATTTAGTCGCCCCTTCCTAGATATGAAAAGTTATAGGCCTAAACAGCTAGAGGTCCATAGGCAAAACGACATAGAACAAATGCCATTGTCATAAGAAATTAAGAAATATATTTTAATAGCAATCAATTTCTGCCAATTTCTCGAGTAATCTTCGTAACAAATTTCCTGACCCCTACCCCTAGGCGCGTTACGTCATTTATGGACGACCCCTAAGCCAGAGACTAGCGGTCAAGCTATCAAGGAAAGGCTATAAAGGAATGCAAGATATTTGTTCGCATTCTTATTAACCGTTGAAACTTAACTTGGTGCGCATACTACAGGTGCGCAAACAACGGGTGCTCAAACAACGGGTGCGCATACTAATGTAAACCAAACGCTGAAGGCCACCAGAGGGAAAACTGAGAAGAATTTTTGCGATTACCTAGAAAACATTTCATGGTAACAAATGACAGTGTCTCGTCCGTCAACCGAAGACATCTGCATGGAGCGCGAGGAAGTTATTAACGACAGATTAAGAAAAGTCGTAATTATCAGAATGTCTGTCTGTCTCTGTCTGTCTGTCTGTCTGTCTGTCTCTCTCTCTCTCTCCCTTTCTGTGTGTAGAAGCCAATGGACGCAGAGAAAACAAAGCAGCTTCTGCGTGAAGATGAATAAACGAAATTGACGCGAACACGCAGATCTCGAAGCCAAAACGTCCGTCGATCGAAGACAAAGAATCAATAGAAAGAGAAGGAAGACGCGTCGAGACGAAATCCAGACGCAGCGTTGGTCATAATATGGCAAATGCACTGCAGAGGCCCCCTACCCGCCCCCCTCTTGACGCCAAACAGACTCAATGGACCCCTAACCCGCCGTTGCTGTGTTAGTAGTAACAGTTGTCATAATATTTTTACATAGACCTATAACGAAATGCATCAAACCTGGAGCACATCTGACTGTACCTGGGCAGGAATGTTGCAACCGTTTTACTGATGGATCCGACAAATCGACAATTCCCAAGACCCCATCTTTCAGTATCCCAGTATTCCACTCTAAGTACAAATGTAAGCGTTCGCTCTTCAGTCAACACGAATGAATAAATGAACGACTAGCGCTAGTTTCTAAAAAAGCTGAATCAAGTTCTGGGACATTATGAAAATATCGCTTACACTCTGCATCCCGTCGCACCCAACCGCCAATTACACTGCAAAAGCTTCATCACTATGAACACATTGCCATCTCAAAGAACAAAGACGCACAGAATTTAGAATAGAAACTGAGACGTTGGAGATAGAGTCAACGGCTGCTGCCGCCGCTGTCCTTACCTCTGTCTCATACAATCGGCGTCTATTCCGATGGACGAAGATGTTTCCTTGTTTTGGATTTCGTTAACTTTTCCCCATTCAAGGCTATTAACCAACTGTGTCCACAGAGCAGCGCAGCCGACATCAGCGGCCGCCGTAGGATGTCGGAATGTGGCGGACGATTCGGTTCCGTTAAACTATGTCCCCCTCCGCTCGAATAGCCTAATCATCGAAACGACTGCGATTGAAAAACATCTTTACACAGTGACCATCAATAATCGCCTAAAAAGTGCGTAGATGTTAAAAAGCGTAAACACGGACTGCATGGCAATTTGCTGTCGCGAATAATTAATTGAAGAGAAGACTTTCATCAGAAATTCCGACCATTTTTTGTGCCACAATCCGTCCAACTCCTTCAAACGTTGAGCACACGACGCCGTTTCAATAGAATCCAGTTGCATCTGGGGGGACATATTTCGTCGTAGGTGCATAGTGTTCCACTGCCTTTGACGGCATTATCATCGGACGCAGGTCTTCGACGCCAAAATCAATAGCGTCGTCTTCTTATGCTGAGAGCGACGGACACCCAGCGCTTCAATTACACCCATCGATCCAACCGCCTCCGCCCCGGCCGCATCCGCCCCGGCCGCAGCCGCCCCGGCCGCCTCCGCCCCGCCCGCCACCGCCCCGGCCGCCTCCGCCCCGGCCGCAGCCGCAGCCGCCCCGGCCGCAGCCGCGCATTCGGTGTCTGTCCCAGTCTTCTCCGGTTCAATCAATCCGCCAAACTCTAGATTATCGTCGGAAGGCCATGAGTTTGAATTTTGAACGTCTATTTGGAATTTACAGTGTAGTTCTTGTTGAGTATCGTATTCGTCAGTCTTGGTTTGGTTAACAGGGATTTTCTGACACACCCCTCCCCGGTTTGTGACAGACACCCCTACCCCTATATCCCTTCCCAGGGGGTGGGCGTTGGCTATCACCAAAACAGACTGATGCCAAAACTTTTCATTTAAAATTCTAAAGGGGGAAATTCACCGCTGGAAATTGAAACTTGAGCCACTATATAGCTGACTCCACAAAAATTAGAATGGACCGTATATTGTGAAAACGGAAGAGATGACAACGGAATTTTTTTGACCTGTATTTTCCTTTTTCCGGGGGCCAAGCATCGAACCCCCGCCACCCCCCGCTCAATTCTTTCCATCCTGGGTCCAAAGAGTCAAGAGACTCAAGATGAAGCACAGGACATTGACACCCCCTGCAATTATGGGACACCCACCCCAGAATGCAAATTCCTGGGAAATACCTTGTTTGGTTATCCAGTGGTCTATTTTTTAAACAATCAGTGGCGGGGTAGGGGCTGGACTGCTCCCACCTAAAAGTCTTCAACATCCAGCGAAGGTATTACAAGCAAAAACTCAACACGGGGGCAATCAGATGCAAACATTGACGAAGAAGCATTTAGGCTACACACACTTAGCCTGACTTAAAGTGGCTTAGGAGGCATTGCTGCCTGTGTGTGAAAGCCACTAGGGGCGCTAACGGGACTTAAACCCGCTTCGTCAGCCTACCGCTCCAGCGCGTAACCCACTCTGCCATCTTCCCCCTTATAGGGTAAAAGTCACGAACAGTGGCGTAGCCAAACGGGGCAAAGAGAGACCGGAACCCCTACATTCTGTTTGGGACCGGTCGTAAGATTTGCGCAAACCGTTAAAAACGCGGGGGGCATTGGGGGACATGGGGTAGGTAGCATGATTGAAGAGAATAGGCCGAAGTGAATAAATGTGCGAAGAACAACTCCTTGACATCTCCATCAATGGCCACGAAACTTGTCTTATTATGCAGTCATAATATACCAATGTTATACCTGCGTCATATCTGACTCATCTTCTTTGATCAAATGACGCAAAGCCATTCACCAAATGGCACCGCAAACAAAGCATCATATATCCCGTCGTTTCGCACTGATCTTCTGGCTTGACCTGGCTCCAACGCTATTTGGATTTGGTGCGCCATCGGCTGATGCCCTGGCCGGGCATTATTATAGTGGTGCTACAGAAGTTGATTGATTGATTGATTGATATATGAAGCAGAATCCGTCCGTCCTCTTCCGACAGTCACGCTGCTGCTGCTGCTGCTGCTGCTGTTAATCTAGAAACGCTCACCTGTTCCTTCTGGCAAACGAGGAGATTAATCAGTAATATCAAGTGTCCTGTTGATTATGCACCACACTATCATAAATTCATAAATAATTAAATCCAAAGACGAACCGTTATATATATATATATATATATATATATGTTATAATTCAATTTGTCAAAGCGTGCAGTGGCGGTTCCAAGAACTGTTGGTGGTGGGGGGGGGGGATGCAACAAATTTCTAGGAAGATCCCGCCAATTGTCAAAGGAATTATGTTGACAGTTTAGAAGAAATCTGTAGATATGATTTGTAAAATCTAATGTTCCGAATATTGACAAAATGTATTAAAGCCATTTGAATGTGATTTTGTACATACAGTAGTCATAGTGCATAATCGAAAACTCCACAAAGACATGTCAACTCAATTTATGCTTATTATCTAAGATTACATAATAATAAAGCAATTTAAAGTGGTTTAGGAGGCTAAGTTAGGCTGTGTGAAAACTACTGTAAATTCTGAATGCTATTTTCCAATTAGTTGGCAAAGTTAGTCTGCATCCATGACGATGACTTAACACAGGACATCTCATTGAAAGTTAATTTCAAACCCTAACCCTGATTCTATACTTAGAAGTATAAAGCAATAGACCAAAGAGAGTTCAATCTATTCATTGATTGAACTTTGAACCAGAAATAAAATTGTGGCTTCTTTCCCATCTGAAGTCATAACACGTATTTTCATTATACAGTGGCGGTTCCAGGTTTTGACAAGTGGGGGACTGTTCGGGTGGCAACTTCTAAGCATGAGGACCCAACTGTCTTTCATAAATCAGCACAAATAGGAAGAATATCTCCCTCGATGGGGGATACTGAGGGCCATGCATTCAACAGGGGGCAGGGGTCCCATGCAGAGCTGCCTCTGTTTTCATAGACCAAATAAAATCACGTACTTTCATTTAGTATTTCATTTTTGATAAATGGACAGAAAGTGAGACTCTTAGGTAAGAAGAGGCAAAATACAGATCATGATCATCTTTGATTTACGAGAGAAATTCAATCGTGTACAGAACTGCATCTCAGTTTGGAGATGAAACTAAAATCTTGTCATGTGCAAGAATTAAATACAACATGATGCCCACGTTTAACTAGATTTGATTTGAAATTCATTAGGAAACATTTGGATTTTAAAGTCGACAACAAAGAATAAAAAGAAACTCAACCAGAGTAAGTTAGTGCGTTGAGTGTTCATAAATGCGTAGAAAGACGAAAGTCGTCTGGAAATGACAACGGTTGTAAGCAACTGGACGAATGAACTTCACGCATTGACAATTGACAGAAGTTGCCACTGGTGATTGGTGTATAAACTGAAAAAATGGAAATAAACAATAAAATAAATAACTTAGCACCAAAGCATTTCTTCAAGTGTCTATCGAAAACATGTGCATAGACTGGGTGGGTTGGTTTGGGGCGGGGAGCTCGGCCCGGTAGACTTCTAGAAGTCTAACTTCCCAAAATTTCATACATTTTCTATATTAATACAGATTTAGAGCACCCTTAGCCCACTGGTACATCAAGTCTTTAGTACAGTCTACAGATGGTTACATCAGTGGTTTTCACACAGGCTTACTTATCCTCCTAAACCACTTAAAATCACATTATTATTATTATTATTATTATTATTATTATTATTATTATTATTGATATTAACCAGACAGGAAACATTTGATGATTGTCATAAAACATTCTCTGTTCAGTGACACAAAACAAACTTCATTTTTATCCAAATAATTAGCATTGCAAATATCTGGTTTAAGAAATGTAAACACAAATGTCCAAAAGTCTCACCTTCTCCACTAGAAACCGGTAATGTAAAGAAATTCTGCTGAGGGTAAAGGAAGTGTGGAAAGGAGCAATTGGATGTGAATAAGCTTCCCTGAAACACTGAAAAGTCACTCGGAGCTGTAGTCGAGAGGGAGCGACCAACGTCTGAGAAAACACCGACCGGTGAACGTGAATAGAACCTTCCATCTTCAAGTGTGTTTGCAGTTACAGCCAGATTACAAGTTCCGGTGGAGTTAAATGACCTGCAAAAAGGAAAGGACAAATAAACGGATGTGCTAAGTTACTGCTAACCGACCGTCATCTTAAAATATAAGGCATTTTGTCAAAGCCAGTGTGGTGAGGACGTCACCTTTGTTCAGTGTCTCGGTCTGCCCTTGATGAAACTTCTGACAGACTCCAGATGCTAGTCTGATCCACTGCCTTTCTGTTATTGGCATCACAAGACAGCGTAACAGAATTCTCTGCAGAACTAAAGTAAACAAACAATAAGTCCATACACGTAGATCTCACATATTCTACTTTAGCAAAAATAGGAACCTTAAATTGTGTCTTAATCAACCTTAGTTCAGTCTATCTATCACTCAACAGATGTTTTGTCAGCATATACATTTATATTTGTGTATGTATCCAGCGTACCTGTGTTTTGAAAACTCGGAGTCTATATCATGGAAGTTCTTTGCCTGATTAACTCTGTCTGTGCATCTTCTCGGCCGTGACACCAAATTGGAATCACATCGATGAGCTGGCCGCTGCTGAAGCAAACTGGCGAGCAACGTCAGGAGATGAACGACAATGTTGAGACAAGAATCAATGTCATTCAAACTGACAGACACTGGTGGCGCTGCTGCTGATGCTAAATTCGGCAACAAAGCACAATCTTTTGAATATAAAACATCAGATGAATTCCTAAAATGTATGACAAGGTATCAGGTTCACAGGATTCTAAATCTATGTAGAGCGATCACATCGCAGCACTTTATAATCAGAACTGAACTTCTGGCTGATTAGTAATTCTGATTTAATTAGTTAAATAACATTAAACAAAATATCAGTGCATCAGGAATATTAAAAACAACTTCAAGCCTTTGCAGTGAGAAATCTATCATCATGGCAAGTGAATAAAAGTTACAAGGAAATAGTTTTGTTAAAATACCTAGAATAAAATTCTTATACTATTAAGGTAACTGAAAAATAAAATAACAGCAAAAACCTGAGCTCTGGTGAAATGAATTCAGAAGATCAAGATGAGGCTTCAACTGGTCGAGAAATTCTGGAAGATTCAATGATCTCTTAAGAGCGGTCAAAAGATTGTCAGTGCTTTGTGAAAATGTCGGCTTCTTTGACAACTGTTCAATCAAAAAATAACAACATGATTGTTCTTTTCTGGCAAATAACATTAATAAAAAATAAATATAATGATAATCCCGATACATAACTTCTACCTGGGCACAGACCCCTCATTATTCATCTACCACATACCGTACTCATATCCAGCGCATTGTCATGACATGATACTAATGTATGAAAACAGAAACTCATTGCCTATAATATTACATAATTAAATTTCCCAAATAGCACATAAATGTGCCAATAAATGTCTGACGTTGACTCCAATATGATAATATCTGAAGAGTCCCTGAAATATCGCATGGTACCTTATCAACAATTGACTGCATGTGAGGTTTGTGGCTGGCATCGCCATACAGAAGACATGACCACTGCTCAGGCAGAATCCTCAAACCAAACTCCAAACTGATCTCAACTATCTGAGCATCATGATGACATCGCAGAGACTCATAATTTCGAAATTCCTCTTTAAGTTGCATCAGTGACGACTCTTCATCGCGCTTCATCACCTGGGACATGAAAATAAACTTGTAAATTGTCAATTGAAATAATGATCTACACATAAGAGGGCTAAAATGTTACCAAAAAATACAATTGCTTAGGTATAAATGTCAAAACCAACATTAAATAATAATAATAATAATAATAATAATAATAATAATAATAATAATAATAATAATAATAATAATAATAACTGGTCACATTTAATAGTCAGATTCAGTCAAAATTTGATCACATTTCAGTTGACACCAAGAACTGGTCAAAAATGAGATATAACAAATCAAGTTACATCAGGAAAACACAATTATAGGAGTCAATACTAATGAGATATAATAAATCAAGTGACATCAGCAGGAACAAGAGTTTTTGAATGCTTGAGGATAATGCAGTTGAAGTCTCTGAACGACAAACATGACAGAAACGAGTTGATCCATCCTCATGGCCAGCAAAATCAGCTTAAGAACGTCTTCTTGCATTGCTAAAAGGAATATATATATATATAACAGCTGGACGACATGACCAACTGCAGTTTTTGATGCTTGAGGATAATGCAGTTGAAGTCTCTGAACGACAAACATGACGAGAACTTTACGAGACAAGCACGATCCATCCTCAAGCGCCAGCAAAATCAGCTTAAGAACGTCTTCTTGCATTGCTAAAAGGAATATATATATATATATATATATATTGACTTTTCAGAAAAGATGCCATACAAAAATTCCATTACCATTAATTAATTACCATTATTAAATTACATTATTCATCAGAGACGTCATTTCCTTATTAATTTTTATGCAAGAATCACTTATTCTGCACCATTAATGATACAGTTGAATCCATACGCATGCATATTCTTAATTCATAGAAGCTGGCCAGTCCAAACAGAATGTACATCTAGTAATTCATGTGGCCACACTTAAGTGCACATCTATGTAAAGCATATAACATCAATGTAGGCAGAAGGATAAGCATTCAGGCAGTGTCAACTATAACGAGGCTATTATCAGTACAGATAGTACCGGTAATAACAATGGAATAACTGGGATATTGTAAACCTCTTACTAGGATCGCGGAAATCCACACAACTGCCTCAAAACAACGCCAACAGATGTTGGATGAAGAAGTCACTGTGCTAAACTCAGGCAGTTAATTCAGTCCATTTCAAGTTAAATACTAGGTATAATAATGTTCGAAAGATGCGTAGAAATTTGGCTTACCAGGACCGAGAAATTGACAGCCATGAGAACGTACAGCTGCCCATATATTGACGGCTGAATGCTGTTCCACTTGATAATAGTGTGCTAGATCATTGACTGCTCTGTGAGCGACTGACAATGTCAACTGCATAACTGTCAATGGACTGACAGCATCATTAATGTTGCATCTCAACAGGGTGTCAAGTTTCCTTTGAAGTGGTTTGCTCAACACACCTAAAGAAAATTCAGAAATACAACAAATGTATAATTTTCAAAAGAAATCTGTACTACCAAATGACACAAAATACTGCAGCTTACCTTGTTCCAAAAGAAATCTTCAGATAGTAATCAGAAACAGTCATTCACCATTGATCGATGGTTAAATTGATTAGATCATCTTCATATGCTACTCTTAAATGAAGTCCTTTCTCTTGTTATACAAAGACAAGTCTATCATGAAACTTATAAACAAGCTTGTATGTTACGGCTCTATCGACCGTCATCACCTGAGCAGTTGAACTGCTGTAGATCGCTGAATGATTGCAGAAAAGGGGAGACGCTGTTGTTGCGCATCCATCGAAATTCGGAGATTTCTTTATTATTTGCAACAAGAAAACTTTGCATTTCCAGCCGGTGAAATACCAAAACCTTTTTCCTTATTCTAAGCAGCACTGAGAGAGCCGCTGAGTGGTGAGTTCGATTGCTTAGTACATTGTAACGTCTAAGGCGATTTCTACACAGAGGAGCAACAGCGTTTTCAATCTCGCTGTCCTATAAATGAACACAAAGAAAATGTTGCTAACACAATGAATAACGGTTTAACTATTTCCTAATAAACGATGAACTATTTCCTCAGAATTATACATAGCAGGATTTGACAGCATCCTCTGACAAACAATCCATTCACGGTAATGGCAAAGGCAAAGCAAGAGCCTAATGTTCTATCACTGAAGAAGGGTTCCCACTTCAGTAAACAGCGTCAGTAGGTCTAAGCTAAAGATCATTTGATAAAGAGTCCAATGAGGTTTCATTATGACCAAAACGTTCAGTAAATTTACCCGTACACAGAATTTATCCTAGAGTTCCGTTTTAAAAGCAAAATCTGACGAAAATTACGTCTTTTATAACTCAGAATAAAAAGTTTTATCGCAAAATGTTTCTCCAACTTCCTTGTAAACATAAACAATAACTGGATTGGCAGAGAATATTTTTATAGCGCTGTCATTCAATGATTTCTAAATGAGTGAGCAAGAAAATGTAAGACATATCACTGCTCTTAGATAATACCAGAAGTCTTTAGTTTCAGAATCGACGACTCTGAATGTCCTAAATTTGGTATTTTCTGATTTTTGGATCGTCCGCGTGCCACTAAAAATCGCTTTGCGCGTCACGTTTGGCACGCGTTCCGTAGGTTGTCGATGCCTGCCAGTGACTAATCCATCAATTCTCTGACGGACATTGAGTCTGTGGAACGAACATAAACTTTAAACCATCGTGGGTTTAATTATAAATTGGCGCTAAATAATTGACTTCAATGATAGCGAACTAAGCGAAGACCAGCCTAATGAATATTAATAAGCGTTAACTTCCTTGTGTGGAGCTTGGCGGAGTAAATGTTTTCGTCAAAATTTCTCATTTTCTGCGGACATTTTCCATTGAAAACGCCCGATTAGCGGTATAAACGGCGATTGGCCGTCTATTATCTCTGTTCTTATTAGATAACATATTACTTATAGTTAGCTTAACCCTTGAAATCTTGCTTTAGAACCGGCGACGTGAACATATTTATGTAGAGCATCTATTTGATTCCGGGACGTTGGAAGACTGTTCTTCCTAACTGTTGAAAAAGGTTTTTCATCTTGAGTGGCCTAAATATAAACGTCGATGCAACTCGTGTGTATATATATATATATATATATATATATATATATATATATATATTTTTGCGGAATACTATTGATACAAGAAACCAGCTATATCTAGACCCCTCTTCGGTTTTGTAGACATTTGGTAGATTTCCGTTTGTCATTTCAAATTCACCATTTTTCGTGGTATTTTGAATGCTCTAGAATAAAAGTGAGGCAGAATATATTTAGTACAGTTTGACTCAGCTAAGCTGGGGACACACGAAAATGTGGTTTTAATTTGTTTCATCACTCTTCTGAATTTTGCATATCAGCCTACTGTAAAGTATTTTGATCATCTTATATATAGTAGCAGCAGTAATGGCATTTGAGTTATATATAATTAAGGACCATAATAAACCACTTGCTAAGTGTTTTAATTAATTGCATTTTATGAGACAATAAATACAGTATAGACCTACAAGTCATGTGGCGGTGGCTTTTTGTAAAATATTTGACAATTTTTCGTAAAAAATAAAATGCACATTTTTGGGCAATAGAAAATTACCATAACATCCACTTGTGGACTGCAGAGTTTGGTTGATTTTTCAACCATGATCGGCTGTATTTGGCATGACTACCATCCACTTGTGGACTTTGATTTTCACCATGATCGCATGAAAGTGACCTTCGACTGATGCTAAATGCCTTAGTATAATGGCGCTAAATAAGTTTTATTATATTTATTATATTGTTTATTATATTATATTTTTATTATTATAAAGAAGTTTTATTATTTTATTTATTATATTATTTTTATTCATCTGATCTAGATTTGCAGTTGAGACAAATTTCTAACAAAACTATGATCGCAAGACAAACAATGGAGTTGAAGAAAGTTGGAATTCTTTTCGAAGCTCAGCTCCCTTATCTTTTGGAAGTCAATTTGGTGAGTGACAAGATCTGTTCAATGTTGATATAATTTTTAATGTGTGTTTGATATCATCAGTTAATTATTGGTTTGTCCAAAGAGTTTGACACACTTTATTTACAGTGTTTGTTTCAAATATTCTGTTTTTAATTATTTAATTTAGACTTGTCAGACCATTCTCTTTATTTCTTTGCCCAGTTAGTTATTGCTGGTTGTAGATTTTGTAGTTTGTAGTTCTTACGAGCCTTCAAACTGTTCATATAATCCCTTAATCCATGGATATGCAAAGGGTGAGCGGCTGACAAAGAGTGAGGGGGGAGGTCACAGAGAACAAGTGGAATGTCACGTTAGAATAAAATGCAATGTCTATTTTATTTCTGGTGTTTTTGTTTTACAATTGCTTAAATATTTTTGTAGACTCGTCCAATCAAATTGTTGCTTGAAGACATCTGTGCTCAGTATGTGTCACTTTTGCATTATATTTAACAAATGATGTCTTGTGTTTTTGCTGTTGTTGATTTTGTGCTCTTAGAAAGTAAACAGACAGCGCTGATGCAGTATTTGATTTAGTGTATCATAGCAGATCAACTTTTGACTGCGATTCCATTTGAGCCATTCCACAGTGTAAAGAGTAAAAGTCCTTCCCGAGCTCTCAAGGCCCATTGGGTGAACCTCAAGGCTCCAAGAGCAGCACTGGTCTACATGTCAAAGCACTAAGTCAGGCAACCAGTGCGTGATTACATGATATGGGGCCAGTGTTCTTTTAGCTGCTACTCAGTTGTCACTGCCAATGCTGTGTTAACCTTATGGGATCCTGCGGATCAAAAATATAAATCACCTTTCCCAAGAATCTTTTGAGAAAGTCTCGATTATACAGACTTTTCGATTTTTACAGAAAGTGGTTCTAAGGGCACTTAAAATTAACCCTCTTATATTGCTTTTACCTGATTGATTAATTGCAGTCAAAATCTTGTATCATTATGTATTTATCTTCAGCTATAATCTCTCCAATCCAGCGGACTATGCACTTCAGTTTAGCACAACTCAGCGCTTTGTCACTGACCAGGTAAGTGGACCCACTGTGAAAAATTTGCTGAATTTTTCAGATCAATCACTGGTTTATATTATAATCTTGTATTTTTTGGATTGCAATTTGCAATGAATTTATCAGAGAATAACTGTTCTAATGAATGAAAGCTGTTAGCTGATTGAAAGTGGTTGCCATCTGTGGTAAAGGCTAATGGAAAGAAAGTCTATGGATGGAAACATAAGCTACTTTTATAACTGTTTTCTCTTGAAAATGACAGTATTGTTTATCAGCAGATGTAAGTAAGTAAGTAAAATCTTGTAAATTTATATAGCGCTTTCGAAAGTAGTACAGTAGTAGCTGCTTATTCTTATGCGCTTAATATTGTGTATTATTTAAATTTACGTGTGTGTTTTGTTTAATTTTCAGAATCGAAGTGAAATTCAGAACGGAAACGTGATGAAGCTGACTTACTCTCCTGCAAGTGTTGTCATTGAATTGTCTTGCACGCATATTTAAAATATTTTATGTTTTTTAACATAGTTACTGAAATACTTTTGTATTTAATAACCCTGGCTGTTAGCTGACTGCTTTGTGAGGCCTTAGTTTTGTCTCTGTGTGTGTGTGTGTGTGTGTCATTATTTCTTGGTGTTGTTTTCAGGCAAAGACAGCGAAGATGGTTCTGGACAATTTGAAATCGGACAAAGCAACCACCCAAAGCACGGCTCTCCGGACGCTTTCAGAATTGGCGCTGGACGACGCTTTTACCCAGGAATTCATCAACATCACTGGGTTACAGGAGGTCATTCAGATGGTACAGAGTGGAAAATAGTATGTATTTTCTCCCATATTCGTCTAGTGTTCAAATTAATTTTTAATATTTAATTTCTATTAATTCCAGTGTTTCAATTGAACTAATTGTTACTGTTGATGAATTTGTGCTTTGATTGGATGATTATAGTCTTGGTGTTTTACTATTTTAGCAAATTGTTCTTGTAGAGTATTTTCAATTGATTTAGAGCTTTCGTTTTACTTTAGGTTTGTGTTTTGCAGATTAGATTTGACTGCCTATAGATAGTTTTGTATATATGACTTAATGAATTTTAGCAAGAACGCTGACTTAGATGTTTTGCTGTTTCATATATTTACTTGTACGGATAGTGCGGGAGAAATCCAGGCGTATGTGTTGAAATCGTTTGTGGAGCTGATGGACCATGGTCTGGTGTCATGGGATATCCTAGATCCAAAGTTCATCACTACTGTGAGTTTATCTTATTAGTGCATTGTTTAATTTCTCTTTGCTTGATAAGAAATACTGTTTTGAGATGAGCTGCTTTGAGATGTTAATCGTGTTGCATTCAGGTGGCCAATTGTATCAACGCTTCAACCGTAACAGATGCTACGACCTTACAGTCTGCGCTGGAAATTCTTGAATCCATTGTTCTCCACAGGTCAGAGTTTTATCAAACTTTGCTCAAATCAATCAGTCAGTCATGAAACTTCTTTAGTGCCTTTATAGTAATGCATTTGGCATCAGTTGATGGTCACTTCATTCTGGAATCATGGTGAAATATTATGTCTGTCACAGTCTGTGGTAGTTCACGTTTGAAAATCCATGGGTCAGTTCATAAATGACTGTTTCTGGCTAAGGAGGAGGGCAAGCGATAGAAAGAGAAGTCTCTTGGACTGAGTATTGCTTACTTATTTGCAGTTGAGAATTGGGTTGTTTTGAGAGTTTGGAGCTCAGGGCAAAATGGTTTAACAAATTGTATTTTATCGTAAATGTTGAGGTTTCTAATTTTGATGTTTTTTTTAAATTTCAGCTCTGGGAAGTATAGCATAATCGAAAAGGAAGTGTCTGCCTCTAGTCTGATCCCACATATTAAGAGGTTGGTGTGCTTTAGACTCTCCAATCATTTTTGGCTTTCATTTGCTGCTCTTTGGATAGTGCTAGAGTTTGTTGTGATGTCCTTGGGTGTGTTTTGTTACATTAGTTCCAATGCAGATGTGAAGAAAAACGCGGTCGCTCTGATCAATGCTCTCTTTTTGAAGGCCGACTCTGACAAAAGGAAAGTGAGTTTTCCTGAAGATAGCTTAACAAATGTTTAATATGGAAATTTTAAATGTTGTTGAGATGTCTTATGAACAAGTTTTCAAATACCTGTTTGAATTTTTATTTTAGAAAATTGCAGAAAACCTCCAGTCAAAGAGTATGAGAAGTCATATTTTGGATGTGAGTATCGCAGATGCTCTGTCCTCAGTCCTGATTTGTGATGTTAATTGCTTTTGAATCTTGTGAATTACAAGGTCCACTCTTGAAATTAACAGTTGGCTTGATAATAAGAAATAAGTAAGTAAGAAAAGTGAAATTAATTGGATTCTGAGCATGTTTAGCTCTTATGTTTTGTACTTTGCTATTTTAGCATCGTAAAAGAAGAGTTGGTGGTAATTTTGTAGGAAATCATTCGAGGGCAGAATGTAATGCCGGACATGGCACACCAGCTTTACGTCTTACAGAGTTTACTGTTCAACTTACTCGATGAAAAGCGCAACACTCCTGCCGATGCTAATGATCAGGTGAGTGGCTGATCTCAGACGCCGTTTGTCTTAGCTTAATTCTTTGCAACTGAATTTCTATATCACTGTGCAGTTATTATTAAGATGATCAGTTAGTGTTTATGTAATGCATAACTTCTTAATATGGCGTTGTTTCATGTTTTGTGTTTTAATCACATTGTCCTCAGAGCCAGTTGTTGTTGTCTTTCTTTTTTACAGGAGTTTTGTATTATTTCTGTTTTATTTGGTTGCAGACTGTTCAGTCTAATATTCAGGAGCTGAGGCAGATTGCCTTCGATACGGATCCAGATTCAAGTTCAAACAGCAAACGTCAAAGTCACGTCAATGAATTCAAAAAACTCGGATTCAAGGTCATTGCAGTCGGACTTGTTTTGTTAAAGAGCGTACAGAACGTTATAATTTGCTTCAGAATTATTGGATCTTGAGGGTGAGAAAACGACAGCAGAAGGTGACGTGAAGTAGGAGAAGGGGTAGTTATGTTCAACTGAAAAGATGGAATGTTCTGGTGTTTTGATTCTGGGCCATTTGTATTTTTCCTTTTGAAGATGTGAATCTGGATGTCTTTTGTATTAGAATCAACTGAATCCAACTGAAGATTTTGTTACAACTCCTCCTGGACTGTTGGCTCTGTCATGTATGATGTACTTTGCAAAGAATCACAGTGAAAACTACACCAAGGTATTTGCTTGTATTGTATAATTATGTATTCTGTTCAATGAAATGTTAGAGAAATTAGATTTCTTTTAAGCCATAATTAACTGAATGCTTATGTTTGTTGGTGTGAGGTCTGTTGTTAAATGTAGTTAAGCAGTGCTGTTCATGGTTAGCACTTGGATGGGTGACTAGGTTGAATACTGGGTCTTTTTTCTGTAGCAAAGGATACGTGAAAATAGTTGGACTGGCGTGTGAGATGGTTTGTCTTGGGTAACTGTTGCATATCACTATTTCCTCTCTCTATGGCTTGTATCTGTACCTTGGACTGTATTGTTATTGTTGCTTTAAAAAGTGTTGGTCACAGCATCTGGTGGGGGCTGATAGTCTATTAATTTGACTGTGTTACTTGTAAATATCTGCATGAAATTGTAAAAAGTCTTTCTGTGTTTAGTCCAAATATTTAGTTGTGAATGTGTAAGGTTGTCTTGGAGAATTCCTGTCGAGGAGACAACCACGACTTGCCATTTGCACACGCCAGCATTGAACTGACGAACATGCTTTGCGAAATACTCAAGGTTGGCGATACACGTAAGTAAGAGGAACGGCAGCGCATGATTTTTGCACAAGATGTTTCATGACTTGACGATTGGCTGTTCTAGAAGGTAAATGCCTTGGGCAATTAATTGATCATTCACATTTAGTATTTATTTGGTAAATATACTATTTCTTCTATGATTTGTCTGATATTCTTTTGTAGAGATGAGCTGTTTGCCTGAATATGTTTCATTTAATGACTGTCTAAATGTTCTTCAGCCGATGATGATGGCCAGACGTACTATGGGATGTTTTTCACGCATGACCACTCGTTTGAGGAATTCTATTGCATTTGCGTTCAACTTCTCAACAAAACTTGGAAAGAAATGAAAGCTACAAATGCAGATTTCAATAAGGTAAGCAGAATTTGATTTGTGAGTGATCTGCTTTTGTCATTTGTGTTTTCTGAGATAGTTTTAGTAGTTGATTATTCTGGTTTCCATATTAATCTCAGTGGATCATGTTTAGCTTAAGTTATAGTTGTGAAGAATTATTATTTAGAGTTAGGCACAGAAAGAGAGAGAGAGAGAGAGAGAGAGAGAGAGAGAGAGAGAGAGAGAGAGAGAGAGAGAGAGAGAGAGAGAGAGAGAGAGAGAGAGAGAGAGAGAGAGAGAGAGAGAGAGAGAGAGAGGGAGAGAGGGAGGGGGGGGAGAGCTAGATAGAAAAATTATGAAATAGGTTGAAGAAGTTGTTATGTCTGTCTTTGTGTTTGAATGCATTTAATTCTCGGCTGGTGTTTCTCTCTCTCAGGTGTTTGCAGTCGTTCGTGAGCAGATTACCCGTGCTTTGGCGCATAATTCTTCGCAGGGGAATTTCGACTCGTTTCGCCAGCGGCTGTCGCATCTCACCTACCAGGACATCGTCGTTCTCTGGCAACAGGACAGACGCAATCGAGAGGAACTGGAGTCCCAGGCGAAGCCAATCGTGTATTCCGTTTGCTTCTGTTTATTTTGCTTTACCAGCTTTTGTCTTCGTAATTGCATCTGCATCTTTAACCCCTTAACTGGGGATCCTGGATATATCCGTCCATTTTACATTGAGTTACAGTTAAATACACTGTTAAGGGGTTAAAGATAAAATGGTTTTGATTGGTGAATGGAGGTTGCTGATGGTGACATTGTTGTTGCAGCCGGACTTCTGGCTCAATTGTTGCTCGTTTTACAAACAGCAGGTCTCAGTTGTTGTTGTTGTTGTTGTTGTGTAGGACATTTCTAGTAGAAGAGTTTGTTGCATTGAATGGGACTGTGTTTGAATTCTTCTTTTTCTGTTGCATGCTGTTCCACAGTGAACTGAGAGAGCAGATCACTCCGGACATCTTGGATCTGATCAGGAAGCAAAGACTGAACTACCTGGTGGAGGGAACAAGGTTCACCACCAAAGTGGCACGCAGACAAGGTAACAAACAGTCGAGCTCTATGATTGGCTCTTCCTCCAACCTGTGATCTCTGGAGAATGATCAAATTATGAGATGAGCTATTCTGTTAAATCCTGACCTATATTATTCATGTACTTTGTAATGTGTTCAAGTAGTCCTTCTAGGATGATTCACCACATAAATCCTAACTCTCAATACATAAATAAATAAATAAATAAATTCATGATTTCACGGCTCTGCCATTTTCTGTGAATTTGGATTTTGCAGTGAGTTTGGCCGCCAGTTCTCTGCATTTGTCTTAATTTTGGGCATTTCCCTAAATCCATGTCGACTGGTTTGATTGACAGCACATCCTGCCGTCCACTGGCACAGATCACTTGCCTCTGTGTACTCGTTGATGTGCAGAGCAAGGCATTTGCCTCGTCTGTTTTCAGAATCGAGTGTTTTGCTGGAATTTTAAGGAACTGTTGACATTGTTTCATTGAAATGTCATTTCTTTCGTAGACAAGTTTTTCTTTTGTCGACTGTCTCCAAATCACAAAGTGTTTCACTACGGAGACTGTGAAGAGAATGCATCGCCTTCGATTGAACAGCTGCCTAACAAACGTAAGTTCATGATTGGCTATTCTCTATAACTGCACTGGGTTAATGCCTTACAACTGGTCATTTTCCACGTCATCATATGTTATTGTGTGTAATAGTGTCTTTCTTAGTTCATATGCTTGTTCATGAATTACAGTTTGTATTATATATTATTTTTCCTAGCTTCTTTTACTTTTTACTTTAATCTGCCTTGTTGTTGTTGCTTTTATCTTCCAGTGGCTGTTGTTGACATTAAGGAACTTCTTATCGGCAAAGACTGTCCGCACATCAAGGACAAGAAAAAGGCAAGTGCTATTTTGAGTTGAAAGTCAGTTTATTTTTGAATTGAAGAAGTTTAGTTATTGATCGGATCCCACAGATGAGAATGTTTGCAAATACATGCATTTGGCTTCTGTGTGTCGTCTGCAATTAATGTGGACAGATTCCGTACAGAATTGGAATTGGTCTTTACTATAGTTGTGCTTTAAAGCTACGTTTGCTTTCTTTAAAGGTTCAGATAAATTTTGCGTTTACGCTCCAACCAGAAGAACCTCAGATGAACGAACCGATCAATTTTGTCGCTCCAAATGAAGAAGTTTACAACATTTGGATGGATGGAATAAACGCTCTGCTGGGAAAAGTGGTCAGTATAGAAATATCACTTTTATCCACAATGCTCTCAGCAGTGATCTCAAAATACGGCCACTTCTGAACAATTATTTCTTTTGGGCCGCGCTATAGAAATTTCGTTTTTACTTACTTACTTACGTTATATTTGTGCCTACCTTATAGGTCGATGCGGTTACTGTAAATATTCTATGATGTAGATGTCATTTAAGTGTAATGTTCTATGGAATGGTAAAATGTATTATTGTGTTTGATTTCCATAGCAGTTGATTTTATATTTTAGATGATCAGTGAAGACATGAAACATGATCTAGAGACTCTGCTTAGCATGGAAGTGAAGCTGCGACTGCTCGACACCGAAGGAATCCGCATTCCGGACGCTCCACCTCCGATCCCAAAAGAACCTCCTAATTATGATTTTGTTTTCAAGAATTTCTAGCGCACTTCTGCTGTGTCTGGCAATGCTGGTCAATACTTACTACAAGTTCAAAGTTCATCACTTTGGTGTTGGACTTCACTGACTGACCGTCTTTTAGATACTTTAGTGAATTTGGATGATCTGTATTAGAAAATGCGGAAGGCCTTAAATGAGAGATCATGGAAGTTTCTCAATTTTGTGTGGAATTTAATAACATCGCTTAACAGCCGACCAAATGCTTTTCTAGTGTTTATGAAACATAAGTAATGGATAAGGTTTGAAGGAGAGAGAGATGTTTTTAGAAATATTGTATTCATTTGAATTTGTAATATATGCCGTAACTGGATAATTATATTTTATATTTTTCTATAGCTCCGTTTTCTGTTATGGTGCTTGCTTTTGTTGTCATCATTCCAGTTGTAAGACGATTGTAAGTTGCTGCGGAGTAAATACGTTCCTGTGCTTTGCTAATATTTATTATCTGTATTAATTATGCCTCACGTATATTCATTAGTTTCTGTAATTATGTTTGTCACTGACATTTATTATGGTAATTAAGTGAATAATT
Organism: Metaphire vulgaris; assembly: GCA_018105865.1. Lineage (NCBI taxonomy): Eukaryota > Metazoa > Annelida > Clitellata > Crassiclitellata > Megascolecidae > Metaphire > Metaphire vulgaris. Next base: position 13,821,305 of record CM030858.1, on the reverse strand, counting down.
CATTTGAATGGTGCATTTTGTCTGTTTATTCTGAATCTCTCGTTCAGTTTTAATACAGTTTTTGCTCTTGGAATTTGCAATACACTGTAGTAAGCAGTTTGATGTCGGTTTCATTAATAGCGTTGATTGCCTGTACGATTGCTTTTAAATCTCAAGTGACTAAGGGTGGTCTTGGGTCCTCAGTTGTGATTGTGAACATCGATTTACCCTTTCAATATTTACTGCTAAATAGACTTGATGATATTCTGCTTGTAAATGGAATTTAAATTTGTTATTGTACTTCCATGATTGTTTAGCATTTTTCACATGTTGCTAGATTAGTTCATATGATTTTCTTACTATCTTAGGCAGGTTATAGTGATGCTCTGTACAGTAACTGGGCAGTAAAGTGAGCTCATTAAGTAGGTTCGACTGTACCAATGTTTGTTCCATCAAGTGAAAGTATGTCATAGTTTAGAAATGGTTATTAAGAATTTAAGAGGATTGACTATTAATTATTTGCCTGACTGTTTAACTCGACCGCAGGCTACTATGTTTGTGTGATGCATTTGATTTTTATTGCATTATGTATACTTTGTAGTCTATTGGTTGTGCAGAAGTACAAAACACATGTTGAATTTTCATTTAAAAAGTTGTCTTCAGTGACTGACCACCCAACTGAAAAGAATAATTTCATCATGAATGATCTTCAGGTGTTCTGCAGCACAAAACCATTACCAGCAACTTCAGTCTCTTTTTGTGACAGCTGGTCAAACATTTGGTAATTGCCTTTCAGATTTTCTATGACTTTTTCAAATTTATTGCGAGCGCTTAAAAACCAGCCATTGCGGTACTACTTATGAAAGCGCTATATAAACACGAGATCTCACTTATAAGTTATAACAATGCTCTCTTTATTTACATTTAGACGAAAAATAGTGGCTGCAAGTGGAAGCAGAATATAAAATTTAATTATCGCTAGAACGAGTCTATGGTGTCTGAAAGTGAAGCAGTTTTCCGCCATTTTGTTAAGTGTGATGACGTTACCGAAAACCGAATAAAGGTCGTGTCTCAAACAGCCATGCTATAAAATCATTTGTTTTAGTAGAAGCCGGGGCTTATTTTAGTTTTACGGTGATTTCTATTTTTAACCATGGCTACCAGTGTCTAAAATTTAGCAAAGATGGCGGTAAATTGAACTCCAACCATAGCAATAATCTTTTATGGCTGCTCCGACTATTCAATGCTTTTATCATAGATGGTGAATATATTAATTTCTATGGCGGTCGGCGAAGGGCAGCGTGGGCTGCGGCTGCTGCGGCCGGTGTGCTTGTGGATGGGCGCTGCAGATTATGGGCGCTGCCTGCTTTGGCAGACCCTGAAGCCTGGACGAGTTATCCGGATTACCAATTGACGGATAGTTCATTCTAAGCCATTTTTTGTTTTTCTCGTAGCAAAGGGATTTTCCGTTGATTTAATGCGGAGTTAGATGACAGTTACAGCAGCAGCAGCAGCAGCAGCAGTAGCATCCGGGCTGTGGCAGAGTATGAAGGAGGATCCAGTGATGACTGACCAGGAATCATCCGCGAAGGTTAAGACAACTTTCCAGTAGGAGGGTATCTTACCTCACTGATGACTTACACATAGCAGTGACTCTATTATTATTGATGCTTGGAGTTAGATTAGAGTTTCGTTGTTAGTTTGTTACGCTCGTATATCGTTTAATGACAAATGATCCGACCCATTAGACCATTCGAGGATTCGCTTCATGCATTTAACGCTTCATAAGAGGGATTATAGTGAGGTATTTGAATGCATTGATTTTTCATACGTCATATTCTTTGGTGTGAGTGAAGTTTTAGCCGATGGACCATATCACGAAGTTCACTCACAGTATCTGTATGCTTGTCTGATTCTATCATCACCTTCCGGTCTATTTGAGACTTAATAACAATTAATACTATGAACTGGATCTTAAGTGGTTTAGTAGGATTTCTGCTGTGTTGAAACAGATTGAAATAAATAAATTGCTGTGTTTGCATAAACAGTCCTAAGACTTTTCAAAATTCTTATTCCATGGCTACTTTGTTCTGATGTTGTAGGCTGCGATAAATACAGACAGCCGCATGTACAATACGCTGACATTTCTTGACGATGAAAGCGACGAAGGAGACGGAAGCAGCGCCATTGTCAAGGACCGTACTTCAGTTGATCAAGATAACAAAACAACTGAAGAAAACAACGTAAATTTAGACAACCAGAAAACTCACAAAAGCGACGTCAATGATAATCCACAGATCCTCAAAGAGGAGAATCAGTGTTAGCATTATTTTAAGTTATGACTGATTTTAGGGGATTTTGTGAAATTATCCATTATTTTCTCAATAATTGTTTCCTATTTCTCTTTCTTTATTTGAATGTTTGAATGCTGAAAAGTGTTGTGATCTGTTTTCTTAAGTTAATTGTTTCTGATGCTTTTGATTGAGGTTGAGGTTCTGAAAATGAAAATGCTGACAGAATTATAAAGTTTGTGTTATTCTTCTCCTGGAATATTTTTCCATAGATTGTGGCCATCAGACTCTTGGGTTCCTTAACTCTCTCTCTCTCTCTCTCTCTCTCTCTCTCTCTCTCTCTCTCTCTATATATATATATATATATATATATATATATATATATATATATATATATATATATATATATATATATATTATCACGTGTAACTGCTTCATGATCATCATCGTCATCAAAATATGTTCATACAGTTATTCTTATTTTTTTTAATATTCCAGCCAAAGACCAAAGTGGATCTTCAGATAAGAAGAAAATTGTTCCAAATTTTGAGTTACTGCAATGTGTTGACTTTGACCTGAACTTCTCGGCTCCAAGGGATGGCGTGACCTCCGACCCTCATCTGGGCAACAACTACGACACGTTCTCTGATCAGGTGCCAGATGAATCATCGGGAGATCTTTCCAATCCAGTCTTTGATCCTATTGATGATTGGGGAGGTATTTATGTATTTGCAATGTTCATTCTGTTGCTGGTGTTGTAATATTTTGAGTTCCAAATTCAGTGGTAAACCCACTGCCTCAGTAATTAATTAGTGTCAGTGTTAACCTAATAGTGATAGTAATAACCTTATTGCAATTCTGCTTGCCTTACTTACTTTAGTGCATAATAATGTACAGTTTTGTATGATATGCATTGCCATGCAAAGTTAACTCTTGTGTAATTGACGTACAGTCTATTGGTGAAAACATTGATGTGTGATATTGTGTTTGCCATAATAAGTTATGCTCCATAATATTTGTTGTAGATTGTAATCTATATTACTATAGAACTGGCAATATTAAGCACTGGAGTAGTAGTTGTTGTTGTTTTTGTAGATGACCTGAATGACCAGATGCTGGAACCGATTCCCGAATACAGCGCACGCGTGAGGAACATGATGATGTTTGGAATTGGCGGCCGGTTGATATCGCCGGAATCACTTACCGCATTGACATGAAAGCAATTGAACCCTACAGAAGAGTTTTGTCTCACGGAGGTCAACGTTTGACCTTTTCACCTTTGATCTCTTTACGTGCTCATGGCAGTTTCTCTTTATATAATAGATGTGGTGTTGATTTAATACAGCGGTGCTTCAGTGACGTTCTTTTGGTCTCATTGTTTGAGGACCATTATGTGCGACTGGAGTCCTTGCAGTGTCTTCACCTCAGGATTACTAAGCGATGTTGATTCAGTCGCATAAACACAAATACTCTGTCTCGATTATTTGTTACCATGGTTTTAGGTTACTATGGCAACGGCCTGAATGCAATCGTTGTGTTTGCTGCATGCTATTTGCCCGACCGCAGTCGCCTTGACTACTGCTACATCATGGACAACCTGTTTCTGTAAGAGATCTTTTAGTTTTGTGGGAATTGTCGAATGGCTCTTGTGTCTTTTTCTTCACTGTCTGTCTATTGCTGAAGCTTCGTTGATTTTCTGAAGACACTTTTCCATTTGGAATTGACATTTTAAAAAACTGCTGCCAGCATTTTTCTTTGCTTCCTCATAAAATTTGCAAAACTGTTTCTTACTTGATTATTGCTGAGCAAGAAAGGTTGTTGGCCATTTTGCGTTGTCTTCAGGATGTTAGTTGCATCATTTTTAAAGGTTAAAGAATTTTTGTCTTGGATGAAAAGTCTTCAGACTTGAGGGTCACTTGATGATGACGATGGTGATGATGATGACGATGATGATGATGGTGGTGGTGGTGTTTTACTTTTGGTGTTTACTTATATGATGCAATTGATGCCAATTGATGATGGCTTTAAAATAGTCAAACATTGTCATCAAAACTATTTATGTTTTAAATTCTAGTGGCTGCAATGTATTTGTTAATTTTATACTTTTGGTTCCAGTAATAGTTTTGTTGTTTAGATATGTTGTCAGCATCCTTGAGCTTCTTGTTGTCGATGATTATACGATCATTTACTTTCATTCTGGCACATCTCGTAACAAAGTGCCGGCACTGCGATGGCTCAAACGGTGCTACAACATGATTGATCATAGGTTAGCACTGCCTACTTCTCTTGATGCTCTTTTACTTGAAAGACTACTTCATTGAGCAAATGTTGGTTGTTTTTTTAATGCATTTAGTTCTCGTTTGCTTTTCTTATTTGACCTTGACCTTGCAACTGAGTGTTAATATCTGATTTTTTGTTTATTTTTAGACTGCGTAAGAATCTTCAGCGTCTTCTTGTCGTCCATCCAACCTTCTTCCTGAAAACTGTCGTTTTAATGACAAGGCCTTTCTTCAGGTTGTGCATTGTTTTCAATTCAGCTCACTTTGTCTTGTTTTTTGGAGGCTGAATTTGCTTTGACATTCCTTCACTTGTAATTAGCGTAAGTCTTAAGCCCAATAGTTCTGAAAAAAGGTTACAAAGGAATTGACAGATTACACTGTACATACAAATGGGATTTGATAATGACTCTTTTGTCTCTGCAGTTTCTAGTTTTGCTAAAGATTTTCCACATTTGGTTTCAATTGTCACATTTTAGTCATGATTTTGTGAAAGATTCTATTTATTACATTGTGTTGAATTTTTTTGTTAATACCAATTTTGCCAATGCTTTGGTCATTGTAGCTCCAAATTTGCGTCAAAATTGCATTACGTCCGTAGTTTGTCTGAGCTTTCTCATATGATGCCAACTGAATATATACATCTACCTGAAGAAGTCAAGCAGTAAGGAATTTCACTAACACAAACAGTCTTCATATACAATAAAGTGGTTATTTCATATGTGAAGTGAAGAAGAAGATTATTTCAAATGCAGTCATTCTTTCTATGTAGTCATACTGTATTAACATTGTTTCAGGGGAATGTAGAAAATTGTGTCAGTAAACAGATATAACCCTAATAGGACTCAAAATATCGGAAGAGCTGCCGATGTGAAATGCTGTGATGTTAAGTTGACATTGCTCGTGTAGTTGCTCGCTAATTTTGAATCTGATGAGAACGAGACTGGAGTCAGTTCAAATGGATAATTATTATAATTAGTGAGCTTCTATAGCGCCATTTTAGTAATGTATTTGAGACAGGTTTGATATTTCAAAATATTAATATAATTTTTTAATGTACACTGATGTTTTTTCTGTTTATAGGCTGGACAGGGCTTATAATCCCAGTGAACCAATCCCACAAAAGAAGTTTGTAAACCTCTGAAATGAAGAAATTGTTGCAATTTTCTTGTAACAGTTCCTTTATGTGGCAGTGTTCACTGATCTTCTCTGGCACCTCTTCACTCGGATGAAAGTGCATTCGAATAATTGCAGATTGAACCTGAACACTTTTTAGTTCTTTGTCTTTTGATGTAAGATATATTTGTTTCAGTGCCTAAGTGATGGTGAAGTTATTGTGCCAGGATGCTTTGCATTTTTCATATTGCTTATATGTTGTACGATTTCCTGTCGATTTTTTTGCCAATTTCGGTGAGCATCAAAGATATTCAGGCATTGTGTGACGACGATGTTTATCGAGTGTAGCCTCAAGAATTGTAGGACTCTGCTGGAGGACTACATTAGAGTGTCTTATTTAATAATACTTAAACATTTATTCTGAGCTTTTTCAAGAATTCTGTGTATTGCCAGTTGTTCATGTTTAACCGATTTATGTGCTATTTTTAGTTTTATTCTTATGCTTTTGGTGCTATTAATTGTTGTTACTTGTTTAGAAATTGCTGATATAAAAAGTTCATTTGTTTTTGTCAAATTCTGTGATTGATATTTTTTCAAAAGTCCTTGTTCATTTGTGTTTTAACTTGTGCAAGATTCAACTGTAGTTTGAATGCTTTTGTATATTTCTCTCCATGTTACACAGTTATTAAATTTTATTATGAATTGGATAATTATGGACACACTGCATCTTGATAATTGACACTCAAATATCCTACAATAACCACGTTTGTTCTGAGAAATTTCATAAAACTTAGAAATGCATCAAGTTTTTTTGTAAAAGCGTTTGCTTAATTGGATACAATATGAGAAACTGCTTATGCAGTCGACATTCTTGTGAGTGGCATTATAGGTGGTTGCCTCCATTTGTAAATATAAACTGGCATTTATGTGTATGCTAAAGTTTTTCCTATTGTCACTTGCCATGAATAATACACTGTTACGTATATTAAGACCTTGTGAGAATGGCTTTTGCATGTGAAGTAGAATGTTTATTAGGCATTTATGTGTACCTTTTACAATATGCTACATAGTAAAACATTTCAGACTGAGATTGGCTGATACATTTAAAAGCATTTTATGTTGAACAGTATTCCCTGTATTGATCTACTGGTATCCCTCTTCAAATGGAATATTGGTTTCTGATTAAAAGAGAAATCTCAGCCAACAACCAATGAGGACAATATTGCTTCTATGCAAACATCAGAAAGCTTCATACATTTCAATGGTTTTAAATTTCAACATTCATGTAATGACAAATATTTTCAAATGTTTCTATTGTCCCTGCATTGACCGCTGTACCATTTGCTGGAAGCGCCCTGCAATTGCCAATGAAACATCTACAAATCGGTCTGCACAGTTCGTGACACAGGCTTCTGTCTTTCCATCCAGCTTGTCTCGTGGTTTGTCGACACAAAGATCCCAGCAGAGGTCGGTTAGATGGTGAATGTGTGCTTGGAACTGTGCCTTCTGCTGCTCAATTGCCAGGAACTCCTGTAGCTCCGAGTCTCCTTTGTCACCAGACATAACTATTCTGAAATAAAATGCGTTCATTTATAAAACTGCAGAAGATAAACTTGTATTCATTCGTCTGCTCTATAATAGCGTTATAAAGATAGGCCATTGCATCACTTTAAAAAGCTAGCAAGACAAGGTTCTCTGTAGAGAAGCTAAAAAACTTCATTAAATCCACCGACTTTTAATGTCGATTAGCAGTTATAGACGCTATAAGACACCAGTCAATTGTCACATTTTAAAGCAAGAACATTATATCACAGGGTGAATGTGCCTACTGTATGGCTAAAAAAACTTTGCATGATTTAAAGTGGCTTAGGAGGCATTACTGCCTGTGTGAAAACCACTAGGGGCACTAACGGGGCTTGAACCCGCTCAGTCAGCCTGACGCTCCAGCACGTAACCCACTCTGACATCTTCCGCCCCTAAATGAATATCAATTTCATGCTAAATGGTAATTTCTCTTTAATCGTAGCCTTTTAAAATAGAAGCTAAAAGCTACAAATCCTAAATCTAGCTATATTACTGCATACTTGCTTTGTAGTTAAGAATAATTGTTAAAATTGAGTAAAATAAACTCCAAGGAACATGCGACCTCTAATATTGCCGCTGACACTTTTTAATACGAGAACGAGAAGACGAGTATTTGAAGATTCGTTGGTTTCACCATAGATTCTAATTAGTATAAATTTCTATGAGTCTCAGAATAATGCAGAATCTTCTTAAATAAATTAAAAATAACGTAAAATCGTACATATTTTACAAATAGTCTTATTATGTTCCTTTGAAACATTTAAATTAAGGTTTATTATTGGCGATGTCAAAAATTTCTGAGTAGTCAGCTGACGCGTTCAATCTTTCATTTGAAATAGGCCTATAATTGATTAACTGCTGCGCTGATCAAATATTAAGGTAAAATGCCTTTCTACAATCACAAGGTTAATACTGAAGTCATTTAGACCACAATTAAGCAGGGCTATACAGTGTCGCCCTTGATGTTGGGAAATTTCGTAGATCTTTAAAAAGAGGCAACAGGGGACTCATATATATATATATATATATATATATATATATATATATATATATATATATATATATATATATATATATATATATATATATATATCAGCGCTACTCTTGTTGCCACTGCCCTCTAGCGAGTGAAGACTGAGTCAACCTTAGACGCCAATGTTGTTACCACGCTGATAAATTGCCTCTCCAACTGTTACAAATTATGTATTAAATGACCGTGATAAATTTATCACTGTAAATATTTTCAAAATATTCAAGTGATAATTTAGGTCTACTGAGTATTTATTACGGATGATTTCCATTATCCTTATGATGTTGATTTGCGTTATCGATCGGCAGAGCTATAGATAATCGAAATACTTTAAAAAGTGAATTATTGAATGAAAAGCAAGACTACGGCAGTCAACTAATCTTCAAGAAGGCTTTTGTTCGGTTCTCCATTTGCATTTAGTTAGGGGGAGGGTAATCGATATCAATTTTCCGGTGGATTTCGAACATTCGGATAGTTTGCTGTTTGTCTTCCCTCCGCGTGGAGGTCAGAAACTTTGCGATGGAAGTATGCCGACAACCGCTTGTTAAAAATACCCTGTCCTACACTGCGATTTAATGTCATAAAAACTGGTTCAGTCTCACTATTCGAGGCCTATAGTCTCTTAAAAGAGTCAGAGGCCGAGAAAAAAAGCGGGAAGACAGCGTCAATTAAAGAGTGGACAGGACTCACTGTCGAGCAGCTAGCGATAAGAAGAGCAGAAGATCGTGACATCTGGAAGATGACAGTTCATAATGCAACCAATCTTCGGAGCGAAGACGGTTGAAGACAAGACAAGACAAGTCTCTTAAAATCATGGCTGAGGGGGAGAGAGACAGGCAATCGATTCAATTATATTGTTAGCTCGTTCCATAAACTCAAGATTGACAAACACGTTGAAGCAGTTGCAAAATAAGTGATTCGATGCAAAGTGTTACTTATTCGAGAGCAGCCAGCGGGACGTCGTGACCAATCAGGGCAGCGCTAGAGCAGTTACCACATAACAACCCACATAATTAACATGGTCTACTGCAGTATGTCGTCTGTGATTACAGTATACACAATCGCAATCGAGTTAAGTCAGTTAGTACTTAGTAGTAAATAGTCTGTCCTCTTGTTTCGAGTGTCTCTGCCTTCGATTATATTGTTGAGAACGTGGGCCGCAGTCGAACTTTGAACCTTTTGTCGAATTCGAAGCGATCGATTAATTCGCTCTCAGATGATCGCCTCAGATGATCGCGAACGCTTTGACGTAGCGGTTGAAGAATCATTGTCGTTTATTTTCTGATCAAGATCGGATCTCTTTTTCTGCTCTGCACAAAAGATGGTCGCTCTGGGGCGATGGTCGCTGCTGCTTCTTCTGTTGGCGGTCATTGTGTTGCCGTCGACCGACGCAAAGCCTCGGCAGGATTCAGGTCGGAAAAAACAAATTCAATTCGACTTTTGTTCGATGTTAATTAAGAACGCATCAGTTTTAGAAAAATGGTCAAACTCAGGCCATCTTGGCTCTCCACGAGTCTTTAAAAAAACTCCCAGGGTGGGGGGTCTGCTATTTCGCTTCGAGCGCTTTTTCAGCATGTACAGTGTACAGTAGACGGATACTGATATTACTATTCGCCAATAAGCTAAATCTTTGTTTTCTCTAAACTAACGCATACAATTATGTTGTCAACTTGCATTCATCGCCTCAGCTTTAGAGAACTTATGCTCAACAGGCATTTATTATGCATATAAAAGTTAAGTGTTGATTACTTTATATCTAATGAAACTCTGAAATTTAAAAAAAACAATTAATTAATTGCCTCCTTCAGGTAAACAAGAAACGAAAAGAGCGTCAAAGGTAAGAGCCATTGAGGGTCAACTCTACCTGTTGCAATATAATTATCAGGCTCACTGCCTAACACATTCGCCTATAATGTTTCTAGTTTAGGCTACGCATTTGGTTTGCTCAGCGAAAGTTAATCACCAAAGTCGAAAACGAATCACTGTTAATCTATAGTAATACATAACCTGTTCCGTTGTTTTCATCGCGTGTCGTCCTTTAAGAATCAGATACGAAATTACTGACGTAGTCTCGGGGGGGAGGGGAACGGGGGCGGACCCCTTTTGGGATCGGGACAGTGTCGTGAGATTCGTCCAAACCCGTTGAGTATTTGGGGGTAGGAGTAGCCTACTATTAGATGGAGGAGGAAAACACACCAGACAGCAGACTTTAAAGCGGTTGAGACGACGACCTCTTTACTCGTCAAGACATTTGGGCCGGAACATGTGGAAGTGCCACCCCCCCCCTATATTCCGGAATCCTGGCTACGCCACTGTACGAAATAAAAGGGGTTTGTTTGATTGTTTTTTGGCAGTTCCAGAAACTGAGAGAACAGGTAAGTGGCCGTTCTTTCCCAATCGTCTATACTAATTGCTTTGGCATATATAGGGATAATAGGGCCTACTTAACTCGTTCGCTAATAACGCTGTTAAGTTTATAAAGGAACAATCTCCAAAGCAAAGGTCGGGAAAAGTGTTGAAATAAAGTCGAATTTCAATTATTTTGTTTCATTGGCAATTATATATATGAATTGTTCCATATTAAAAGTCAGCATAATAGCCAGGCTCCTTTTTTTTGAAACACATCTATTATAGCCTATGTAGGCCCGCTTATCTAAGAAAGGACGATGGGATAATTACTCTACTACTAAAAGTCAGCATAATAGCTAGGCTCCTTTTTTGAAACACATCTACTACTAGCCTACTGCTACTGCTACTACTATCTAAGAAAGGACTACTGGGATACTACTACTACTAATACTACTACTAATAATAATAATAATAATAATAATAATAATAATAATATTATTATTATTATTATTATTATTTATTATTATTATTATTATTATTATATGAAGAGTAATGCATATTTTGTCTTTTTGCAGTTTGAGATTTTCAAGAGGGAGGTAAGAGGCGCATGCAATCGTTAACCAGTCCTCCAATCCCTGAATTATCGTAGATTTGACTCTGAGATGAAAGCTCAGCGAAATATTACAGCATCAGACGCCGGAGCTTATTTAATTAAGAGGAGGCTTATGGAACTCCATCAATTCCTCAGATTTCAAAATATCTTTTACGAATTTCAAATAATATAATATTACATAACATGGTTTCGAGGCAACGCAACGGCCCTCCGCTGGCTACAAGAAGAAGAAGAAGAAGAAGAAGAAGAAGAAGAAGAAGGAGGAGGAGGAGGAGGAGGAGGAGGAGGAGGAGGAGGAAGGAGGAACTGATTTGATTTAATTAAAGCAGTCAGGTTTTCGTTAAAGTCCGATGTTTTGTTTTGCAGTTGGAGGATTTACTCGTTGAATCTTCTATTCCTGAACAAGTCGCATCTGTACCCCAGGTGACTATTGTAACAACACACTAACAACAACTACTACAATCCGTACTACTACTACTACTACTACTACTACTACTACTACTACTACTACTACTACTACTACTACTACTACTACTACTACTACTACTACTACAGCAACGGAAACATCAACAGTAACTTTGAAGTCTCTGGGATAGCGTGATTTACCTGTTGTATCAGTGACCAGTTGACCTTTGAGTCTTTGACCGAATGTATACCTGTGAACAGGTGGACGAACCTGTGGCGAACCTTGAGAAGAAGTGTCAAGAGTGCGACGACAGTTCTTTCGAGAAGAGATGCCCTTCCGGTTGCAAGAAACCGCAGCAGCCGCAGCAGCAGCAGCAGCTGCAGCAGCCGCAGAGGACGAACGAAGGTCAGTCGGTGGTCGCTCCAGAGAGCGAGATGATGAAGAGATTCCTGAAGGCGCTTCCCGAAGAAGACAAGCGACTGGTCGAGGTATGTGCAGTCCAGAATTAATCGGATCACGTGATCGAGTAAGGTCGACGCCACCGCGCGTGCATTATAGTGACCGTGTCGCCGATGAGCGACCCCAATGAGCACGCAGTTCGATCACTGCATGGACGTAGTAACGTAGAGCCGCGTTACATTTTCAGGGTTCAAAATCAAAGAGACAGTTCATCGAGAGACTTATCAGACGAACCAACCACGGACCAAACGCCAACGACATCGCCGCAGACAGACAGAGAGGTCAGAGGAACGTCTTCACACCAACGGGAAATTTATACGCGGGCTGCGTAGCCAGGAATTTGATTTCGGGCGGGGGTATAAATGTGGGAGTGTAGTCCCTATATATTGTAAATTATTGTTATATATTATATATTATAAAAATATTATATTATAATGCATATTATATATGCTATATACATATTATACTGTATATGCTGTATTATATATATATATATATGCCGATTTTGGGGGCTATATGTACCGACATACCGCCCTGTCGCTACTCCCCTGCATGGAAATATGTCTAGAGATTATAATCAACCCCATTTACACTGTTAAACGAACGAATAGGCCTCAGCACATAGGCGCTGCCACGGGAGGGGCACGGAGCCGGGACCCCCCATTCGGATCGGGATCGGTGATGAGGTGCGTCCAAAACCGGTGAGTAGTAGGGGAGGGGGCGTAGGGGTTAGTATTAGATGGAGGAGGAAAACACACCAGACAGCAGACTATAAAGCGGTTGAGACGACGACCTTTTTGCTCGTCAAGACATTTGGACCGAAAAATGTGGGAGTGCCCCCCTATTCTGTAATCCTGGCTACGCCACTGCCTTAGTAAACAGTAGATTAGCATGCGTTCTCTTAGCTTTTGAGGGGAGGGCGTGTCCAGTGTTATCGCATTGAATAATAGTGAATAAAGATTGATGATGCTATAAAATGCTTGAGAGACCCATTCTATTATCAACCCGTTATATATGAACGGCTGCATGACGCCGAGAGTGACGACTGTTGCAGCCGAGGAACGAGTGAATGCCATCGCCGACATCGGAGTGAGGTCGATGCCAGCCGAAGACAGCGGCGTCATGCTCACCTTCAAAAGAAGTCTCAGTCCAGATGATCAACGCCTGCTCCAGGTAACAACACCTCAAAAAACGCCCCGTTCACAATACATTAGGCCTACTTAGCCAAATACACGAATCAGACTCATGCGAAATTAAGTTGAAACACGATACGTGACACACGCGTCCTTTGGGTCGCGGGGTCTCGATTTGAAGGTCATTTTGAAGGTCATTCGTCTAAGGCGGAGATTCTCTTTAGAACTTCAGATTTCTTCTCTCTTCGGTCGTCTTCAGGCTCTCTGAATCTGGTCAGACCTTAATAAAGAGTGCTTGAATAAGTGACGAACAGTGATCTGCGATGAGTGCAGCACTCGACCGGCACTTCAGCGTCACTCATTTGCAATTATAGCGCCTCGTCTCTTCACTGCGGCGCCTGACTGTCGCGCAGACGAAGAACTATTATGGGAGGGGGTGGGGGCAGGCGGTCGTCTCCGCTCTAAAATTACGACAGAGCGTCTACCTGTGATCCGCCGCCGCAGATGGATATAGGTCCGTCACAAGTTCAACAGTCTCAACAGATACGCCACGCGAATGGGTGGGTGGGTGGGTGGGTGGGGAGTCTGTTTTTCAACTGACGTTGACTTCTCGGTGAGATCACCTTCCATAGCGCAGTGAAATAACGAAGTCAAACAAAGCACTCGATGCCTTAAGCTATATATTTTCCCTTAAAGGAGATTAACTATTTTGAGAGAGAGAGAGAGAGAGAGAGAGAGAGAGAGAGAGAGAGAGAGAGAGAGAACATATCACTGCCCAACCAACGCTTTGTGTCGAATGATTTGTGCTTTTTTTGCAGAAATATAAATCAAAGACGCGCTTTATTGAAGGAGTCCTAGAAAAACAGACAGGTAGGCCTATATATATACACACACACACACACACACATATATATATATATAGGCCTATATATATGTATATATATATAAGCCTATATACAAAAGCTAATCGATTTAATCCATCTCATCAGGCCTGGATTCACCATTAGGCAAACAAGGCACGTGCCTAGGGCACCAAGCGTTTGGGGGCACCACAAATCCTCAAGAAAAAATGTGTATATTGTCCCTGTATAGCCGCGCGTAATCGACATGACATTAGCAAATCGCAAATGTAATATTGAATGGCACATTACTTAACCTTGGTCCCACAATCTGGGAGTAAAATACCTCCCATCCAGTTATTTTGCTCTCTTTCTTCGAGGTTTTTTTGTGCAATTTTTTTGACGGGGCAGAAGGGGGCACCCATGTGGGTTTGTGCCTACGACACCAAGATGGCTTAATCCGGCCCTGCATCTCATGCTTATAGAGATCGATCATAGACACCCCAATACAGGTGTCGTCGTCATCGCCGAATCAGTTGAATTGCATGGCCATCGCATTTTCCTATTGTTAGAGATTAGAGCAATTGATATTTGGGCGTCTTTTTCAGTTCATGATGACAGAGATGTTGACGTGGCAAAGACCGCGAGCGAAGCCAAACGGGGGCTGGACGACCCAGTTGTTGCGAAATATCTCCAGAATTTGGACGAGTCACAAAGAACACTCATTGAGGTGAAGGACTAATAATTAACAGATGAAGACATTGAAATGAAGAAGCGCATTACTTACTATATATATATAGTCCACCTATGGATGCTTCAATTTAGCGTCAAGATTCCTTATGAATTGAAGACTGAAATTACTGGGTTTTTTTAATTCACAGAAACACCCTTCGATTGTTGGTCGTTTGAAGGAAGCCATACTCAAGGGACGCAGAGAAGGTTAAACAACACTTACTCTACGATGCATCTTCGTCGTCGTCGTCATCATCATCATCGTCACCACCACCATCATCATTCGATGCCTTCAACAAATCTGTCCCAAGAGTTTTTTACAAACTTTTCTTATTGTGGAATTAAAGCTATACGATTTGCCCACAACCCACCCACAGCTCCTCCACCCACACCCACACCCCACCCTAAACGAGAAACTGTGAGAAAATCGCTTAATGCAAAACTAGACTACAGTATAGGCTTAGGCCTAATTGGAGTCTAATTGGAGCCAAATGTCTGTTGCGACGAAAGCACTAGAACAGCCCATCGACCACAGTGGGCTAGCTACAGGGTAAAGCCAATATGCTCCATTTGACGTTGAGAGCAATGACGCGGTGGACCCCGTCCGTGGGCGGTGCATGGTCTTCAATATTTCCCTGGAATAATCAGGAATTGAATCTAAGAGAAATGGCGCTCATTGAAAGTTCATGCTTTGACCGAACTCCTTTCTTCTATTTCCCTTCGAAAAAGCTCTCTGTCGCCCCCTCTTCCCCTCCCCCCCCACATTTCCCAAACGTCGCTGCGGTTTCGTGCGCTGAATGCAGCGAGCGGTTCTTCGTTGGTAGGTCAAGAGAAAAAGCGGGAACTGAATCCGGATGAAATCCAAAGCGTTCTTAAACAGCTCGCCTCCAAAGAAGACCAAGATGTCGTCAAGGTAACTGTCCATCTGTCATTTCGAACGGTCGACGCTTGTACTGCGGAGGAGAGGGAGGAAGAGGGAGGAAGAGGGAGGAAGAGGGAGGAAGAGGAGAAGAAGGACATCACGGTCAGTCGACTACGACACCACAAAGCGCCATCGAAAAAACAATAGCGGGTGACAATTCATGTCGGCCCAAATTTCTATTTAGTCTCAAATCTTGCAGTGATGCCCAGGTGCCCCTATATTGCAAAATATAAGGGCCCCTACATTTTATAGATTTTCCAGATTCTTAGATATCCAAAGGCGTCGACGGGGCTTCAATCGGTGCAAATATGAAATCTCTACGACACCACAAATTTTCGCTCAAATTTCGAAAAAAAAACCATGGACTATAGTCCATGAAAAATTTTCGGGCGACCCCAAAATTCATGTCGACATTTCACCCAAATTTCTATTTAGAACCTTCAAACACCTTGAAGTGATGTCAGTGGAGCGGAAAAATCCGTCACTTTCCACCCTATTAATGTGTCTATATTATTGCAAAATATAATAGTGGTGGCTATACATTTTATAGATTTTCAAACCTTTAAAGCAGTCGAATATCTGATAGATATCCAAAATGCCGATCCAGAATCCTGAACCCAGGTGTCATAGGGGCCCCTGGGCTCAGGTGTCATAGTGTCTCGTCTTAGATTTGTAATACGATTATTGTATTTTGTTGTTGACATTTCAGCAACATCTTTCGATCATTGAGAAGGTTGCTGAAGCCGAGAAGAAGCCAGTTGGAAACGCAGATGAAGAGGGTAAATGACTGTTCGCGGCCTAACTGAGGAAATAGCGCCATCTCTGCTTCGGCACTTTGCTGAAAGGACAGCACTCATTATAATCGACAGAGTGGCATTCGTGCTAACACCGTTCAGTGCAACCTGTTTCATCTGTTGCATAAATAATGAGTTATCACGGGAATCGTTGAGTTATTTCTAACGAAGTTCTTTTCTTTATTTTGTCCAAATCAGAAGTGAAACAGGTGGTTTCGCGGTTGGCTTCGGACATTAAAATCGCCAGAAAACGAGGATACGACCTTGAGAAACTACTCGTGGCTTTGAAAAAGAGAGGCAAGAGCTGATGATGATGATGATGATGATGATGATGATGATGATGATGATGATTGATGATGATGATGATGATGATGATGATGTTTTGATGATGATGCATCTGCACAGGAATATATCTATAACATTAAAATCGTTAGATCATGCCTTCGAGCGTTCTGATTGGTTGGCTGTTGTGATTGGTTGCGTCAATCGTGATTGTTTTACTGTGTGAGCGTTCTGATCTAAAACTTGAGCGTTCTCTTTGTTCTGTTTTGTATGAACCGATTGCATCTGCACAGAATATATATATATATATATATATATATATATATATATATATATATATATATATATATATAACGCTGAAACAATAGGCCTACTCTATTGGTGTTATCGGTTGTTGAAGTTCAGAAGATATATAGACTAAAAGAGAACATTTTGATTTTAAAAGTTACTTTGAGACAAACTAATCTTCGACTTTTTTTGCTTTGCAGCCGAAGAAAGCAAATGGCTTTCTGAGCACAAGTAACGATTATCATCAGACAGACAGAGGAGCACTCACATTCACCACAAAAGTGCTTTAATCAAACTCTCATGTTATGCAAATTAAATTGATATTCGTAAATTCGATGAACATGGTAATCAATATTTATAATAATTCTCATCGGTGAAGCATTAAGCCAGAATACTGCACTGACACTTTTCCGTTTTATTTCCTTCTCCTCCTCCTCCTCCTCCTCCTCCTCCTCCTTCTCTTCCATCTCCTCCTCCTTCTCCTCCTCCTTTCAAAGCTATTAGTAAATTTCTTCCCTGCTTATACGTCTTCTGATTGCGCTATGAAATCGACGCTATAGAAGTTCTTTGGCATTTTGGGGCTGTCCATTAATTATGTCAACAATTTTAGGGAAATTTTGACCCCTCCCCTGTCAACAACTGTCAACTTTCACTTACCCCTATAATTACGTCAACAACTTTTGACCCTAGGCTATAGGCCCCCAAGATCAATGACGGGTCCCAATAACAAGGTTATTATTTTGCGGTGATGACCATTTTTCTCTTTTTTGTTCATCGAGTGTCAAAATGTGGTGGTGATGACCTATTTTGCCATGCTTTTTTCCATTATAATAAGTAGGCCTAGTATTCCATGAAATTTCCTATTTTTGATTATTTGTAAAAAGTGAAATTGTTGACGTCAACTTCTCTTGACTCCCTCCCTCTGTCAACAACTGTCAAACTTTTTCAATCCCCCTCCCCCTAAATTGTTGACGTAATTAATGGACAGCCCCTTTGCATAATACATTAAAAGCGCCTACGATGGATTCTTCTGCTTAGAGTGATCGCTTACGCCGAATTGAAACATTTAACGATTTTTAAAATAATCAAATAAAGAAGAGTCTTAACCCTTTGAACTCTCGTTTGCCTATAAGACCGTTAACGTTAGGCTATAGGCCTATAGCTGCTGTAATTGGAATCAGACACCGCTGCAGTGTCGATCGAATAGACCTAATCGAGACAGACAATACTAGTCTAATAAATATTTTAAAATAGGCCTATGGGGATGTCCATTAATTACGTCAACAATTTAGGGGGGGGTTTGAAAAAGTTTGACAGTTGTTGACTGGAGGAGGGGTCAGCTGGGATCGAGTTAAGAGAAGTTGACGTCAACAATTTCACTTTTTACAAATAATCAAATAATAGGAAATTTCATGGAAATAATGGAAAAAAGCATGGCAAAAAGGTAAAAAAGGTCATCACCACCACATTTTGACACTATGAACAAAAGAGGAGAAAAATGGTCACCACCGCAAAAAATAATAACTTTGTTATTGGGACCTGTCATTGATTTTTTTTTGGGGGGGGGAGTCAAAAGATTTTGACGTAATTATAAGGGGGTCACTGAAATTTGACAGTTGTTGCATGACAAAGGGGGTCAAAAATTGCCCAAAATTGTTGACATAATGGACAGCCCCTAAATACAAAACATGTTATTGTCCTTGATTTCGTAATTTCAGTCGAAGTCCAGGTTTTAGTCGTGTCAATGATAATAGGACACCCCGTGACCGTCTCTTGCATTTGGCAGTAGTGTACTGCAACAGCTAGAGGAGACCGATGAAAAATGAAGACCCCCCAATCCCCCCTTCTCTTCACTTTCCAGTGCTTAGTCTGCCAATGGTACGAGCCTAGTGGCCTAATGGAAGTTTACGCCCATGTTTAGTATTGTTTACTGCATGAAATAAGCCTACAGTATACTGGTTAAAAACAGTACAGGACGCAGTGTTTAAGCTTTCAGGTAGCGCTATAGAAATTTTGTTTTTACTTAAATTACTTGAAGCTGTATCCCTAGATTTTTCTCGTTTGGCTGCTGCTATTCGTAGAATTCAACTGTCACTAAAACGAGTCTAACGAGTCTAAGGATGTCTGAAAGCGAAGTTAGTTTAAAATCCATTTTGTTAAGTGTGATCGCATACCGTAACTTACCTAAGCCTTCTAATATAAGCCGAGGTTTAAATAGCCGGGGTATAGACTATAGAGTCAGTTGTTTTAACTGAAGTCGGGGCTTGTATTCGAAGTGTTAAAGTAATTTCTATGGTAGCCATGGTAATAATTTTTTTTAAAAACTATCAAATATGGCGGCATGTTGGTTTTTAGCTTGCAATAGATAGGCCACTTCCAATGAGTATTAATGTTTTTATTTCTATGGCCTCTGGTAGTTTACTGTTTTTCACACCAGCAGAGAAACGGTATTTGCGTCATTGTACTGGTGACCTGCTCACGATTAGATCGACATTGTTGTCATAGCGGCGGAGAACCAGCTGACTGAATCCAAAGTACAAGGCCATGTGTTGTCCCATCCCTCGATGAACCCGAAAAAACACGTTGTTATGAAAGGTGTTTTGTTGTTGGGGTGGAGTGAGGGGCTCCGCTGCGTCAGTATTAAAGCAGCGGAACCTTGAAAGAAAAATCCGTCTGAATCTGGTATTTCTTCTTCGGTTGAGCGAATTTGGAAATCCTGCTTTGCATTGCATCAGAAGAACTTTGGCAGTCGTTGCTATTATATTGTTAGCAGTCAAAACTTAAGCGAATAAATTCGAGTCTTGTCTTAATTAAACAGGTAATGAACATTCGACTTTATTTCATTGGTTAATTTGAAAGAAATAATTGTAAGATAAATTTTATAATACTTTCTTTAAAGACAAACACTTGAACACGGTAGTAACCATTACGCGCGAATTCTAGTGCCTGATGAATATATCTGAATTGCATTTATATAAAATGATTTGATTTGATGAACAATAAAAAATTTGTCAGCAGATGAGTAAATTTTAAGTTCTTGGACTTACTTCTAGTAACATCATTTTCTTTGTTTTTAGGGGCTTATCGTATCAGGTTATTTCAGCCTTTTAAAATGGATGGTCACCTGAGGAAGCTTGTATCGTCTATTGTTGACCTTCAGAAGTCGTTATTTCCATCAAGCATCCAGCGAGCTGACCAACCTGGCCGTGGTTCAGTCTTCAACAGTGACAAAATCTCAACGACTAAGAGGAAAATTTCTTCTGCTCAAGGATTGGCGGAGTGCTTCGTTTCTACAGAAACAAGACTGTTGGACAAACTTTGTGCTAAATTGGAAAGGCACTTTCATGATGGACACGCCAGGTTCTATGCAACGCCTCGAGGACAGCTGGAAATATTTAACAGAATCACGGAATACTAGTCCGATCCTGCTGCTAATTGTATAAATATCTAGATCCTTGTTGCATCTACTGGAGTGCTTGTTGTGCAGTTATATGAGCTACAAAAAGAGGCATTTCACCATGGGGAACTGCTATATTTATAGGGTTATGTTTTTCATTAAAGGATGTCCATGCAACTGTTGGCATGCTTAACTGCTGGTGGTGTACATGTGGCATCTTTGAGCATTGATCATTTGCAAAGACATTGCCAGATCTACACTCAAAAGTATGAGCAAGTCTGGCAATGGCAATAAATAGGAATTTTGAAAATTATTACTTCATCATCAATTCTAGGCGCATAATTAAACCTAATGTGCCTCGGCTTGTGTACTAAACAAATATGTTTTCAGAGATGCGAGAGTACAGGTTTAAGTCTTTTGTGATAATAGAATATAGTCTTTGTATTACTGTATATGTTGTCGAATCAGTTTTAAAATCTGTTTTGAAACTTTTTCATCACCTATTTATCTGCCAGAGCTTTTATAGCCAGTTGTAAATATTGAATACACTGTATGTCATATGAGTTTTACATATCAAAGACTTTCTCTGTTTTAAATAATTTTAATCTATATGTCTACAAATGGATAGCCATTGTCATTAATCTATGTTAAATTGTTTGTGCTACAGAAACTTAGTCTTTTATTTTTTATTAAAGCTTTAAGATCACCCCATAAGACTGAAATTATTTTTAAAGTGCAGTCACCACAACAAATCAATGCACTAGCACAAGAAAGTGGATAAATATCAAAGAAAGACTGAAGCTGTGGACAAATATTAAAGATTAGTGTAGATTGGCGGAAAACTTTTGAGGAAATAGCCAGATACGGAGAACAATGGGAGGATGTCACACAAAAATCAATTTCATAAATGAGGTTCTAGGGTTTGATGCAAAAGTAAGGGCAGCAGCATTAAAATATGCAGCATAATCTCACTTGCACCGCATAAAATAGCAAATGACTAAAATTGCAAAACATTTTAATGGTCAACGTGCAGAGGACATAAAATTAGACGGTATAAAATGTTGAATCACTTAATCACTTCACTTCAATCGTTACAGTCTTCAATTATGTTGCTACAAAATTTTCCATCAAAGAATTGTTTGAGATTCAAAATAAACATCGAGCCAACGACATTGCAGCGGGTGAAAGAGCTAAAAGTCTGGAACCCTTCTGACTCTCTTGTGCATCACGGAATTCACAAAATAGATTTTGATCTAAAAACACTGCAATCAAACATAGAAATGCTAACATCAATCCCAATTAAAGAAGTCTCATCATTTGAATATGTGAAGTTAAACACATTTAACTGCAAACAACAATAGAGAATTTGACATTAACTCAGAAATTATCGTGTCCAGCATTAACACAATGTTAAGGCAGACTGGGAATGGTATCAACTGGTCTTCAGAAAATAACACAAAACTATCACTAACAGCAACGTTCTAACACAGTCACAATCTGATAACACCATACGTAATCAGTAGTCATCCAATGCTAAGCAAATACTGAGCCAAGCATCCTGTCCAAAATATCTGAAGCTTCTCAACAGTAAGCTGCACAAGATACGCCCCTGCAGATGCAAATAGCAGTTACAGTTGTGAATACAGGAATGCAGACAGTGAAATAAATGACGAATGCATTCAGAAATATAAAACACCCCAAAGGCATCACTATGACACAGCAAAAGTGAACAGAATGCTTTCATAAATTAGAAATAAAACCAATAAATATCTCTTATGTCACTTATCCGATCAGAAAACACCCTAAGCCACGGTAAATAACTGGTTTTTGATATGAAACAACTTGAGCCGAATCAAAGGACAACAAACCATTAAAACACATGAATCAGTGCAGACTGCATTTGCCAGATGACGTTCTCATAGAGGGACGGTTAAAGTAAAGGACGTACATACGCCAATAGAATCTACGCATGGGTGTTCATTGCATCTACGAGCACAGCGCTAAAGAACTATACGACGTCATTCAACCGGCCTAAAAACAGATTCTGATGTCACTTAAACACACAGAACAAACACTAAATCTTAACCAACAGATCAAAAAATAATTTCTTCTCTGTATCCTCTTGAAACAACATCTGTGCCTTCCTGGAATGATATCTGAAGACACTTTGAGAGACCAGCGTTCAAAGGATTTTAATTACTCTTTGACATCTCCATTCTCAGTACTGTCTGGGAAACGGCTGGTTTGAACGAGAGACCGGAGCAAACTGCTGCTGATGCAACTGCTGCTGCGGCTGATACGGCATCTGTTTGGTCGGAATTGTTGGAATTCCTTTGCGATAAACTAGAATGTTCAGAACAGGTCGACGTCCGATGTAATCAACGGCCTTCTTGTGGGTAGCTACAGTTAAATCATGACCATTAACCTACAAATAGATTTGACAGCAAAACTTTATACAATCAATTGACAAAAAATGGTAAATTCAAAAACTCCTTAAAATAGAAAAGTTGCTGCTTTTAAAAGTACCACTATGAGTAAGAGAAACTGCTGCAAACGCTTTATCATGCATCAATTTTAACAGATGGAATTACCAAAATAACAGCTCAAACCTCTGCAAATCTTAGAGAATTCAGTTGAATCGAATTTAGCCAAAATTCTCAATATTTTATTGTCATCAACCAAAATTCAAAAAACCTGCTCCATAACAACCTGCAGAAGTTTATCATGCACTTGCAGACCGGCCAACTGAGCTGGGCTCCCCTCATAAACGTATGTCACATAGACACCCTGTCACAAAAAAAAGACAATACTGACATTCCAAACCATTCATCTCATATTTAAAATAGCACATCACCAAAACTGATCATAATACAAGGTACTTTTATTACAACTGAATTCAAGAGACCTGAGATTCTGATATCGTAACATTCATAGTCCACTAAAACCCAGCAGAATATGTAATTAGTAATAAAATGGTAA
This sequence comes from Metaphire vulgaris, assembly GCA_018105865.1. Classification (NCBI taxonomy): domain Eukaryota; kingdom Metazoa; phylum Annelida; class Clitellata; order Crassiclitellata; family Megascolecidae; genus Metaphire; species Metaphire vulgaris. The sequence continues at coordinate 13,797,836 of CM030858.1, read as the reverse complement.
ATGCACATTAGGTAAATCTATGACTTTTATAAAATCACAGTGGAAATTGTATAATGTTCCTTTATAAATTCCACAAATAACAAACCTGTTTTCAAATCAAATTAGCAAGAGCCAACAGAATTAAATAACAGAAGCATAAACTATAAATAATTGTGATAGAAGTGATTAAACGATCGACTATCGTCATACTCTGTCGGGATATCCCTGCGGACTCTTTGTCGGGTCCTGATCGATGCCTCCTCCCACCCTGAATCCACAGCGATATCTTTGCTTTCCCTCGGCATCACAGACTGGATGTCCCGCCTCGTCCAATTCTGGCTGCTTGTGGAGAACTATCGGGATCTGTGAATCAAACAAAAAAGACCATTAAGAGGTAAACGTCCAAGAATTTCAACCCAAATTTCAAAAAGTCTTCACATAAAGTTATCGAAAATTAATAAAGAATGAATTCTGGGTTTTAGTTTAACCACAACCAAAGCGACCCTCGCAAAGCTTTTATATTTCAGTCGAAAGTAACTGCAATTGCGTCCATCCATCGATGACTTTCACAAAAAATGAAATCGTTGTTAAATTGATAATAATGATTAATGAATTAATTACGCTGAAGCATTCCAACTTATCGCCAGCGCTGTGCCCAGCCATCTTGTTTACACTAAAATCTACTGTAATTTTGTTGCCACCAACGTTTTTAAAATATGGTAATCTAGAATTTTAAACGCCCGATTTCATTTGAATGTTTCTTTAAGTTAAAGTATAGAAATATTCTATTTATATCTTTTGAAAACATGGCTTTGCCAGATAAAAGTGATAAGCATGGTATTATTGTTGCAATCTTCGGTTTTTCTCAATATCCACAAATTCAGAGGGGTTGAGAGTATTTCTAACAACACCAGTGGCAAAATCATAGCCTCCTCAAATGAGATCTCTTTGGTCGGCGAATAAACAGATTGAGAATTTATTTAATTAAACTTTAAGTTTTATTCGGATTTTCGACTGCGCTGAACAATCGTTGATCTCTTTAGCTTTATACGATACAACGCAGACCAATGGCCTTGAAAGCACCAATTCACCGACGATTTAAATAGCGATGATTTGCGTAGCGCCTGTTCTAAGCATGGATGATCACACGACTGAATGGACCGTTCGTCCCGATGAAGGCCGAGAGTCGAGCGCTCGACGCCAGCGAATTTTCAAGATAATCGTAATCGGCGATTCGAACGTGGGGAAGACCTGCCTCACCTTTCGCTTTTGTGAGGGAAAATTCCCGGAGAAGACTGAAGCCACCATTGGGGTCGACTTCCGCGAGAAGAATCTGACCATTGGAAACGACGTCATCAAGGTCAGTTGTATGTCTGGTTGGTTGGGTAGGTCGAAGTGGTGATGGCAAGGAAGGGTGAATTAGTGAAGGATGAATTGGGAATGGTGAATTGGGGGAGGGAAGCTGAGTTACGGCCATTTAAGCATGCAACTCTTGTGGTAGACACCACAGACAGATTGGTAGCAGTAGAATTTTTATTGACAGATTGCAGTGCCAAGTTGAATAAATAATATGATACAATCTCTTTAGTCCAGAGTAAATGTCAGTATCTGCCTTGCCTTTCAATTTTGCTGAGTTGAAATCAGGTAGGCTAAGATCTGAGTTGGTGCTCACTTATGCCTAAAACAGTGATGAGCATGACTGAAAAAATGTGATAATATGATAGTTCTATTTTAAAAGTCTCACTTTTTCATATGCAATAAGGTTTTAAGAAACTGGTTTACTTGTGAAATTCTTAACAGTCATAATGCCCACCAAATGCTGTCTGGCTACTGAGCCTAGCAGATGCTTTACCAGTTATATCGTTGAATTTAGTTATTTCAGTTTAGCAGATGCTTTACCAGTTATATCGTTGAATTTAGTTATTTCAGTTTAGCAGATGTTTATGGAAGCTAGTCTGGCCAATGCATAGGTTTTTGAATTGTTTATTTTTCAGCTTCAAATCTGGGACACTGCTGGACAGGAGCGGTTTCGCAAGAGCATGGTACAGCACTACTATAGAAATGTCCATGCGGTTGTGTTCATGTACGACGTCACTAAGATGTCTTCGTTTGAGAGTTTACCGAGCTGGATCGAAGAGTGCGAAGCCTACAATTTGAGCAAGGAAGTTCCTCGCATTCTTGTTGGCAACAAGTGTGACATCAGGGACAGAGTTGCGGTGAGCACCGGCACCGCACAGCGATTTGCCGACACGTACCAGATGCCGCTGTTCGAGACTTCGGCCAAAGACAACTGTGAGGCGGATCACGTGGATTCGATTTTCATGACGCTGGCGCACAAGTTAAAGAACTCCAAACCAATGATGTCAACAAACATGTACTCTCTGGCAAATCAGATTTCAGGGCCAAACACTTTGCGTATCAGCTCACACGAAAGACATTCCGAGGGCGAAGGCAGCGGTGGATACTGTCAGTGTTGAATTGAAAATAGCATCTGTCATTCTTTTGATTACATCGTGTTTTAAAATGGTCTTCTGTCGAGGACGTCTAGTGGTGGCATTTGGTATTAATTGATAGAAGCAATCTTGTAAGTCTTTTGAAGAATATCACCTTTTGTAGGAATAGAATTTTACATCCAACACTCTTGTTCATATTTATCCACTTCTAATAGGATTTAATGAATGACTTTACTGATAATCATCTAATGATTGACTCCAACAAATATAATTATTAATTTTTGGATTTCTTTACATTGAATAATTTTTCAAAGACTGATTAATGTATCATTTCAATATTTGCCAATTGTTGTGGGACTATTTGAACTTATGTTAAGTGTAGACGACGTATAAGTCTTTCAATCCATTTTGGAAGTTGACCAATTGTGGGTGTATTTATTTCATGAGTTTTATTATTTAAGTAAAAAATATTATTTGAAATTCTGTGAATTTCTTCTCAGTAAAGCAATTGTGATGTCTTTTTGATTCATTTGAGTAAATGCATCTACCCATACATGTAGTTCAATTACTGACATTTAATTCTACAGCTAAACTTCCCCTCCACCGAGCACTGGGGTTTAAAATAGGGCAACAGTAGCGGTGGCGCTAGGAATGTTAAAATGTGAGGGTGTTGGAAAGCCCAATGCTTTTTAATTACTATAGTGTAATGTCGTTGCAAAAAAAGAACATGTCTCTGGCAGAACATTTGTATGACTGATTGGGTGACTCTGCCAGTCAATGTCCTGCCTCTGTGCTGCTGTGCAGTCGTCTACGAATTCTTCCCGCGATTTTTCTCTGATCTTCTGAGAAGAAAAAGAAACTGCAAGTCACTGCATACACCCGAAGGAAGAAAGTTAACTGTCATGGCGACCTTATGACTCTCAGATGAAGGAGGGGATGGGCAGGGATGCTGTTATCCATTTCAGCAGCAGCAGCGCCGCCAACCAATCGGTGGCCTGCAACAGCAGCAGCAGCCGCCCCAGTCGAGAGAATGGCCGAAGGAGAATTGGGGGACAGGCCGTTCGGATGGCGCTGGTGGGCTCCGTACCTCGGCGAGAACGAAGCCGCCGCCTCTGCTGCTGCTGCTGCTGCATGGCGACGGCGCGGGAGAGACGCCGGGCGCCAGAATCGCAGATGCGTCCGAAGGCAGACGAAGATTTCAGCGCCGGATCTCTCTCCATCTCCCCTCCTCCTCCTCCTCCTCCTCCTCCTCCTCCTCCTCCTCCTCCTCCTCCTCCTCATCTGCGCTCCGAATGGATTCAAACGTAGGTTCGAACGTCAGTAGATCGGAATCGAAGGAAGGAGAGGGTCGACGTTCTGGATCTTTCGCAGATTCAACGCAGGTCAGTGACTGGGCTAGAGCACAGCACGATCTCTAGGTTGAAATGCGTGATTTTGGGGGGTTTGTCTTATGGGGACACAGGGCGGGTCAGAGGTCAGATGAACTCATTTGAATGCTGTCGGCGGATCAATAAGAACGCCGATGATTTCAATCGACAGAAATCGAACAGGAAAAGGAATTGGATTACACCGGAACTGGAATATGGAATGACACTGTCACTGCTCCAGGGCCATGTCTCTGTCTCTGTTTCTCATTTATCTATTTTGTATTCTTTCATCTTCTTTCGTTGCTTTTCGTTTGGTGACGAAAGCCTTTAGTTGAATGACGGGAGAGAGAGAGAGAGAGAGAGAGACAGAGAGAGACAGAGAGAGACAGAGAGAGACAGAGAGAGACAGAGAGAGACAGAGAGAGAGACATAGACAGACAGAGACAGACAGAGACAGACAGAGAGCAGAAAGAGACTTTTCGTCTATTCTTTTTATAAATGGACCTTGTTCTTTGGTCGGATGATTTCTGCCTACGCGACGACGATGATGATAATGACGACGACAACTACTACTACTTCGCAGGATGCGACAATGATGACAATCAGTGGCGCAGCCAAGGGGGTTTGGGGTTAACCCTTGGCCACCGGAAACAAAATATTTGTAATAAGTTTCCATGCATTTTTAATTTTTTGACGCGAATTCGGGGGTCAAAACCCCCGCCTTTGCTATAGGCTGTAAAGGTTTAAGTAAGAGGCGAGGACCTTTTTTGCTTGTCGCGTGAAAAACTAGAGGTGATAGCGTTTTTTTGCTTGTCAGATGTTTGCAAAGTTGGTCATGACAGTCAAAACCAAAACCCAACCCCCCTTCCGGAAATCCTGGCTACGCCACTGATGACAATGTCTATAGTCGTTGGTTCATAGAACCGTGGTGACGACCGTGACGCTAGGGTTAGGGTTAACCCTATTAAACCTAAAATGAAAATCTTACTCAGGTATTTTCTCGCTTCATCTTTGATTTCTGCAAAAATCTTTTTCTGTTTTATTTTCGTCCAATTCGCCAAATGACGTGAACAATTCGTCTGGTGCACAGCGAACCGGAAGTGAGGCGGTGAACCGGAAGTGCAGCGGTGAACCGCACGTCCGGTTCCGGCGAACGGAAGATGCCGGAACAGAGCAACGACTATCGGGTGGCGGTGTTTGGGGCGGGGGGAGTGGGTAAGAGCTCCCTCGTTCTCAGGTTCGTCAGAGGCTCATTCAGGGATAACTACGTTCCGACGATAGAAGACACCTATCGACAGGTGATCAGCAGTAATAAACAGGTAGGCAAGAGGCCGGAGAATGCGGCGCTAGGTAAATGGTCCCTTAGGGCACATTATAAGAGGTGATGACGTCATCACAGTCAGGTGAAAGTCGATTTAGCGATCGAATCGACGTCGATAAAGAGACAAAGGCTGCAGGTACATTGCGTGTCTGTGTGTTGTTGTATTTAGGCCTATGACGTGGAGGTAGGAGGATCAAAGGCCTATAGGCCTAGTACATTACCGACAGGTATACAGCTATGCAAAAGTAACTGTTTGACGCAGGTGGAAATTCTTAGGTATCTGTTACATTGTATCCGGTGCCTGACAAGATCAGAGGCTGTCCATTAATTATGTCAACAATTTTTGACCCCTCTCCCTTCCCCTTGCCAACAACTGTCAACTTTCAGTGACCTCTATAATTATGTCAACAGCTTTTGATCTTTCCACTAAGACCAGTGACGGGTCCTCCTAAACAGTTTAGAAGGTTTTATGTTTGTGCGGTCATGATCTTTCCCCCTTTTTGCTCATCGAGTGTCAAAATGATTACTTGTTTGCTCGTTAGGCTTTTCTTCATTGCAATAAATAGTATTCCATGAAAGTTCCAATTTTTCGATTATTTACAAAAGGTGTTAACGTCAACTTCTCTTGGCTCCCTCCCCTGCCAACAACTGGCAAACTTTTTCAAACCCTCCCCTATTTTGTTGACGTAATTAATGGACAACCCCTCACAGAAGAACATTCGAGTATTTCAAGAATAAGTATGTTTAGGCTCTTCATCTGTAAATCAGTGCAAAAGTGCACTTTTACAAATCAGTGCAGACGCTTTGGAATGACTGTTGGGCTGCTGTGGGGTCATAGATTTCATGCGATGACGTATATATGCCCCGGGCCTAAGGTCATAGGCCCCGGGGCTAAGGTCATAGGCCCCGGGCCTAAGGTCATAGGCCCCGGGGCTAAGGTCATAGGCCCCGGGGCTAAGGTCATGTGATTGAAGCGTCGACTGCGAGCGAGGGAGTCTTCCTTCTGAAATGATCCATCAGCCATGCTTCGACTGATCCAGCGGAAGAGACGTCGACTCCACTTCCTCCCTCCCTCCCTCCCTCCCTCCCTCCTCGTCCCTCGATCGTGTCTTCCATTCTACGTCATCAGAGGACGCGTCGAAAGAGTCGGAAATGACGTCAGAGCCGCGTGAGTCCACGGACGGAGGAGGAGGTTTCAATGGGGACCTAGGAGTGCAGTGCAAAATATTTGGACCATATTGTAGTAGCAAGTGCGCTGGAATAAGTTAACGCAGAGCGTTTGATGAGATACGATGGATATATGTACCTTTGCACCCGACCACTCCCCACAGCAGGGAAGACGATCGGCGGAAGAGAGGGAGGGAGGGAAGGAGGGCAAGAACGGCTCTTTTCCAGGCCTCGGAGTCCTCCTTTGAATCTGTCGTCGACACAGCGGAGTCCCCTGCTATCAAAAAATAAGTGAAGTTTGTCCTACGATCTTTTTCCTTCAAAAGAAATCGAATTGAGATTTGCTTAAGTTGTTTACAGTTCTGTTTTAAAAAATAGTTGAAAATCTTTTTACGCTGTGGTGAGACACTGAGACCAGATGCTGTGCTTGGTTCGTTAACTGCATGGAAGGATTTCTGCGGACGTTCTCTCAGCCAATCCGAGTGTCTCTGTCTGTGTCTGTCTGTGTCTGTCTGTGTCTGTCTGTGTCTCTGTGTCTCTGTCATAGGTATGCACACTGCAGATAACGGACACAGCGGGCAGCCATCACTTCCCAGCCATGCAGCGATTGTCGATCTCTAAGGGCCATGCCTTTATCTTGGTCTATTCCATTACCAGTCGGTAAGTTCCTTTAGAATCAACGGTCGTTCTACATAATATTATAGCTCGTATAATTATTACCAACGGAAGCAGTTTCTCATACTATAGGCTACGTTGAATGTCTGACTTTGATATAGAATAGGAGCTAGGAGCTATATACATTATGTATTCGTAGCTTATCCGAGCGACGCTTTCAAGAGCAACTCTCGTCATTTTGCTAACGGTGTGTCTTTTCATGTATTTCGATTTTTAGAGCCTATCCTCTGCCCCTCCCCCTCCCCCAATCGAAATAATGCGGGAGATCTTTTGTTGTTAAATGGAAAGCCAATATTCAGAATATCAACCTAATGTGACCCTAGATATTTTAGCGACTGGGTAGCCGCCCACACCCCACTAAGAGAACTCATGAAGCCCCTCATGCCCCCTAATCTAATCGGACGAAGATGGCCTGCGTAAACTAGGAGGCTGTTCAGTGGCGTATCCAGGTTTTAGCTCCAGGGGGATCATATCAGTAGAGTAGAAAAATCCGCCACTTTCCACCCTCTTAATGTGTCTATATTGCAAAATATAATAATGCTGGCTATACATTTTATAGATTTTCAAACCTTTAAAGCAGTCAGATATCTGATAGATATCCAAATTTCTGGTCCAGATTCTCTGTGGACATCGACTGGGCTTCAATCGGTGCAAATATGAAAGCCCTACGACACCACAAATTTTCGCTCAAATTTCGAAAAAAAACCTGGAATATAGTCCATGGAAAATTTTCGGGCGACCCAAAAATTCATGTCGATATTTCACCCAAATTTCTATTTAGAACCTTCAAACGCCTTGCAGTGATATCACTGCAGGGGCGCATACTAGAAAGGCTGCATGGACCCTTATAATTTTTCAATGCAAGTAATAGAGGGCTCGGGGAGCCACGGTCCAGTTCTGGTTCTTCTTTTGAGCCTATAACAGCTAGGACCACCTACAGAATGCCCAAGAACGGTCGTGAGAATCGTCCCATGCAGTTGACGTCTGAACCTCTTTGGCGTTAGATTAATTGTGAAAATGACGTACCAAAAGCGTTAGATTATATATTTTTGAGACGAAACGATGTTATTACAATATTAGGCCTACTAAAATATTATTGAAGACTCTTGAGATACGAATGCACTATATCTTGTATATCAAAAGTGCTTGGCATTCAGAATTTTGCCTGTGATATTATCTATTGCTTCAAATGAAAATTTTTAAACTACAGAGAATGGTATTGGCAGATGTGTGACTGACTAGCACTTTTGATAGGCAAGTGAAGAGCACCTAGAAATCAAGATTTTTCAAAAATTAGGGCACTATCTCTTGCATATCAAAAGTTCTTGGCATTCAGAATTTTGCCTGTGGTATTCTATAATGCTTAAAATGGACAATTCCAACCTACCGAGAATGGTATTGGCAGACGTGTGAATGGCTAGAACTTTTGACAGGCAAGTGAAGACAACCTAGTAATGAAGATTTTTCAAAAATTAGGGCAGTATCTCTTGTAGATCAAAAGTGCTTGGCATTCAGAATTTTGCCTGTGGTATTCTCTTCTGCTTAAAATTGATATTTTTATCAAGGTGCTCTTTTACCTGTCCCAAATGTCTACGTCACCGCTAGTGCCAAATATTTCCCGCTTTTGTCAACTCAACGTAAATTTAGTTACTCTGAAACTGATATCTTGCCGTATCACGTACGGGATTAACGCTAAGGAGGTTAATAAAGCGAAAATCGACAGATTCGAGTCCAACTGTACCTTGTTATCCACTGAAATGACACCATTGGGAGGTTTTTGCCTGTCCATCGTCAAATCCGAGCGAAATACCGAAATTAATTTTTGGCAAAATTTCGAGATTTTTCGTGTTGGTTATTTAGTCCAGTTGTTTTTTTAGCTAAGAAAACGTTATTTTCTCGGATCTACTGTACTTTATTTTTGAACCAATTGAAGCCCATTCGATGTCTTCTAAGAACCTGCAATTAAACCTTTGATATCTCTCGGGCCCTCCGACTTACTGCTAGTTTTTATGTAGTCTTTGTCATCCATACTAAGAGAATGCGAGAAATCGTTTTAGGCCCCTAGTAGAAAAATCGACAAATTCGAGGCGAATACGGCCAAAATTTCTGGTGCAAAGGCATCTCTGATCGTATCAGAGCTCAACTGTCTTGGTCGAATGCATCGACGCTTTAATCCATTATATAGTCCTGTTTATAATTTATTGACCGTTAAGCGATTATTAAAGAGCTGCTTTCTCCTTAAAATCAAACCCCTTTTCTCCAGACAGACGTTGGAAGAACTGAAGCCGATCTTCGCCGAGATCTGTCACATGAAGGGCAGCACCGACGCCATTCCCGTCATGCTTGTCGGCAACAAGTGTGACGACGTGACGCGAGAGGTGACGACGCTCGAGGCCGCGACCCTGGCAAAGGCCTGGAAGACCGGATTCATGGAGACGTCGGCAAAGACGAACCACAACGTCCAGGAACTCTTCCAGGAACTACTGCAACTGGAGAAGAGGCGGGCGATGAGTCTACACCTGGACGCCAAAAAGTCCAACTCGAGGCTCGGAACGGACAGATTCAAATGCCTCGTTATGTGATGACGTCAACCGATCATATTCTATCCCATCGGACAGTGGCGTAGCCAAGGGGTTTGGGGTTAATCCTCCCTTGGCTGCCGAAAACAAAATATTTTAATGAGTTCCTATGCATTTTTAATTTAGGGACGCGACGCACCAGGGGTCAACCCCCTGGTTAACCTGGCTATACAGTGTAACGGCTTAAGAGGTGGCGACCGTTTTGCTTGTCAGCAAGTGGAAGGGAAAAAATTGAGACGAGGAGATGATGACCTTTTTTGCTTGTCAAGATTTTTTCCGAAGTTGGTTACGGTCTCAAAACCAAGTCCTCCATTACGGAAATCCTGGCTACGCCACTGCCATCGGAAATCTCGGCTTTTTCGAAATTCGCCTTCGAACTGTTCAGATATCCGCAGCACAACAGTCAACGGCAAATTCAACATCCATGCAACGAAATACTATATTAGGCCAAAAGTCACATGACCAGGAAGTCACGTGCTTAAATATGAATGAATTACAATTACTATAAGGTAAAGAGGGACCTACAAAAAACATGGAAGAAATAAATGCTGCCCCAAATAAATGAAAATAATGCCCCAAGACCAGACATGAGAAAAGCTGTGTTAATAGCAGCAGTTGAAACAGGAATATAAAGGGCAACACTAGACCTTCTAGTAAGTACACTGTAAGTTAGCACTTCTAGTAAGTACACTAAGTACTTCTAGTAAGTACACTAAGTACTTCTAGTAAGTACACTAAGTAAGTACTTCTAGTAAGTACACTAAGTTAGCACTTTTAGTAAGTACACTAAGTAAGTACTTCTAGTAAGTACACTAAGTTAGCACTTCTAGTAAGTACACTAAGTACACTGTAAGTACTTCTAGTAAGTACACTATGCAAATTTGCAAAACGAGGAGAATGTTACAAATCGACTCATAATGCTACAGCATATTGGAGAATTTAATTCCTGCAACCTCTTATCCTCAAATAAATTCCGACATTCTAATCAACAATTTGTCTTGGCATGGAATGTTTCTGCAGAAAGAGAAACACTGGAAATATAAAGCGGAAAGCAGCAATGAGACGGTCGCTGAGTTCATTTAGAATATCATCATCATCATCATCATCATCATCATCATCATCATCATCATCATCATCATCATCATCATCATCATAAGTTACACTGATTACAATAACAAAGAAATCAAGCACTAACTACACATTACTAACCAGACACAGAGTCCTAAAAGTAATAACTTATTTCCCAGGATAAACACAGGTATTCTTAAAATACTGTCTCTCATTGGATTGCGCAAACGAAGCGTACTTCAATGAAACCTATCGCCAAAGTATTGACAGAACCAAAGTCTCTAAGTAACAAAATATAAAATTAAACTTTCCATTTAAAGTTTTAAAAAGCAAAATACCGTTAAACACAACAGCAGATCAGCAACAATCTGGCCGTTGATTACAACCCTTCCTCATTTCTGACGAGTGAGAGTCTTAACAGAGACAGAAGTTACAAAGGGCAACTGGAAGAGCTGCATTGAGAGATGTTTTACGTTGAAAATGCTTACAGGCTGTTGCCCTCCGAACGGCATATCTAGGATCGGGTGATATCACTTCTATTGAAGAACAGAATGACAAATGCATTTCAAAACAACACAAATGGGAAAATGTTGTCGTCTTCTAGTTGAACACAAATGCAATCACATACTGAACATCAACTGCTGATTTTTTAAAATAAAATGTACTCTTTCTTAACAGTTGAAGCCAGGGTGCTGTGTGAGAATCGTTTAGAAGTTGAACATGGCTCTAGTCACTCGAATGCACACAGTCTATGGTTACATTGTATGCTACAAAACTGGTTCACAGAGCAAGAATCTGTGACAGTGTCAAAAATGTAAGTTTAACATTGAATGAATTAATGTCAAAAAATGGAAATTCAAGAGAAATATGTTGAATAAATATGGAATTTCCCATGTCGATTAAAGTTTCTCAATAATTACAAACGTCAATTCGATCACAAGAAACATTTATTGTGCAATTTTACAAACAAATACTAACACCATAATAATAATCATCATTTACCAGCTTATAAACTTCCTGCAGAAAAAAACCATGAATAACCCAATAAACAAGCAGAAATTCAAATAGATTTAGGTTTAGCATTAACTTTTCTTTCCATACAACAAATAGAATTTACGCTGACATCGGTTTAAAGTTCAATGCATTGATCGACAAAACAACAGAAAGAAAAAGACGTTCACAACGACTGTAACTGAACTGCTTTCATCTCTTTCAAATGCACCAAATTACTAATTCTTTGCTCCTGACCAAATAATGCTGAGAAATCAAAGACAGCTGACATTGAATGAGGTGCAATGGTTGACCAGTGAAAATCCAGGAAGTTGAGTTCCCTCAAAATCTGACTTAAGCCCCAAAATCAAATCTATCGAACAACTCATCACATTTTAAACACTGCATTTTGTGCAAAACAGAGACCGATCAAGAGCTGAACTCTATTCCAATAAACTCTGGATTTCTCTAAGGATTAACATTGTCAACTGCACATTGAATTCACTGAAATTCCTTTGCTAATAAAATTCTCCCAGATCAACAAAACCAACCGATACAATATTTACAACTGAATCTGTGTCAGAATGTTTGAACGTTGATCGAGATGCAGAGTGTGGTGTGGGGGGAGGGCAGTCACCCCCTGCTACTGCCCATCCCATACGGTCAGCGCTCCATCCATAAACAGAAGATTCTGAGTGGGAAGTGGAACGCACGGCACCTGCATCGATGACATCAGTGATGACATCATCACGTAGCTGCTCTCTTTTCCGTTGTCGGAAAATGCAGGTGAAGACTAAAGAACAGAATCATCATCACTGCTGCAAATCTGTAACTCATATATTGCCACAATAGGCCTTCATATTTAAATGCAAGTGCCATGAAAACTTAGTTGTTCAAAAATAGAGATAATAGAACTAAGAAAACGACAGCAAATAAGGATCAACCAACTTTTAGTAACATAAAGTTGAAAAGCAAAAATATCCAACTGCACATGGGGTCTACAGCAGCACAGACGCTAAGCTACAGAAGCTGAACTGTTTCCAGATGTCTTCTAGTAGATGGAGAGAACAGCTGAATTCAACGCAGACCTGATGAAGAGAAACGAAAGCCAGAAGATCGTTCGTCAGTTTCCGGTTGGAATGCATCAGCTCCGTTAAACTGAACGGAAAAAGTCAAAGACAAAGTCAAATCACATAAACCACACAGACGGCAAATGGTTCAACAGTTTCTCAGAATTCTAAAACAGCACCTCAGGCCACAATCACAACTTCAGCCGAGAGGTAAACCCAGTGGCCAGAAACACGGCCAGTGCAACTCACCGCAACAAGGGAGATGCTAATGCAACGAAAACGAATCGATTGTTTACGCTGTGCACAGCATCATTAACAGACGAGTGGCACGATGTAAAAACCATCAAGTAAACAAAATATTACAATATTTCCATTAATTAATCATGATTTTTGAGTCTAATGTCGAAATTTTTATTCTTTGAACTTTTTATCATCTATTCAAAGGCATGAAAACGATCAATTGTAACAATACACGGAAGCGGACAGCAATGCTCTTCAGCAGAATCATCTGGAGATAGAATCCGGTCGGAACAAACCTCTCCTTGTGACAGAGTTTCTGCACGGCAATCCGATGACACACCTGCTGGTTGACGGTCGCATTGAACAGCGGAATTCCGAAGCAGCAGTCCAGGAGAACCCACTCGTCCTCGACTGACCCGGCGTCCGAAGACACCGCACTGCTCGGACGCCCTCTGGTGGTCGACGAACTGAAATCCAAAACGAGCTTGCTTCTATTCGGACTGAACGGAGGAGGGTTGTTGTCGACTCCGGCCGTCGCAGCCTGCACTGCCTCGGGAGGCCTGTCCTTTGGCCTCGTGGAATCGGCCTCTTGGCCGAAATTCTGCTCCGAAATCTCACCGCCCTCTACCGGTTCTTTTGGTGAAAACAAGTCATCAGAAAAGCAGGAGATTGTCTCTGGGTCGTCGTTGATGTTCTGTCCAATGGCGTCGCTGCGATACAAGTTGCCCGGTTTGACAAATTCCGTGCGACGGACGCGACTCTTTTGGCCGGTCCTCAGCATCGTCACGTAACCACACGTGTGTCGAAGGTCAACGCACTCGTCCAATCGCTGCACAGCGCTGTGTTGCTCCAAAGACAACGAATCTGCAACGCGCAGACACACACACACACACACAAACATCACAAGACCAAGATGCAACAGTTTGGAAATCTCAGTACTCTTTGAGAGAACAAAGTCAGTCGATTGATAGAATAAAGCAGCTGCTGAAAGGAAGACACAAAGACAGCAATGCATCTTTTGAACACTGACAACCACCTTCTTCTTCTTCTTCTTCTTCTTCTTTCTTCTTCTTCTCTCAGAGTGTCAAAGGATCAAAATAAAAGCACAAGTGACACAGGCAATTTTCAGAACAAAAACTCAACCAAGGGAATTTTAAATTCTGGCAGATTTAAAAGGTGCACACAGGTGAAAAATTTAAGGACAATTAGAATGGATGATCTCATCAAATCTCTTCACTTATTTCTCCCATTCAGAGAAATGCTAGTGAACTGATGAAATAATATAGCAGTTGAATAAATGACACGTAATCATTACCCGCCCTATCATCCAACATCAAAGGAAATGGAACGTAAGCATCTTGTCCTTCATGTTGAACCCACCCATGACCCTACAACAGTCACCACATCAAACGTCATCTAAGGGAGCTCATATTTGAGGAAAATCAAACGATCATAAGTTCAAATTGGTGCTTTTTAATGACAATTCTGATGACCTTTCTGCATTAGCCAAAAACCCTTCTCTGACCCACGATGACCCAACTAAACTCCTCTGATCCACAATGACCTAGCCAAGCTTTTCACACATCTGAATGATGGAATGCAATAAATGAAAAGACAGCTAAATGACTGTCCAATAAACTCTTACATTTTCACAATGGGCAGAATTCCCAAGAGGGCATCCAACCCCAAAATCCATTCAACCAGTTATCAATTAACCAACCCCAGTAGTAACCACCAGGCCAAACCACTGGCTTCATTTGCTGAAGAAGTCGGAAAATGTCCAATTCAAATTACAGGAGGCAAAGCAAATAGAGGGATGGGAGCACACCTGAACCAGAATGGCAGAATGCGAGAGGGCGTCATTCAACGTCAAGAGGATGTTTGATGTAGGAATAACGGCGGGGTCATGACCCCAAGTTGTAATCAACAGACGATCGTACTCCTGGATTTAAAAGATCAAACCAAATCAATTAAATTTTCCATGAAATCTTCAAAATTTCACAACTAAAGGTAACAGAACATCAAATTGTAGCACCAACAACATCAATTTATGTAAAAAATTCAACAACAATAACTTATCTAAAAATTAACAAAGTAATTTACATATTTTATCAGACAAATTGAAAAAAACGTCAACATAAACATTTTAAATGAGTCTGAATGCAATTATAAGATGAATTTTCAACACCAGTAAAATAATTCTGATAACTGTGTTCTAGCACAGATATATGAAACTAACAGAAGAGAAAATCTGGGTTACATTTGTAAAAGGATAATATGCAGAAAACAGTGTTTTTGTGATGCCATCAGACTGGTCAAATAGAATAAAGTGAAACTGACAGCAATGAGTAAATAAGTAAGTAAACCTGGAATGCTCTTGGAAGTCTTCGTAGCTTGGTTCCCTTTACGAGAAGTAAGGAGAGCGGACCATTTCCAGTTAAGTGGTAGATAAATAACTTAAACCAGATGGAATTCACCTGTCAGGCAAACCAGAACACGGCTATAAAATTCCTTCAACTCTTATCCAATAAATCTCAACAGTTTCAGAAGATTCTTTATCACAAAACAAGAATGAATACGTCGAAAGAGAACAACATGTCAAAACACTTCAGGGACTGTAAACACTTACATGAAAACAATTTCACAGAATAAACTTGAAACAGAAAGTGCAGATATTAAATTTGGAATCAGTGACCAAATTAAACAGAAGATCTCAATATAACAGTTACTGAAGTCAAGACCTAATACTAAGCTGATGCAAATGCTACTGGACAACAAATTTTCCAGATAAAATCCACCCAAAAAATATGGATTCAATGAAAAACATTGAATCGATCATCTGCAAACTCATCAATAGAATAATTCCGTATTAAATGGAACCCGCTGTCTGTTTTGAATTTGAGACAAAGACACTCAAGCAAATAACCTTTGGTTCAAAGTCTTACCTCTGGGATTGCAGGTCCAATGTGCTGTGGCACGCTGCTGCTGACGGGGCGGATTTCATTGCTAAGGGGAGCCACGGATACCAGAAGCCTAAAAGACAATTTAAACAAAATACAATGATGACACAGTCACCACATAGCCAGTCACCAAGTCACTCCACAGCTAAAAGAACCAACTGCCAGCACTCAGTCAGTTTCAGCTTAACAAAATAATTCTGCTGGATAAATTCAGCAGACAGACAGGCAACTCTAGCGGTAATTCTCTTCTCACAAACCACAGTACACATGCAAACACCTCAGTCAAACAGCTGCTCACAAAAAGATCTGACAAGGGTCAATTAATTAAAATAAAATAATAACGTAATTTTCACTTAATGCTGTCACATTGCTTACTCAGCAATATTTAACTAAACTGAATTCTTCACGCTCACAATCCATGCATTAGAGGGACCAACTCGATCGCCAACAACCAGACACAGTCCCTACATATAGTGTTCATCCTTCTAAACATCCATAGTGCATTATATGACGAAACACAAGCTAACACCAAACAAGCGAGAATAAGACATGGACATACGAGTAGTTCTTGTTCAGGACTCTTGAACACGTGCTGGGATCGAGACCAAGGAGACTCTCACATCGCAAGAGATCCATTCCATGACCTGTCCCGTAGCAGTCTGGATCGGTTGTTATGTCCTTATTGTAGCGCAAGAAACGGATTGTGTCTCTGAGGCGGATCGCGTGGTCAAAGTAGCGCTGTGCCTCCCCCTCCGCCACACTGTCGACCTACGACCCAAAAATAAACCACAAACTGATAAAAGAGTGAATGCTGATAACCAGCGACAACAGCATATATTATCAAAATCATGTGAAGGAAAATAAGTGAAAGAGAAAATAAAATTATCTGCACAAATTCAATGACAGAACAAAGACATAAACATTTAATTATGACTCCAGTATAGAGACATTCCTTCATCTACGTAATTTTCCTATTAAAATATCTCCATAAGTTACTTTACATTCACTAATTTAAATGTTTTCATATACTAAATAATTGTTACGGATTACACGCATACAGAGTTGTTGCACGATTACAACGTACAAAGTCTAGTTTCTGTATTCTAGTTAATGAACATCGTGGCAGAGATCGTGGTTCAAGTAAACCTAAAGAAGGGAACCAGCGTGTCAAAGTATTTCAGAAGTTAAGTCAAAAAGAGCAAAACAACAAGTCACCAAACCTTTTCTAACTCAGCCAAGAAACTGTCAAGGGACTCGTCATTCAATTTTCCCACCTCAAACATTGTTACCGCATGACTTTTCAAACCCTAAAAGTGTCAAAACAATTGCACAAATCAATTCACAGCAGAAAAGAACAAAGACTGCTTCAAGAAATGTTAATTATAAAACCAAATCCATTTCAAACTCACAACATCGCTTTCAGTCACTTAATGAGACTCACTGGCGACAAGTTGCCCATCATCAGGAAAGCGGTAAGATTAGAATCAAAGAGAAAGGCAATTCGTTTGGAATGGCCCGAATTGATCAATCCAGAAGTTTCTGAATAAGAAAAGCAATAACACAAGAAATACAAACCTAAAGAAAACCAGAAAATGAACAGCGATGCTTTAAACACACAGCAATCCATCTGTAATGCAGGCGATGGCAGCAAAGTCTCGGCAATACAACAGACTCAGATAAAAAATAACGTCAAAAGTCACGGTGGACTCTGAATATAAATATCACAATTCAACTCTAATTAGAAATCTCAAAATAAACTGAAATCAATCAGAGAGTTCTATTTCTAACAACCGAAAAGGAATACCGGTGCCCTCCAGGCTGCAACTATCCGGTGAACTCATCTGCACCGGAGATACAACGTCATTGATCGTGGATCCCCAGTCGATCAGAAGCTGATCCTGTGTTGGTCTGAAAAGAACAACAACAACAACAGACAACAAGTCCTTTAAGGTCCGATGTATTTTTTGGGGTTCTGAGTCAGTTTGGCCTTTTCCTCGGGAATGCTCTTCCCCTGGTATAAATAATCCAGCAACTGTTGATTCTATGGGCCTCTTTTGGAAGCAACCTGAAATTCATCTCTTTATAAATATGCACTAATTCTGAGTGATTCTTCAGAAGAGGTGCTATATAAATATTCTGTTACACTGCATTGTAATATAAGTAATGTAAAAATTGCTATTCTAAGATTTTGTTTAAAAGAACTAATTTTAAGTAATGATTATAATCTCCAATATGCTCTAAGTATTTCAGCAGCGAAGGAGCTACACAAATTTGCACAATCAATTCCAAATGCATTCAGAAATTTGTGAAAGTAAGTAAGTAAATAAGTATAACAAACTGACTTTTTAGCCATTATGCTCATCTGCTCAATGTTCTTCCATGATTCATGTAAGTTGTCAAAGTTTGCATCGCATCCTTTCTTCTTTGCAAATCCAAGACGACAAAACATGGAAACAGCGTTCTAAACGTACGGCAAGACAACTCGTAAGTATAACGCTCCTTCAAAACAGACAACGTATAAAAGAAAGCAGAATACATCCACTACAAGTATGTCCTTTAACAGGCAAACCAGTTTGAATAAAATGATACAACCATCCTGAAAACTACAGTCAAAGTCAAATAAAATCATACTCAAGGAATCACTCAAATTGTGCGACATCCTATACAGATGATATCAACAGGAGTTGGACAGCGTTTACGGATATTAGCACCTCATTATGTCCTCTGCACCAATGCATTATTAGAACAACACGTAACCAGCAATGCATGAGCAGATGAGCTCCAAGCTAAGAGAACGAAAAGATCAGACATACTTTGACCAACTGAAGATCTATCTCCAGAACTTTAGCCAACTGCAAATAAACAGAAGAAACCTTACAGGACACAGTTAAAGCTGCTAATACAACACTACCAAATAAATAAATAAATAAATAAATAAATAAATAAATAATATATATATATATATATATATATATATATATATATAAAATATATATATATATATATATATATAACAGGCTCCATGAGCAGTTGGTTGGTTGGTCTTCGTACCTCAGCGATGCTCGTGTGTTCATCGATTGAAACAAAGATTTTGTAGAGAAGCGTCTCAAAGTAATCGCCGAGCACTCGATTCATAACGAACCCTTCGAGCGGAGGAACTGCAGTCAAACAACAAAAGATCACTCTCAATATTTCATAGAATTTCTTTTTTACAGTTAAATTCATCAAATAAAAACAATTTCCTAGAATTTAAATCAAAAATTTCAAAAGCCAAGAGAGACCTCTTTACCATACATTAAAATTTAACACGACTTCAGCCTCGAAATTAAACACAAAGAAACTGATTGGTCAGCTGATTGAATGATTGATTGAACCAGTGCTCAATCAATGGCTCCTGACTGATTAAAACCAAAGGTGACAACAGCATGGAACTAAGTCTTACCCACGATAAAATCATCATCGGCAATTGGAACGTCGAGATAAACGAGTCCTTTTCGATATAAGCCTATCATCAAAATACAGACGCTCAAAATCTTTGTAAAGAAATGAAAACCAGTGTTTTGTGTAAAACAGGTCCTTTTCATTAGCAGCACTTCAAAAGTTTCCGTAAAATGGTATTTCCAATTTAGATTTTGTATTTTATAAGTTTTCTATTTACAATAATGATTAACTGCAGCACCAGCACCTAGTTATGGTTAAGACTACGGTAAGTGCAGATGCTTTCCTATCATTTCACAACACTGCAGAGTAAATGGCACAACATTCTGTTACACCTTAGAATAAATGCGAGCGCTTCTGAGTGCTCATCCAGAATAGGCGCTACATAAATGCCCTGTCACATTACATTACAAATGGCTATTCCAATGCACATATATTTTTAGAATTCTATAAGTTCTGCAATAGACAGTGATGACTGTGGAAATTTCCCAGAATTGAGTGCTTCTGTCAATCTACTGAAAATTTTAATTTATTGACTGATTGACCAAAGCTCAATCACTGTATAAAAAAAAACAGTAGCTTAACGATCAAATATTGAAAATGAACCGACTGTGAAGAACTGTGAAATCCATGTCCCCAGCCGTGTTTGGTCCTCGGTCAATGATTCTATCTATCGCCTTCTTTTCATCCACTGAACATATCTATGCCATCAACAGAGATAATAACAATTACAACAATATCATTTATATTAATGCCTAGAATGAATATAAGAGATTCAAGGAACATCTTATAATGACTTACAGTACTTTATTTACCTGATTAAATCAATTTTTCTTAAATTATTATTATTCTAAAAACACTCTTAAAATGTTACCCTCTTACATTTAATGTCACTTTGTTGCTGCTAAGAACAACTGAATCATTTTCTAATAAATATCGATTCATAACACAGAATTCTTTTGCAATGAGCTTTCAACGATTTTTCCCAAAACAATCCTTTCATTGGCTGTACAAATTAAAGAGGTCTGCTTGATAACCAATCTCCTGCCAATAAAAAAAGCTCGCCTGACCTTTGACCTAGACTAGTTTCTGTTCTATCCCGTCCAACAACCACAAGTTAAATCACACATCTCATGTATTTACACATACTAAATGTATGCATCAATGCATCACAATGGTTACTTAGTCAAACCGTCTCGTGCACTTCGTCACCTTGATGTCTTCCTCAACAATGTATCCAGTCTGAACAATCCACCAGTGGTCGATGACAACAGACTCCACCGGTTGTCGTGGCAACAGCTCCTTCACAGGACGCCGGCGAAAGAATTTCTACAAACAATTCAAAAGCAAAATGATCTTCTGGGACGAATGTTCGCTTCGAATTTGCATTTATCCGAATAGTGTTGGTCAAAATGAATACAAACAATTGTCACGCGATGTTCAAAATGTCCATACAGTCTGTAACACATCTGTGTGTGTGTGCATGTGTTGTGTTTGTTTAAAGACTAATTCCTCAGCTTCGTAAATTCAAATGCCGGCAAATGAACTTGTTTCTATTGGCCAGCTTTCAAACGGCACTGCACAAATTTATTGCATGCGCGCTAAAAGAGTAATTCTACCCATTTCCGCTCTACTTATTACTTATTTGATGATTCTTCTAAGTTACAATAGCAGTGCAGAGCACAATTGCTGACCGCAATATGACGATTTGCAGCAGGAGGGGCTCACATACACTATTGTAGGGGTAGTCAAGGTCAAGTGCCATTTACTTACAAAGGCTTTGTTACTACATCTGAACAACACTTGCAAAACCACCATAGGTCTATTTTAAAAAAATAAAAATTAAAGTGACCAAACATGAGAATCTTCATTGGTTGAGAGCTTTCAAATATTAAATTTAATATTTAAATTGGACTGATGCAGACACATTTAAAGGCATGACCAAGATGCTGGTCTGAATAACCAACCAAGACAGATGAGATCACGATGGTTATACAATGAGTCAATACTGCACAACTGAGCCACAGCAGGGAATCAGTGCTGTCCAAAACACACAACAGAGAAATGACAAATGACAGCGTCTCACATAAATCCCAACTAACCCTTGATGATCGGCACTGGTTCATGATGTCAATGTACTGGTTGCGTCCTATGGCCATCAGTCGGAGACCTGTCAAATCCACAAGCAAGGAACCACGGTCAATGAACTCATTCATACGACAATGGCCACTCCAAAATGCAACATACTAACGGCAAGCATAACAACAAAGGCCATTGCAAGAAATTCTGAAATGCACCAAAGCAATGCACCAAATTCTAACAACATATGAACAGAAGAGTTCTGTCAGATGTCAATGGGCAAAGAAGTCACTAATCTAACTCTGAAACTCACAATCAGCGGCTGTAAAATTCGGGAGAGAATCATAGCTTTTTTCCTGCGACATGATGTCCATCATGATGCTGGTGTAATAAGCAAAGGGTGTCACTCTCAAGCCCTTGACCATGACGTCTGACAGGTGGTAAGGGTAGAGCATCAGGTGATCTCTACTGTACTTAAGTAAGTCCTCGTAGTACTTGCGCTCATCCTTTCTGATAGTTCTGACTAGAAAACCAAATGGCAAAAAACATTACAAACCAATCTATTAATCTAAACAAACACCAATGTCCAAGATGAAGCCTCCTAAATGGTTCTCAAAAGAGGCGTCTAGTACATGTCCAAATAATCTAATCAAAAGGCCATTACAAAGACCAATGGCTTATAAAAGCTCTTAAAATTTACAGAGTTTAAGAAGAAGAATTTATTTTTTTCACAAAACATACATACATACATACATATTCACATCATGAATGTATTTAATGCCATAATGCACACCTAGTATATTTGCGGTATAAGAAATTAAACTTATATCTAACTTACACTGAGTAACAATGAACTAAAATGAAAAGAAAACAGTAGAAAGAAAAGTTCTACATGGAGATAATATACATGATAAGTTGTACATGAAGCTGTATGTGAAAAAAGGACTACCTAAGGAATCACAGATCCCGAAAGGTGGTAATCCTAAAAAGACTGAATAACATAATACTATTACAGCAAGTGAGGACATTAAGTAATATAGCTAGGTGGAGTTACCTGATTGAAAATCAAATAATTATACGACATAGGTTAAATAAGGTAATTAATTAGTTAGACTAGTGAATGAGTTAATGAGAAGTCAAATAATAACCAATGTTTCCTTTGTATCTCAGCTGATTTTTTACGCTGAAAACGACTACCAGTTTCTCGTATTCACGCTGTGAATTTCCAAGAATCTGAAGCAGAAAAGTCAATATCCAGTATCAGATTTGAAAATCATCCCAGTTGCGCCCCATTGCCAGTGGAGTCAGCTGAAGGCATTTTCATGCACAGAACTCCTTTAAGCTACTCGGATCATTACAAAACGCCGACAAGCACCATAGACAGTCATTTACGGCGCTACATAAATTTCGTCATAGTTTATACCCGACGATCAGATCGTTCAAATACCTGTTTAACATTTTGGGAAACGCGAGGCCAGAGAATGTTTTGTCGGATGCTCGCGTCTCAACCTCCGCGTTCATAATTAATTAAAACAATTTATAAAAATTCCTTTTATTATTAAATAAATTTCCTATATTTTAACATCAACAGCGCACCCAATAACATAGACTGTTATCACTAATGGACCAAATTCGGTGGGAATGGACATAGACTTTCATGCATTCGTTTATTTATGCTTTGAAATTGTTTCGAAGTTGTCTTAGAATCCTACACTTTCAATTACCTATCAATTTCAATCCAACTTGTATTCTCTGAAGTAAACTAAATATAGATGTCTTAATTTAAGAATAAGGAATTAGCAGATACTATGGTATTTAAAACGCGCGCAATATAAATTCACAAATGTACTTGCCTATATTTGTCCCATATATTTGTCCAGTCTCGTGTACAATGAATTATATATTTTCTTTGCTTAAAGCATATATCTTCATCAACGCGAGTTTCTGTAATAGAGCGCTATATAAATTTACCGTCACAGTACTCTTCGATCTGTCAGCATGATGGTGGGAAACTTGGAAGAATAATATTATTCCTCCAAAGTGGGAAATGACGAGAAGAAATTCGTCTTTCAGGTTGGGGCCCGAGATTTACCAGACGCCCAACAAAAAGAGGACATGAATGGGTGTATTAAGAATAATGCGTGGCTAAAAGTGTTCTGCGTCACTTGCAAGAGTCATTTTCTCAGCAGCTATAACAACCTAGCATCACTGCCCTTTGAATATATCTGCCATTGCCTAGCTGATCATTCACCTTTCCTATGGCTATTTTAAAAAAGACTAAGCGCCTAAGAATAAGCAGCTACCGCTGTACTAAACTGAAAGCACGAGATTTTACTTACTTACTTACATTGACAGAGAACCGCAACGGAAAATTACTGAAGGACATCAAGGTCGCTCTTCTCGCACACTCCCTATGACACATGCTGATTTAATGCAAATAATTATTTTAAATACAAGATAACATTTGCGTTCTTTCCAACATAAATTCATATTTTGATTGTTATGAGAACATTTCCGTGACATATGAATACAATTTCCAGAAAGTTTATTATTTTTTGGGCCAGGGCTGATAAATTATCCGCCCTCGACTCGAGGAAACTACACGATGTTCCCCATTTATTGGCACATTCGATACTTTCATATATTGATTCTAATTAGAGTTACATCTAAAACCGAATACTTAAATCAATTATGCAAACAAATGTGGGAACGCAAATTTATTTATCCCTTTTTTAATGGATACGTGTATTTAAAAGGACAGGTACTAATTAATATTCATTACCAGCACGTGAATTAAGCTGTATTTGAGCATGAGACAGTGCTTCCGCCAAATATTTATGGCAGATCTACTAGTTTGATATTATCTATTACATTTTTGGATTTAAAATTTTTGTCTGCGTGTAAAATTCTGTATAGTTTCAGATATATCTATTCATTTTGACCTCTTAATTGATATAAAACCACTCAAAATTTATCAAATATATGAGAATATGAGTGGTTAAACAGAGGCTACTAGATTGATTTGAAAATAACGACCTTTAGTTATTCGCAGTCTACCGCCTGTTTTAGGAAATTCTAAATCGTTTAACCAAAATTTTGGAAACTAATACAAAGTTTGCCACAAAGGCTGCCAATTAATGTAATTTTAGGCACAACTGAATTCTGTACGTTAGCAATTAGCTGATCTAAATCTAACGGTTTAATAGAAAATCGCCAACGGCAGCAGCGGTCAGTCGCTGGTGAGTTGAGACAAAGGTGGTCGTTGTTGATTTGACAATTAAAAGAAGAAACTCTTCGTAGTTTTTCGTTAACGTCTCGGGCTTTCAGTTCTTCTGGTGTCGTGATGTTAATGACTGCCTCCAAGGCAATCACAATCATTGAGAATTTCGGGCCGTAAACGCAAGAAAAAACGAAGAAATGCCGTCATTATCAAACGCCAACAAGTCAGTATTCTGCTCTTCTTCTTCAGTAAAGTAAGTAAGTAAGTAGCCAAGTACAGTAAGTAGCAAAGTAGTCGAGTTATTGTAAGGAATAGCTAAACATTGCTGAAACATTCGTTTTACAGGAGCGCTATAAAAATTCACGAGACTTCTTGCCTCATTTTAAATGATTTTGTTCGCAGAGTTTGCGACTGATTCTATTTTGCAGACTGTGTGCCGAGAGGTTCTGTATAAAGCTGGGTCCAGGGCCTCGGCAGTGCTCCTGATGCTCCCCACACCGAGTACGTTTTGTCCGCTCGTAAGACGGAGGGCAGCGGTGTGGGGGTCACTAAAGAGCCCCCTGTCAGTGTCAAAGGTCAGGATCTAGGAGCGACGACGAAGGGAGTCGGTGCCAAGCGCGTCTACAATCTGTGCTTCACGGTGGGACTGGTCGATCAGCAGGTCATCTGGGAAACTCTGCTCGTTGGAGACGCTCTGTACATCGAGATTCCCAGCGACATTCTTCCGGAAGGTTCAAAGGAGAGGTATTCAGGCACAGTGGTTGAGATAGTTATTTAAATTCCATTTGTGGTTGATTGATTGATTGATTGATTGATTGATTGATTAATGATTGATTAGTGATTAATTGAGACATTGGCATCAGGTGAAATTTAGTTTCTGGGTTAAAATTTGTTTAGAATAAATATAGTGGTTCTCACACAGGGCAGATCCTATCTACAGAACAATGAACTAAACCATATTAATAATAATAATAATTATATTATTATTATTGTTGTTGTTGTGATGCATAAATATGTGGGTAAAATTTGAATTTTTTAAAGGAGAAAATGGTATATTCTTGATCTTTGAACTCTGTGAGTCTTGATTTGTAGTGAAATCTTTGGACAGATTGTTAGGCAAGTGGTTCCAAGGGTCATGAGTTGAAGAGCAAAGGTCATACCCAGTCTGTCCACATTTTAAGGGTTGTTATCTGTTTCTAGAAAATGAAGTTTTAAATTGGGTTTCCTCTGCTATTGGTTTTCTCAAAAGGAATTGATAATGAAATGTCTGTTCTTTTTTAGTAGTAATTTGTCTTTGTTGTGGTTTATGATTTAATGTTTGTGTCCTTGTGTTGTATGTTGACAATGGTTATATCTGATACTCTTCTAATTGTATATAGGGGTCCAGAATCGTCAGACATGTGACCCTCTACAGATATGTGAAATAGAGATATTGCCTCTTATGTTTGCCTATCCGGATATTGATTTATTTGTGAAAATGTTGTGTTGTGACTGATTTTGTTATGGATATGGCCATTGTGTTATATGTTATTCCTCTGAATATCAGAAATGCTGTTGTGTAGTGAGTGTTTCATGGCTCTTATGTTTTGACATTCTTTGTCATTTGATGCATAATACTTGGAATTATGCATTATGAATTACTTAGAATTGTTTGTCTGAATGTCTGCTTCGTGTGAAGTGTTGGCAGCATTTTATGAAATTTGGTTTAGTAATTTTATAGTTTGCTTCTATTGATACTTTGAATTGTGATCAGTTTTCTTTGAAATGGCTGACATATTGCTTTCGTTTTTCAGTTTTGTGACCTTGTTGGAGTACGCGGAAGAGGTTCTGCGTTGTCAACACGTAATCGTCTGCTTCAAGAAGAATCGAGATGATCGAGGTTGGATTTTGGTTTAATAGAAACCTAAAGCAGACTTGATTCCCTAAATTATCACCGATGTCAAGGTCTGTCCTATGTTTGTGTATTTCTCTTTTGTAGATTTTACGTGAGCATTTGCCAGAGTGTTATTTATGTTTTTTCCGTTGTTATTCTGTGCTTCATCTGTTTGATTTTAGCGTTTCTGATCCGGACATTCATGTTCCTGGGTTTTGCGTTGGTTCCACCCGGTGGCCACCATCTGGCCGTGTCCAGTGACTTGGTGTACCTTGCCTACAACATCCAGTCTGATTCAGAATCTGACTCAGACGTCAGCGAGGCCGAGTAGACCCCACCTCAGCCCCATTCCGGATTCTTCTGCTGCCAAACGAAGGAGTGGCATCTCATGATGGAATGGGGGACGCATCGCGACACAGGTCGATGGACGCAGAACCTCGGAACATGTTTATCTTTCTGCTCTTTTCGTTATAACAAACGCACAAAGACTGTTTGAATCGTAAAGACAAACCCCTGATATTGACGTTTTGATAAATTCCTTATCTGGACATTGTATGCTGTTGGTTATGCTGGTCGTGGTTCTCGTTATTTTGCTCTTAAGGTATTCAAAAGGTTCGTGACTCCAGATTGTGCGTTTGTTTCAACGAAATGAAGAAGGTCTTTGGCACTCCCTTTGCTCTCTTCCATCTCCATCTTCCATCTCCGGTGGAGGAGAAAGGAATTTGTGGAACTGAGCAGAGGACAGATGCAGCATTTGTGGCCGTTTGATAATGACCCATTTCTTGGTAGAATTTCTTTCTGTACCTGTTTTTTTCTCTAATTCTACGAATAATAATAAACAAAATTCTATCTTCGTTGGTTGTCGGAGTTTCATTTGTTAGATTAATTAATGATGGCAGTCTATGGATTCACCGTGTTGACTATTATTCTCAGCATTGGGCTCGACTCTTGTCATGGTTCTCGAGAGATAAAGCCTGCTGTGGGCATCACTGGTTCGCCACCTGGCGAATTATAGCCTTTTATGACAATACATGGAATTTCGTTCGATAGATGTAATAATAATAATAATGCACTTCTATAGCACCAGTTATAATACCTAAGGGTATCAATCGATGGTTCTTCAGATCCATCCGCAAAAGACCAGGTCATTCCATAGATCAGTCAGCAGGGCCGCAGAGAGGGGATAGGGGGGCAATTGCACAGGGGCCCGGCGGCATGCAGGGGCCCCGGTGATGATGAATTAACAATAGCATGAACCTGAAAAAGACTGGCAAGAAAAAAAGGTCGTCTTCTCGTCACGAGCACAGAGGACCTGGGAATGTCAGGGGACCCGGGCCCATCATGTTAAGTAATCTAAGGATAGCAGACTGAATTCCAAGAAGGAAACCTAAAGAGACGCTTAATAAGACGGGAACGAAGGGGAAAGACGCACCGGGTGAGGTACGCTGCGTCAGGTACTGAATTTGGTCACGAGAGGATCCTGTTTTCTGTCATCCTCCGACTGAGCTCCTTTCCTCACTGCTTTCCTCGCTGTTGTTCTAAAAGTAAGTAAGTAGAGGAGTTCAATTGAGTCCGACGTTATTATGCACTGGTTAATAACTATTTGCGGCTGTTATCTGGACGGCCTTCTGACTGTCCTTAACTTTGGCTCAAGTGACTGGGGACTGCGCTTAATTAACCATCGTCTCAGTCCATCTATTTTAGTATTTCCCCCATAACTGCGAATTCGTTGATTTATTTGGCGCAGTCAGACAGGAGCCAGAATGTCCCTGGACAGTTCCACCCCAACACAGGGTCGCCATTTATCTTGCGCCCTCTGAAGTCTAAAGTCGTTTAAAATATTCACTGCTATGTAAGATTGATGAGACTGTTAGGAACTTCCCCTCTTTCCCTCTGACTGATGATCTCTGGAAAGACCTGGTCTTCTGCGGATGGATTTTGAAGTACCATCGATTGATATCCGTGGGTCTAACAACTGGCGCTATAGAAGTGTATAATAATAATAATAATAATAATAATAATAATAATAAACTATTATTATAATATTATTATTATTATTATTATTATTATTATTATTATTATTATTATTATTATTATTATTATTATTATTATTATTAACTGGGCTCAACTTCGAAAATCAAATCAGTTGCTGTCCTTTGGGTGTTGACCGGAGTCTGTTTTTCTCTGCTAATTATTTTGCCGTTCAGCCAAAAACGTTTTTCATCTCTTCCTCGTGAACGAGACTGATTTGATTTTTCGATTGAGAATAGTTTGATCTTTTGATCTGGAGAGAGAGGGGGGGTCTGTAGGTGTAAACTTCAATCAAGTCTCTAGTGGCGGCTCCAAATGGATGTCCGGAGAGCCCCCGTGTTCCCATTGAATGCCTGCCCCATTGGTCCCCAAGTTGGGACCAATATACTGTACTTACTGCTACATACCTAGCAACAAACAATTGGCCCCTGCATGTTTATAGTTGCCTCCCCAACCCCCAAACTCCCACTTGCAAAATCCTGAAGCCGCCACTGTCCACCCCCCACTTTTTGAGAGGCTACCAAAGGGAAGGAGACGGCAAAGGAGTTGTGCCTCCATTTTTTCAGCGAAGTTTACGCCAGTCTCTACGCCAGCCGCATTTCCTCTGCAATGGAACAGTTTGGCAGCAGAGGTTATCTATAGGTGAGTGTAGAGTGAACAGCGACTAAGACACTTGACCTGCTCACCTGCATCACCTGGTCACTGAATCGCAGCATTCTAAGCACCTTACCATCTTTCCTATCGACTGTAAACCCACTCACCGCTGCTGCCATCATCATCATCATCATCATCATCATCATCATCATCATCATCATCATCATCACCGCCACCAGACATCGACAAAACAGTTGCTTCGTCCTAAGGGTAAACTATAACAGATACAGAAAGAAATATTGATGGCTATTAGGCTTTAGGGATAAAGGGCGA
The DNA here is from genome assembly GCA_018105865.1 of Metaphire vulgaris. NCBI lineage: Eukaryota > Metazoa > Annelida > Clitellata > Crassiclitellata > Megascolecidae > Metaphire > Metaphire vulgaris. The sequence continues at coordinate 13,768,399 of CM030858.1, read as the reverse complement.
GACGAGGTAAAGCGCACGATGCCGGAGGGGAAGGAGGAGGGGAAGGAGGAGGGGAAGGAGGAGGATGAGGATGCGGAGAAGCACAGTCGGAGTCGCTTTAGAAGTGGGGGGGGGGTGGGTGGTGGGTGGGTGGGGTGAGCGTAGCCTTGCTTTCTACGAAGAGGGATCTTCAGAAAATATCTAGATGATCCATCTCCCTCCCCTTCCCACCACCGCTCCTCCACCTCCTCCTCCTCCTCTCCCAGCCCCTTCTTGAATCGCCTGACGTCATAATACTTGCTGTATTATTGTTTGGCAGAACTGTGCGGTGCTGTGACGTCACAACAGCGCTGTTCAGATGAAGAATTGCAAGAAAGTGACGTCACAGTGAAGAGGAGAGCGATGAGTCATCAGAAACCAGGCGATTGCGAAATAAATAGCGCTAGAGAAATGCCTACATGGGACAACTGCGTCACTGGAAAGGCCTGTCTGAGGTTTGTTTGCATCATCTGACAATTGAAGACGGAAAACGGGACTAACAAGTTAAGCAGCTTCCCACTTGCAGATATAACTATTGTGCCACTTCAAAACAATAATTAATAGGCGACATTTTCACGGGGACCAGACAAATTTCCCGTTACCCTTTCAACTGGCATTTCCAAATCAGAGACGAGATTATTAGAGACAGTAGCGTTTCAGTTTCAGTAGGCGTTGGGCTCCTGCGAGAGACCATGGGGCCCATCTGGGCGCTTCAATGGGGTCCCACTTGGCGTTGCAGTTCAGCCATTGCGCTTAAAAGTCAAAGCGGTCTCTCCAGAACCAATTCCATTTTGGATCGATGTTTGACATTCCAGGAAACGGTCAAAACAGAAGTTTTGTGAATCAAAACCAGAAAAGTAATTTTTTTCCAGACTAATTTCAAAGAAATAAAATAAGAAAAAAACCACACAGAGACGCCCAAATGGACGACTGCTGACGTTTATCTGTTATTGAGATAATTTCTCGGAAGTAACTGAGTGCAAAGCGCTTTCAGTGGCGCGTTGATTGTGGCGAGAGAGGGGAGAGAGCTCGAGAGATAAACGAGAGAGAGAGAGAGAGAGAGAGACCAGAGAGAGAGAGAGAGAGAGAGAGAGAGAGAGAGAGAGAGAGAGAGAGAGAGAGAGAGAGAGAGAGAGAGAGAGAGAGAGAGAGAGAGAGAGAGAGAGAGAGAGAGAGAGAGAGAGAGAGAGAGAGAGAGAGAGAGAGAGAGAGAGAGAGAGAGAGAGAGAGAGAGAGAGAGAGAGAGAGAGAGAGAGAGAGAGAGAGAGAGAGAGAGAGAGAGAGAGAGAGAGAGAGAGAGAGAGAGAGAGAGAGAGAGAGAGAGAGAGAGAGAGAGAGAGAGAGAGAGAGAGAGAGAGAGAGAGAGAGAGAGAGAGAGAGAGAGAGAGAGAGAGAGAGAGAGAGAGAGAGAGAGAGAGAGAGAGAGAGAGAGAGAGAGAGAGAGAGAGAGAGAGAGAGAGAGAGAGAGAGAGAGAGAGAGAGAGAGAGAGAGAGAGAGAGAGAGAGAGAGAGAGAGAGAGAGAGAGAGAGAGAGAGAGAGAGAGAGAGAGAGAGAGAGAGAGAGAGAGAGAGAGAGAGAGAGAGAGAGAGAGAGAGAGAGAGAGAGAGAGAGAGAGAGAGAGAGAGAGAGAGAGAGAGAGAGCTTCGTCAGCAGGCGTCTCGTCTACGATTTCTTGTTTCTCATTTTCTTTGTCGGTAACTATTCTTATCAGTTGCAGAGAATCCTAACAACACCAAAACAATGATATTGCACTCTGAATATCGCATACAATTGCAACCATACATCTACGACAGTTCAAAAATACGGTAGAAGACGAACGAGAGAGAGAGAGACAGGCAGACAGACAGACATGCAAACAGACAGACAGACGGACAGAGAAGAGAACTGGAATTTCTCATTGGGTAAAAGAAGATCGGATAAGTAAGTAAGTAAACACGAAATTTCTATAGCGCTGCCCGAAAGCTTGGCGCAGTGCACCAGTTTATTCACGAGCGCTCAATCTGGGTGAAATCCAGAGTCCGTAGTCCGTGGCGAGCGATAGGGTAAAATGGAAACGCTTAATGAGGCGAATAGATTCTGCACTGGATGCTGTCTACTACAGCAAATGGAATTATTACACCGGATGTAGACCGTACATGTCATGTACAGTCTTATGTCGCGCTCTATTCGGTGCGAAAACGCCGCTACTTTTGAATTATGGCGGAATTTGACATTTGGTGAGGGAATGATCCCTTGTTATGAAAATTTAGCGCAAAAGAGAAATTCTTTCGAATTACTTATTTATTCGCCCGATCGAAAACACTTCCAATCCATCGCAAGCGCAGTCAGACACACACAGGGCGCGCATTCTTTTCATTTGCGCCATTTATTACTTATTAGTCTCGCTTTAAAAGTTGTTTCTAATGAACAAAATCGCACCCTAGTTCATTTGCAGTAGCGACGTCCAAGAGGAGAGACGAGTTCTCTTCAGAGTAAAAGCGAAAAAACGCAACAAACGTCAGAACTGGTTACGATCGATTATAAACAGGTCAAAGTCAACGCATAAAGAGAGAGAGAGAGGGGGGGGCGTCGTCATATTTATCAGAAATGTTTTCATGATAAGAAACTTCCTGGAAATTAACTCCAACACCTTTCCCGCCTCAACATGATTGACAGAACGTGTGGAGGGAATTTGTCCATTTGCTGCCAACGTCATTTTATTTCCCATTAGCCCCCCCCCCGAAGTGAAAGACGACTCAATTGAGCGCAATTCTCTTCCATTTCGCATTGCCAGTTATTTTCGTAGAAACAAGCAATAAATTGCCGAGGAATGTTCGTTTTCCGGCAGAATCCAGAAGAAGACTCTCTCGTTGATTTATAAGATGTAAGATATTGGATTCACAATAATTACAAGAACCAGACTACTGCTGCTGCTGCTGCTGCTGCTGCTACTACTACTACTTCTCCTGTTTGCTTAATTGTCTCATCCGCCGCTCTGACCTCTGACTTCTCTCTACGCAAATATGAGGGTCACGTGACCGACGGACCATTAATACAATCTGGAATGTTTTGCGTAAAGAGTTCAGCGCATTTGTGTCGACGTCTGCTGTGGAAATAGACGAAGGCTCGTTGGAAAAACTCACATAAAGACTCTGCATGCATTATTCCGTTCATAACGCCCATAGACTAAACAACGGTAGTACACGTCTGAAGGCGCTATAAAAATTCAAGCCATGCCGTTGTTTTCATCGGTGCTCTGTGCAGTCGAAAAACGATTGGCCGACAAACTTTAGGAATAAATCTCTCCGCTTCATCTCCTTCTGCTCCAATTCTAGACCCATATACAGTAATCGTCCGTTCTCTTTCACTAAAAGTCGAAGAGTATTTCAGTGTTTGCTGAATTACTGCTTCTCTTTGCGCATGCGCAGACTCACCGAAAAGACACACACACACATACATACACACACAGACACATGCACAAATAGTGAAGTGTGCAATGAACCGACGTGTCGTTTGAGGCGGGAATTTGAACGCGTCTTCGATGGATTTGTTTGTCGAGAGACAGTTGCAACGGATATAACTTATCAATTGAGGCGCTTCTGTTTGGACGTCTTCAACCAAAAGAGACATCGCGCTGCCTGCCTGCGTCTGTTAGACATTTAGTCGGGTTTCCTGAATGTCTAAAAGAGGTCATTTGCTGTCTGTCTCCGTTCTTTTGACCAAATGACGTCAGTGATGGCATATTCTGTCTACAAGATAGCAAACATTGCAGTCTTTTATTAGAGAGAGACTGAAAACAGTTCAGAAGCTTCGGGGAGCGTTTCGATTCGGCCACCTTCCGATCTCATTTGCCTTAAAAAGTTCAGGTTATTTTAAAGAAAATCGCCGCCTTAGATTAATATTAATTTTAAAAACTGCACCAAGATGTCTGCCCTCGCTGAAATGTGAATACCTAGAGTTTCCTGCATCGTCTCTGAGTTTATATCTTGTTAAAAGCGCCTTGAGGTCTTTGTTGTTATCGATACTCGAAAGTCGATCCTCTTCTACCTGAATATTCGTAGAAGCCTCATCAGCAAACGCCTGGAAAAACCGCCATGCAGGGAGAGCGCAGGGCGCTGACGGGGGGGGGGGCTTTGGTGGTCTGACAGGCAACTGAGGCAGGGATGGAGGGAAGGTGACTGCACCTTGGGTAGAATCAGGGAGACATGGAGACTACTAAATGGATGCTAATATTATTAATCTAGTTGTCCATGGTAGAATCTAATTTCGTTCACAAAAGCTCCTCTAATTAAGCATACATAGGACCTAAGACTTCTAATGACACAATAGTCTCCGATGCGTGTACCCCCCAGTTCCTCTGCCAATGAAGGGCGGCGCCTACTGGAGAAGACTGCGGTGGTGGGGGGTGGGTGGCAACGGAGGTCTTTCTAAGCATCTGGACAAACATTGCGCTGCCTTCATTCGCTTTATGCTTTGCGTTTAATCGCAGTGGGAAAACTGCGTGAGTTGTCCACTGTCGTGCGTTTAAGAACAGAGTAAACGGCAGACGGAGAGAGAGAGAGAGAGAGAGAGAGAGAGAGAGAGAGAGAGAGAGACCGGGCCCAGTGTGAACGTCGCTTAACGCTTCTTAGACTGCGACTGTTGTGACAGCGTCACTAGTTCCCATAATAGCTGTTAGAGAAAAAGACACTTGCGTCACGGGCGTTGAATTTTCTCTTCACACGCACAGTTCCCCATAGTAAGCAACGGACGCCGCTGGGGTGTGGGTGGGTGGGATGGAGGAACGATTTATGCAGCGCTATTTCGATAATTGAATTAAGATGGGACATCCTGTATAAACGAAAAGGAATTGCAAACACATTTTCAAACTGAAGAAGAAAAACGATTCAGGGTCTAACAGGCGCTCGGAACAAAAATATTTCCATGATTTGCAACACCAGAGAGAGACAGAGAGAAACAGGGAGAGGGAGAGAGAGACATAGACAAGAGAGAGAGAAAAAGAGAGAGATTTAATAAATCTAGGTCCAGAAAGAATGATAACGGAAGAAGGCTGCGCATGACGTCAGCGTAAATCATTGATTTGTCAGATTAATTTCACCGACCGTTTCCTGAGCACAAAGAATGATAAATAACAGATAATCAATTATCGTCCGACAGAATAAAAGTCGAGAAAAGCCGGATTTTGCCATTGCTTAAATCATATATTAGACAGAATACTCAAACCTTTATTTCTAAACAACAGACATCTATTTCCATGCGCGAATAGTCACGGCTCTGTTCCAATGATCGCAAAATGTTCAACATAATGTAGCCTACATATTGTCAATGTTACAGTCCGGGCAGCGAGCACTGCAATCAATCCATCAATCAATTCATCAATCAATTCATCAATCAATTCGCCAATCAATCGATCGACCATTGTAGATGAGGGTAGAGTGGGGAGATCGGTTTCTCTATTTCTCCAAAAATAAGCAAAGGAATCTGAATACTGTACACAAAAATTGTCAATCCGTAGGTGAGGGGAGCGGATGGGGTCACCAATCAGTGCATGGGGAGATTGAATATCACCCTTCTATGACAAATCAAACCATGATCTTAATTTAAATATGTCGGAGAAAATTGTTAGATTAAGAGTTAGATGCTCTGGCAAGAGACGAACTTTTCAAAGGAGTATTATTTTCCCACTGTAAAGTAAAAAAGTAAAGGTTTCACCCGTAGTTTCACCCGTAGTAAAACTGACGAGACAAATAACACTCTGCGCTAATCTCCGGTCGAGACATCCGAAGATACTCTCTCGTCAAATAATGACTCATTGATTTCAGTCACGTGCGTTTGGTTTCGGCGCCTGCTTTTCATCTCAGGTGGTTTATACATCCAAGATTTTCCGCGCATTCACCCTCCACACGCATCAAGCAAATGTATTATGCATGCGTTGGAAAAATCCACTGCAGACAGTTCGACCAACAGTTTGCAAAAGAACATTTCCACATATTGGTTGTTCAATTGTCTCCGTCCAAATATTTCGATTTCGTTTCAAAGTGGAGCTTGTGTTAAGACGAATCCTTCTAAGTAAAAACACAGTTTGCCTTGGAGGGGAGAGGGTTCGAACCCCCTCCCCCGCTACGAAGAGGAGAGGCGACAGTTACCCTGCAGGAGGGACTTAAAGGCGCGTCTGAAGTCGATGTTGAAGATGGTGTAGATGATGGGGTTGAGGGTGGAATTGATGTAGCCCAGCCACACGATGAAGTCCTGAATACGTTTGTCCGTCTTATCCCTACACACAGAACAGAAGGGAAAACGACGTACATGAGGAAGAACGGAAGCCAGCAGAGGACGAATACGCCCATGATGACCGCCATCGTCCTCGCCGTCCTTCGTTCCTTCGCCAGCAACATCTTCTGACGATTCTCCATGATCTGAGACAGCTGACTGCCTCTGCTGTCCAGTCGCTGTGACCCGAGTCTCAGCTCCGATCCGGAAACGACCAGCAGCTGGGTGCGGGCGTCGCCCAGAGGCGGACACCAGCCTGTCCCCCTCTGACTCAGTCGCCGCCGCAGGAGAGTAACGGCGGTGCTCTTCTTCGGCGGCGGCGGCTCCTTTCGTCCGGCGGAAGACGCCGTCGCAGCGCTGTGCTTCTTCGACACCAGTCGGATGCTGTCCTTCGTCTTGCTCCTTGTTCTTCGCGGGGACTGTCTGTTGGCAACGGTTGTCTTCCGGTCGCCGTTGTTGCTGTTGTGCAAAGTCTTGTCGGTTGACGTGTAATCGTCGATCGCGGGGTTCTGGGTGCCCATCATGAGGCCCTGGGTGTTCATGGGGCCCTCGGTACTCATGGAGACCTGCTGAGGCCCATGGGAGCGATCAGTGTTATCGTTTTCGCAAATGCCATCTAATGCACTGTTGTCTTTGTCGGCGACATTTTTCTTCGCTTTGCTATTCGTGTAATTCTTCTCACTTACGCCCCCCCTCCTCCTCCTCCTCCTCCTCCTCCTCCTCCTCTCCGTTTTGCCTGTTTGTCATTTCTTCTTTGTCGTCCACCGTCGATCGCCCTACCAAGGCTGTCTTGCGTTTTCTCTTCTCTGTTCCGTCTTCTTCGAGGCCTCCTCCTCCTCCTCCTCCTCCTCCTCCTCCTCCTCCTCCTTCTCCTCCTCTTCCTCTTCTGTCTCTCTCGGCCGCCATTCGACCGAGCCGAGTCAGAGGTTCGAGGGCCGCTCTGCACATTTCTCGGAGAGGCAGGGCACCAGCGTTGGATGGTGGCGGGGGCGTCGGGTCATTCGGGGTCAGAGGTCGTTCGGAGCAACGCGTTGGTTTAATCGACGAAGAGGTTGACCTCCTCCTCAGCCTCTGACGCGTCGCCAGATAGATCTTTGCGTAGAGGAAGACCATGATGGCCAACGGAATGAAGAACGACCCGGAGGCGCTGTAGACGACAAACCCGGGTTCGTCCGTCAACCGACACGACCGATTCTCTTCGTTGTACAGAGCGGAACCATTCGACGCGTTGTTGTTCCAACCGAACAGAGGAGGAATGGAGATGACGGCACTGGCCGCCCATACGACCACGATGGCGACCAGGACTCGCCGGAGGGTGCGCTTCTGGGCGTAGTTGATGGGGTCGTGGACGGCGCAGTATCGGTCGCCGGCGATGGCGCATAGGTTGAGGATGGACGCGGTGCACATGAGGATGTCGAAGGTCAACCAGAGGTTGCAGAGGACGGCGCCGAATAGCCAATGTCCGGTCACCGAGTTGGCGACGTGGAAGGGCATGACGAAGAGGGCGACGGCGAGGTCGGCCACCGCCAGAGACACGATGTAGTAGTTCTGGACGCTTCTCAGCGGACGGTAGGTGAAGATGGACAGGACGACGAGGATGTTGCCCACGACGGTCGTCACTATACAGACGGACATAAGGACGGCGAAGGAAATGGCCGCCGGGGTCAACGCTCTGGGGTCATCGGGCGACGACGACGACTCCATTCGCCAGGTGGCGTTCCACTGTAGCGTCGGCGCAATGCCCGTCGGGTAATGGCTGACTTCCGGTGTCTCGCCCAACGGCATCGATTCCGCAGCCATCGTCGACAGTAATTGTAACGACTGCGATTATAAAAAGAAACAGCTTTATTAATCTTTCACTTTCACTTTCAAACTCTGTCGTGTAATTAAGTGAAAGACAAAACTCAAGACAATCATTTATTTTTAAAAAACTGCACTAGATCCAGGTATTGATGCAGTGCCAGCTTCTCTTGCGTCTGCTGTCGAAGTGGAAATATCATGAAAGGGTATTTGTGAACCCTTGACGCTCAGCTGTTGATGACGCCATCTTTACATTTAATTAATTAAACAGTTTTCCTTTTGTTGCGACATTATTCGACTCTTTATTTCAATTTCTTCGTTCAGATTTTCCGACCACCTTGCGTCGGCGTTCGTTAGTCGAGGACTGATTGGTCAATTGCCTCGTTTTGATTTGCCTTTCCCTTCTCCATTCGAGGCAGCTACGTCTGCCACACGCACGCACTCACGCATCTACTCGGTCGGTGCTTCGTTTGAAGCGAGAAATTCACTTTCTCAGAAAATAACTCAGACGACATCAAAACATTTAATATTCTAGCACCGATAAACACAAAGTTTTACAACAAACATCGATGGAGAGAGAGAGAGAGAGAGAGAGAGAGAGAGAGAGAGAGAGAGAGAGAGAGAGAGAGAGAAGAGGGTTATAAGAGATAGTTAAGAATAGAAAACAAAGGCGTCGGAAGGAAGATCAAACAACCGTAAAAAAAAAACAAAGCAGCGCATCGCCACACAAAGGACAAACACACAGACAACCAAACACACACACACAGATACACAGATACACAGAGGAAAAGCAATTCCATGTCTCACAATCAACGAAGCTCCTTCAGCCGAGATCCATCGTATATTAGACAAAGAAGTAACTGGATGCAGATGTCATCGGCAGTAAACTAGCAGCCAACTACTTTTAATAATAATAATAATAATAATAATAATAATAATAATAATAATAATAATAATAATAATAATAATAATATTATTATTATTATTAGCTATTATTATTATTAACAGCAGACAGCAAAGCTCTACCTTCGAACAGAGACCAGCGATTTTTCCTCAACACAATTTGACGCGACTCTGACGCGACTCTTATACATGCACTGTCTGTCTCACTACTTAAGTCTCGCACGAATTTCTCAGCCGAATAGATTCCACTCGAAGTCCCATAGTTCCAGAAATACTGCCGCGTCAAACACCCCTTTCTGAGGCTGACGTCACCACTATAGTCACAGCGGCGGCGGCGGCAGCAGTGGTCGTTGTAGGTGTTATGTCTCTTCAGTCGAATGCTTCAGCCTAAACTGCGGCCTGCGTTTCCCTCCATTGGCGCTTTTAACCAGAGCGCTCTCTGCGTTCAGCATGCATCTATGCTCAGCTGCTGACGCTGGAACATGCCTCTGCCCCCTCCCCCTACTGACGCCCCCCCCCGCCCCACCGGCGGCTTCTCTGGTTTCAATGGAGTTCCCTGGACCGGTCGAGATGTCAGGAAGACTCCGTCGATGGAAGAGGGAGAGGTTGGGGTGGGGAGGGCACAGTTCCTCTGTGTGTGTGTGTGTGTGTGTGTGTGTGCTTCTGACAGACAGGTGATTAGGCGTGGCCACTTGAAATGAAAGCGAAAGTGTTCACGTATGAAATGCCAATTTCATATTCGCTGTGGAGGGGTAGGTAGGGTTGAATGTCGGAGTCTATTTCCAGAACCATCCGCTGTTCCAGCAGAAGCGGTCGACTCCCCTTCCTCCCCTCCTCCACCGGACTTTGTAACACGGTCTACGAAGAAGCTAGACTGCAGTGGTCTTAGAACCGGAGGAACACTGCGCTAGAAACGACAAGGTTAATTAAGAAGACAGACCCCACCCACCCTCAGCCACGCTCACCTGGATCTCTTCTTAGTCCAGGTGATCGTCCGGCTTCCTCGAAAGTCGCGTCGTTTTTGCTTAATTGAACGTTGCATTAGGCGGGATAATGAAAGGCGATTTCAGAGAAGATTCTTCAGAAAAAGAGTGGACAGAGACAGAGAAAGACACAAAGACAAGAAGAACGACACAGACGAGGACCAGAGCACAGCCAAAGGCAAAGACAGCGTTATTACAAGATCAGATTGCTTTTAACAAGGGAGCAAAATGCAACTGGTGACTGTAATTTCCTGTCTTATTGATGAACTCAGCCTCGATTTCAAAATTACAATGACGTCACACACAGCATGTTGCCTCTTTGCAATTCTTCGTCTCCTATTTTCGCTTTATTAGTCGATGCAAGAAAACTCTTTATTAGAAGACATCATCAAAGTTAATACACATTATATATATGTATATACAGTATATATATGTATATACAGTATACACACACACACACATATATATATATATATATAAATATATATATATACAGTATATATATACAGTATATATACACGTGTGTGTGTATAATTCAATGGAAAAGACCAGGTAAGGATTATTAATCTGTGGGCTTTATTAGATATTTATTGCGAAGTTAAGCCATTGCGCATTTTCCCTGCAGCATTTGATCAAAGACTGCTTCTAAGACCGACTTCTTCTGTTTTGTATTCGAACGATCTAATTACAATTGAAGACTTCAAATGAAGACGTCTTATGTCTACTTTGAAAAGTCTACGATAAGTGTCAATTAACGTCTAATTATGTAGCGCCATCACTTGAAGGCACCGCAGCTTCGCTAACAACTGCTGACTCAGCAGTGTTAGTCTCTGGTAGTTCTATATAGCGCCTGGATTTCCAATTAGGCATTACGTCTAAAATAGAATGTCTGATGAGTGATGATATGTCCGTTTGTCTGCCTGCCTGTCTCTGTAATATTAGCCTTTCTTTTTGGCGATCAAATGTCTTTGTGACTTTTGACTGCTTCTAAATAGGCGTTCTAACGAAGAGTTGTGGAAGTGATATTTTAAAAGCGTATCTTTGAGATAATATAGAAAATAATTGGTACAGTTATGTTTTTGGAAACCGTTTTGCAAAGTGCATGCGTCTATAAACTGTTAATTCCGATGAACGGAAAGCTTCCACTCTTATCTCGGCTTTGCATTCAATTTTGCAGATGCTCGTTTGAAGACAAGCAGAAATCTCGCCGTGCAGGCTAATTTCCTCAGAGGCTATTAGGAGTCGAATTTTACACCTGACAATTTCCGTTCAATTGGTGCGCCCTTGATCTCGACTAATAGCCCGACATGCAGCCTCACGGCTAAATTCCATCAGACTGATTTCGCCGTCCAGTGGCGACACCTCTTTCACTTATTTCGTCATCTGAACCGCTGGACGGTCATCTCTCGTAGTAGAATCCTCCATTTAAAACAGAATGCTTTGAAGCGAAATATTCGGCCGAAGGCAGATTTGCTGATCAACTGCTGGAAGCATGCACCACGTGTTCACTGAAAACGGGTTAAAATGCTTCTTGGCAGAGAGACCTACAGTGCTTATAGTGTGGCCTATATGCTGCTGGTTGGTCCTGTGTTCTGTGTTAGCGGCGAATATGACGGTGACTCGTTCCTTTTCCCAATGTAGGCCTATAGGAATGCGTTTAGGTTTTGCTTAGGCCGGCCCCTTTAATGCATCAACCGTCATCGCGAGGGCGTTTCTAGATAATGGCGGATCGTCGTCGTCGTCGTCGTCGTCGTCGTCGTCGTATTAAGCGGGGGATTTATCGCTGGCTCCGTCGACCAGTAATTCCCTCGACGTGTCTGAAATGTGAAAGGAGATGTTTACGACCGAACAACACCACTCCCTCTCTCACATACAATGCAGAAAAAGCACTCAACTACCAGAAGCTAAGGTACTCTCTCTCTCTCTCTCTCTCTCTCTCTCTCTCTCTCTCTCTCTCTCTCTCTCTCTCTCTCTCTCTCTCTCTCTCTCTCTCTCTCTCTCTCTCTCTCTCTCTCTCTATCCTATCTTCTGCTGAATTCGAGAAGAACACCCTAAAAGATCTCTCTCCCTCTTTTCCTCTGTCCATCTCTCATTCAACACCTGGATAATCTTATCATTCTAGCATCGAATTTCAGTGACTGACTGAACAGTAAAAAAATAATTTCTCTTCGCTAACAATTTGCGTTCGCATGTGTGCGTGGGTGTGTATGTATGTATGTATGCATGCATGTATGTATGTATGTATGTATGTATGGAGACTGGTACGGTGAACAAGACTTGGAGATTATATCTAGACATCTGCTTGAGTATAAACGAAATAGCGCCATACAAATAATTACCCGTTTTTATCGTTCATCGGAAAGAGGAGCTCAGCATGGTGCAGAGGGCAGAATGGCATAGGCGGATTTTATTAAAGGCTATGGGAGGGCTTAAGCCTACCCAACTAATCCCACCAAAACAAAAAAATTGTTTTTTCCATCAACACCAGGTCTGTCGCGTGCTGGATGGCACCCCAGACCCCGATGCTAGCCTACCCAAATATTAAACTCTACATCCGCCTATGCAGAATGGCCAGTCCATGGAAGAGCTCAGCCATCAGATACAGTGACGTTCTCAACTGAACTCTTTCCAACGTCTTCCAGTTGTTTTGCTGGATTTTTATCTCAAGTACTTTTCGTTTCTCTTCTATTCATGCATTTACGCGTCTTCGTCTTAAGAGTTTCCACGCCATGATGCCTGTCTCTCGCCTGTCAGTCATCCCTTCCAGTTGTTTCTGAAATCTCACTTGCGTCATTCCCTATCAATATGTTTTTCCTCTTGAATCGACTGCGTTTGCTGCCGACCAATGGAAACAGCTCAGTCCTTCTTGTCACGTGATCTCTACAGGAGTCTCTTTCTTAAACTATTGCTGCCTATAGACTGATTGATTGCACGACGAATAAGTTGGATTGTTAAAGGCAGAGTAGCTCTTCAAAGAGGTTGTCAGCAGCACTCGTATGTGAGTTCTAACAACGGATTACTGATCATATTATTATTATTATTATTATTATTTATTATTATTATTATTATTATTATATTATTATTATTATTATTATTATTATTATTATTATTATTATTATTATTAGGTTATTATTATTATTATTATTATTATAGGTCATGCAGTGCTGTTTTCTCATATACAACGTGTGTGTGGTTGGCTGTTGATGGAATACTCCGATCGGGAATAGAGACCTGTGTGGGTAAACATCTGCAGACGATCTCGAATGCATTACAAGCAACGCCCTCCAAGCGCACAGCAGAGTACAGTGACTGCTTTTGCATAGTATATACATGTACACACACACACACACACACATGAGATTGGGAGATTTCGACAGAGACGAAGAATCGATATCCTTCGATCACATATACTCATCGACAGAATGATCGAGCGACCAACAAACTACTCTTCTAATTATAATAGAGTATTAGATGGAATCTCAGATGCATGGACGTCTTCAATTTCATTTACATCAGGAAGGACGAGACGAACGAGGACGACGACATCCTTGTCGTTCTTTTGCTGAATGAAGCGTCTTCGATGATTTTTGGACAGTAGAATTAAAAATCTGGAAGTGCTATTCGACGCAGAATAAGTGCAACGTGTTTTGAGGAGCTCTGCTCTAAAAGTGCAGTGCATGGGATAACTCGTGAACACTGTTCCCCTAGGCAGAGAGCATGACAGGACCTTCGATCCCTTAGAACCTGATACATGCACAAGAGAAGAGCGATTCCAAATGGACCGTATAATGTGTTTTAGAGTCGAGTCAAAAGTGCCAACAGATTTGTACATCAGCACAGACGCGTAAGGAGAGAGAGAGAGAGAGAGAGAGAGAGAGAGAGAGAGAGAGAGGGAGGGAGGGAGAGAGAGAGATTTCATCAGAGATGTTCACACAACAAATGTCAGAGAATGAAAGGCCATCGCGGCGCTGGGTTCTTTCTTTTCCGTTTTCTGACTCAACAGATGAACTGAAGACCAGCATTTGTTGCTCTGCATGGGGGGGGGGGAGGGGGGAAGCGTCTAACTCTTCACGCAGCAATCTTTTATTCGCATCCACTCAACAAGCCTTTGAGGCGGATGATGTATTAAGTATAATCTATATGGAAACAGTTGCCATGGTTTCCATAACGGTGGGTGGGGGACATTTCTTAGGTTTAGACGGTCGCTGGGAGTTCTCTCTGCAATGAGTTATTGCATTCGTACAATGGAAACTCGTTTTTTCGCGCATCGTTAATACGCGGCCTCTTGTTTAGGCGGTCAAATAACACGACAACGGAGACGACGTCACTCCGTCAATACAGCGGACGGATGTCATCCATCAGGCGCCTAATCTCTACAATGACAGAGTGGTTCACATGCACCCGTCCTCCCTCCCCTTCAATGTGAGAGGAAAAGTGAAGGAGGAGGAGGAGGAGGAGGAGGGGGAAGGGAGTTTAACCGGAAACTGTTGACGTCTACTTCCTGCCGGAATTTGTCGCTGTTGCTGAAACATCGGGACGTGGGTGGGAGAGAAGAAGGAGGGCAGGAGGTGATCAGGCAGCACGGACTTATGGTCAAGTGGAAAGTGAAGAAGAGGAGGAGGAGGAAGAAGAAGAGGAGGAGGAGGAGGAGCTGTCTGGATTAAAATTGATCTGTTGTAATGAAAACGGGATTTTGACGACGGCGATTCGTCCGAGTCAAAGACGAAGACAGACGGAAGACGACAAAGAGACAGACAAAGACAGGTACTGGGTATGTTCCCACATCGGACAGGAACGTCAATTATCAATAAGATGATGTTGCTGTCTGTGAAAATATAAGCAAAGTATTAACAGGTGGCCGTGAATGAATTCCTGGCCAGAATTTTATCTGGGGGTCGGAATAAAGAAGTCGATTTCAGAGAAAAATTCGCTCCACGACAACTGACGTTGCCATAGAGACCTGGGTCTTACGCCGAGCGTTGTTATTGGCAACCGCCGAAGCAGATCGCACGTGACAGATGGCGTGACGGTTCAGTCAAGTGTCGAAATCGTTCGATTGACGTCATTTCCGGTCTGGATTCGCGTTTGAAACTTCTGGCGTGGAATCATTTTCTCTTTGACAGTGGTCTTCGTTCCTTTGGGAAGTTTGCGATTTATCCGAAAGATCTTCTCTTTTCTACGAATGACGATTGATTTCGATAATTATCCGCTCTTCTCTCCGTTTGAAATATTTCCCTGGAGTCGGATTTTGGCACTTAATCCATTCGAAAAAGGTCTTCAGATGCACTCGAGTGAGATGACAGAGAATAGCAAGGAAATGGCGATGCCAAGATTAATAGTAATGACAATGAAATAGCATCGAATTTTGAGTTTCTAATAACTGCAATCATCTATAAGACCGCTGTCACTAGACGTGGAGTTGAGGGTCGTCAAATGCTGAACCTGTCACCTGTCGGAAAATTCCTCGCGTAATTCCGAAATCTCTGCTTTATATAGCGCCGCTGGTCTTCTTTTGACCGACGAGGAGGCTCTAAGTCGAAATGTCTGCACTGAAAATGAGAGGAAATAGTAAAATAGCGATCAGTCGGAAGTGAATCAGTGCATTTGACAAGCGCTGCGCCAATGATCCTGTGTTGCAATTAAAACAGCTGCAGAAATTTGGGTGAAATATCGACATGAATTTTGGGTAAATTTAGCATGGATCAACATGCCAACAGTCCAGGTTTTTTGAAATTTGAGCGAAAATTTGTGGTGTCGAAGGGAATTTGCACCGATTTGCAGTCGATGACAAAGAATCTGGCTGCAATTTGGATATCTATCAGATATCTGATCTTTTAAAGGTTTGAAAATCTATAAAATGTATAGCAGACATTATTATATTTTGCAATATAGACACATTAATAGGGTGGAAAGTGACGGATTTTTCTACTCCACTGATATCCAGTGGCGTCTAGGAATTTTTGGTTGGGGTGGGGGTAACGGGGCTAGCGTGTCAGATTCTTACCCCACCTCTCCCCACCCCTCCACAGAAAACTTTCTCACCGGATTTGCGCGAATCTGGTAGGTGGTCTGGGGCAGGTTGGGGGGCATCTCATTTGCCCCCCACCTGTGGCGACGCTAATGATTCGAGCGATTGTGTGAATCTATCGTGCATGCTAACAAGCGCTGACTCAATGAAACCTCAGAATCAATGAAACTGCACCCAGCACTCTCACTAGACAAAGGAAAAGATCCTGACACGTCAGTATACACAAAATCACACACGTTATTTATAATCGAAGAATAGGCTAGATAAGATAGTGGATTTCGTAGTGTTGCCACTGTATTCAAACTCTTAGACCGGACTTACGCCATTGACGCCCGTCTGGACCGGTCGAAAGATTCGTCCAAAACCCGCGAGTATTTGGGGGCGAGGGGGTAGGGGTAGTATTGGATCGAGGACAACGCAACAGACAGCAGACTTTAGAGCGTCTGAGACGACGACCTGTTTTGCTCGTTAAGACATTTGGCAGAAAAGTGCAAGAGTGCCCTTTTTCTGGAATCCTGGCTGCGCCACTGTTTCACAATGTCTGGTCTTTCAGCGGGTAGATGGGAGGGGCGGTCAGAATGCGTAGAAATTCTGCTGAGGGATGAACTGCTAAGGGCTTCTTTACTAAGTCTCCTTCTCTTTGTATATTTTTTGTTTATACTAATTTCTCGCATTTCTGCTTTCCTCTCATCTCCGCTCACTCTTCTTCTTCGATTCCGTTCGTCTGTCATCCGTCCATCCATCACTCTCTTCTGTTTTCACTGCCGCCCCTCTCTTTTGATTTCTCTGAGGCCTGGTTGTGGGCGATGGGGTGGGGGAGTCGGTAGGTACCGCTCTTTCGTCATTTCCATTTCTTTGGTTCGCATGATTAAATTTTCCACGCACACAATGGACGTCATTATATAGGAAACATATTTCACAGATGCAGGCAATCACAAGAGTTTCATATCAAGTATCTATGGCCGAAATCAGAAGAAAAGCATAGAGTCAGTCACAAACGCAGATACTCGGCGGCGCATCATTATTCGCTAAAGAACGGAAAGCAGAAGGCGGCATAGATATGTAACAATGAAAGGCGGCATAGATATATGCAATTAATTGTGCTCTCGAGTCGTCTTTGGTGCCTAGAGTTAATCAATCGGAAATGGCCATCTCTATATATGCGATTCAACTGCTTCCCTTTGGCGTAGGTACGGGGGGAGGGGGTGGGAGGGTCAATGGGGCGGTGTTAACCTGGAGACGAGTAATTTCCAGCGAACGGAAGAAAGAACTCGAACAAGCGCCGATTCAAAGGCGTCTGGCCACTGGAATGGACGGACAGCAAGTAAGACACTAGGGAGGGGGCCATCCAGTCACAGCTGAGGGTAAGCCAGACAGACAGAGAACCCGTCCGAATGGTAAGCCACGAAGCGCTCACATGTGCACATGAGTGTCTGTTTCCTTTCCGTCGACGCTCTCTCCAGGGCAGAGCCTCTGAGCCTCTGACACAAAGCGATCGATTCATTTTATTAAGAATTGGACAGAGATGGGATGCTCCCCTCTTAAGATTAATGGCTGTATATTGAACTTTGTCACCTCAATTAAGTATCTAGGGGTTAACACAATTGCTACAAAGAAATTTCAGTGTACATATGAGCATCTGAAACTCAAATATTTTCGGGAATTTAATAGTAGGGTTAGGGTTAATAATAATAATAATAATAATAATAATAATAATAATAATAATAATAATAATAATATTATTATTATAATAATATTATTATTATTATTATTATTATTATTATTATTATTATTATTAACTAGACAATTAATATAGCGCAATAAGCAAGGCAAAAATGGCCAAAGACAAGAGCTTTTTGCAATATTACGTATAACCGATGGTGAATAGGCAAGTCAATTACTTTCATTAATAGACTATACTTCTATTTTGTAGGGCATGGGAAATAACATAGTAATGCATTTCTCGGCGCCTTTGTCCCCCACAGTGACTGGAGAATACCTGTCAGGCATTTAGCGTGTAAAATAATCACCCTCCCCCCTCACACACACACAATAACCTATTTCCAGGCTACAAACTCTAAGGATTCAATGTCGGCGACCACATATTATGATGTGAAACCATTGAAGAGCTAGAGAAACTGCACAAACTAGATGCATTAATATAGCGCCAGTTGATGAAATATCTCACTGTGCTCCTATTCCACAGCCTCAGTGTGTCCGTCCGCCTGTCTGTCTGTCTGTCTGTCTGTCTGTCCGTCCGTCTGTCTGTCTGTCTGTCTGTCTGTCTGTCAGAAGTCAATAAGGGAAGTGAGCTGCGGTTGTTCCTTTGATAGGCCTATATTCTGATGCGCCGTCGGTTATGTTTATATACAAATTGCGTTCAACAGATCAGAGGAGATCCTCTCCTCTCTTGTTCCGCAGATCCGTTGGCCAAGAGAGGAGAGGAGAGGAAAACAACTTGACTCCTCTCCGCCCTCTCCTCTACTGCCCCCTCTCCTAACCATGCGAGTCTTGCAGACAGATCCTAATTCTGTACTCATTGACATCTGGTGATGTCCTCGGTTCTGACGTCCAGGTTGACAAGACCGTTCGCTTGTACTCCTCTTTGCACGCTTCGATACTGCTGGTGACCACGTGACTAATTTAGCATTCGAGAAGATAAAAAGGAGCTAGAAATCGTCTTTAATGTTTCTTTGAGAGGCATTTCAACGGGAAATGAAAACAATGGATAATTTTTAAGCGATTTTAACGAATATAGACATTCGTGACGACCGATCTAAATGATTGGATCCGTGCTTTGCATTAATTGGCTTTATAGTTTGAAGCACTCCTCGATCGCAATGGCGGCCGAACCTCTCCCCACCCCCCCACCACTCCACCCCACCAGTACAGGGGCGTTGAAATAATCGCGTACTTCTAAATAGAAGCGTGTCTCTATCATTCCTTTTCGTCTTCAGATAGAAATATTGCACCGAATAGAAGGCCAGAGAGTACGACACGCCTTTAAGTGGACCTTCCATCTGGAGAAGGAAAAACGTTTCCCATGGACGATGGCGCCTGCTCCCTCCCCATCCTCATCTCCTCTTCCTCCAGTTTATGAGTCCGTTTCGTCTCAACCTCACTTGACAATCGATCGTTTTCTGTCCTCTCTTGTCCTTTAAAACTTTTATATTTTTATCAATTAAATAATATAATTTTGAGTCTGAATTTACGCAGCGGAAATTTTTAATCATTTGATTAGAAATTCGTTTGATACAAAATACTATGTAGAATAGGGAGACTAATAATAGTAATAGTAATGATAGCAATGATAACCAATAATAATTCTTAATGGTTTAGATAGTGCGCACCAGCAGCGTCGCCACGGGGTTGTTTGGGGTTGTTCAAACAACCCCACTTAAAAAATATGACCAAGACAATTTATGTAAATCCGTTGACTTTTGTTGAGGGCCCTGGTAGTGGGGGGAGGGGTCGGCCGCGGCTTCAGTGTTCAGTTGCATAGTGCCTTCAGTTAACAACCCCACTTTGCAAAAGCTGGATACGCCACTGCGCGGCGACCCCCCTCTATTTCTGAAAGACTTTATAATGTCGCTTGAATTAGTTGACCATTTTTCATTTCGCACGCTCTAGAATAAAACTGAGGCAGAATATATTGACTATTCTAGTACGGTTTGATTCAATGGAGATGGGGACACAAGAAAATGTGGATATAATTCGTTTCATCACTCTTATGAATTTTTGCTTATCTATAGCCTACTGTTGGAATAGTCCTTAGGGTCGTCCATAAATGACGTAACGCCCTTTTGGCACTTTTTCACCCCTCCCCTCTACGTAACGCGACGTAACAAAACGTCAGACGCCCTAAAATATGACGTAACAACGGGCCGACCCCCAGCAGCGCCGCATGGGGTTGTTTGGGGTTGTTCAAACAACCCCACTTATATAAGTAGATATGTATTCTAGCAATGTACAAGCAATGGTTGAGTCTTTTTCTATCGACGTACGGACAATGAGTGTCTGTCTTCAGCTATACTACAGTTCAGCGTCCTAGATAGTGTTCGTCTATTGAATGGGAGGCGGAGCTTGTCTACTTAGAATGCCATCACGTGACAGGGTAGTGGGTGGGGAGTGGTCGGCCGCGGCTTCAGTGTTCAGTAACTTCAGTTGCATAGTGCTTTCAGTTAACAACCCCACTTTGAAAAGCTGGCTACGCCACTGGTGCACACACTAACACACGCCCTGCTTCACTGGGTCATCTTATAAGTCGTTCATACTTTGAGAAATAATCTGACTGTGCTCCCAACCCCCTACAGCTCTGCGAATCCTCTTGACACTTCCAGTTTCTGTGCATGCTGGTGGTGAGCGCTCAAACCGATTAAATCATATTTGCTAACGTCCAGTCTACAAGAAAGACTTGTTGAACTAGCTATCATTTGTCAATTGAACATGATCTCTCGCTAGATACATTGAACTGATGGAACTCATTTCTACATTTGCTAAAGCAAAGCGCGAAAAATAACGTTTTGAACATTAGGCCTACATACGACTATACATCTATCTTTTATTCCATAAACTCTAAGTCCGTATTAAAACAAACGACAACATGGGGGGGGGTCAAGAGTTGACGTCAACAATTTCACTTTTTACAAATAATCGAAAAATAGTAAATTTCACGGAATACTACTTATAACGACAACATAGCATCCTCTGTGAAATTTCATATTAATTATTAGTGGCCGCAGGCGGAACGGGATGCAGTGCGACGCAGGTTCGTCCAGCTAGGGCAGCAAATACTCTGGCGCTGCCCCGGCTATGACCAGTACTTTTTCTACTATTCAAGCGCCGTGCATGTAGACAGACTCCGGGATGACACCCCCGCCGCTCACTCGGCACTCCGATGCCACGGCGACTTGTCACTCGGACGACTGCCCGACAAAACATGGAAAATGGTACACCCGGTCGCCCTGGCAACAATTAAATGGCTGGATCAACCCCGTAAGGACACCAGGAGATCGCTAGCAGATCTCTGGAGAAAAGCAATGGATTGCGATCATCGAGGAGGAGAGACGAAAAGATCCTTGCCGGCGACGACGAATCTCTATAGAGTCTATAGTAAGGACGCTAAAGACATTGGCTCAATATGGTACTTGAAAATGATCTCTAACAGGACGAAATAAGTTTCAAAAATGCGATTGAATGTGCAAAAATCCTATGCATTATTAGCATTATGGAATAACCAGGGTTGTCATGGTGGAGACGCTCTAAAAACAGAGGACGATGGCCTAAGTTTGCAATAGCGATTGATATCTATGTAGTGAAGCATGCTAAAGACAATGGCTCAATACAGTGCTTGAAATCCATCTCTAACAGGACGAAATAAGTTTCAAAAATGCGTTTGTATTTTCACAAATCGCGTGTATTATTAGCATTATGGAATAACGAGGGTTGTCATGGATGATTCGTTTTAAATGCAGAAGGTGATGGCCCATGTTTGCAATAGCGATTGATATCAATGTAGTAATGGATGCTAAAGATAGTGGCTGAATATGGTGCTTGAATTCGATCTATAACAGGACAAAATGACTTTCAAATGTGCGGTTGATCTCCACATATACTGTGCATTATTAGCATTATGGGACAACGGCGGTTGTCATGATGGCGGGCTCTAAATACATAAGGCGATGGCCTATGTTTACAATAGCGATTGATATCTATGTAGTGAAGCATGCTAAAGACAATGGCTCAATATAGTGCTTGAAATCCATATCTAACAGGACGAAATAAGTTTCAAAAATGCGTTTGTATTTTCACAAATCCTGTGTAGGCCGATTATTAGCATTATGGAATAACGAGGGTTGTCATAGATGAGCCGTTTTAAATGCAGAAGGTGATGGCCTATGTTTGTAATAGCGATTGATATCGATGTACTAAAGCATGCTAAAGATAGCCTCTCAATATAGTGCTTGAAATCGATCTCTAACAGGACGAAATAAGTTTCAAAAATGCAGTTGAATTTGCACAAATCCTATGCATTACCAGCTTCGTAGAATAACGGGGGTTGTCATGGATGAGTCGTTTTAACTGCAGAAGGTGATAGCCCATGTTTGCAATAGCGAGTGATATCAATGTAGTAATGTATGCTAAAGATAGTGGCTCCATATGGTGCTTGAAATCGATCTATAACAGGACGAAATAAGTTTCAAACATGCGGTATAATTTGTACAAATCCTATGGAATAACGAGGGTTGTCATGGATGAACCGTTTTAAATGCAGGTGACGGCCGCAATAGCGATTGATATCGATGTACTAAACTCTATGCCATGCCTTTACACTCTCAACTGTCTTGTCCAACGCAACATAGCAGAGGTTCA
This sequence comes from Metaphire vulgaris, assembly GCA_018105865.1. Classification (NCBI taxonomy): domain Eukaryota; kingdom Metazoa; phylum Annelida; class Clitellata; order Crassiclitellata; family Megascolecidae; genus Metaphire; species Metaphire vulgaris. Next base: position 13,746,045 of record CM030858.1, on the reverse strand, counting down.
AAGTGGCTCACAGCAGAGTTGGCTTTGTATTGGTTGCACTGCAGGTCAAGCGGACCTAGTGAAATATTACATCTCACTGTGACAGTAGTTCTGAGATCTCGATTGCTGTTGAAAAAGCTGTCATTAGCGGCAGAGGTGTCTGGCCAAGAGAGCTTCATATTGCTATTTCCAATTAATTATCTCACGCGGCGTGTGATGTGCGACTGAACGTCGGAGCCAAGGACCAAGTAAATGGAACGCACCACACATTCCACACAACAGCAGAAAAACAATTTCATAATCAACAGATAGAAAATCCACCGAGCACTCGAAAGCGGCTGTTGGCCCAGATACGAGGGAATGAAGGGCCATTCATGCCGACCCTCGCCCGCCCAAACGCATGCACTTCACGACGTAGCCGCACGCTGAAAACAACGCCCACACCACTGCGTTTGACTGTACACAAGTGTCAGGATCTATTTTCGCCCTATCGTTCCCCGAATATGAAACGAACACCAGAGACTAATTTATCAGTCAAAGCCTACATGGAAGACAATTAGGGAATTAGGCAGTGGCCAAGGTGGAGAAGGATAGGACCGTGCTGAAAGGAAGTGGAAAAACTGGAAAATTAGAAAATCAATGGTCACACGCATTAGCGTCGCCACGGGGGGGGGGCAAATGGGGACAGCTGCCCCCCAACCTGCCCCAGACTACCTACCAGATTCGCGCAAATCCGGTGTGAAAGTTTTCTGTGGAGGGTGGGGGGTGAGGGGTGGGTAAGGAATCTGACACGCTAGCCCCTTTTGCCCCCCCCCCAAACCAAAAATTCCTGGCGACGCCACTGGTCACACGTCCTATATATAGGGCCTATCGTAATATGCTGCTCCTGTAGCAGTATATATGCCTGCAGGCATTATGAAAGTGTCGCTATAGAAGTTGGTCGTTTTATCTTTTGTCGATCGTATTCTACGAATAGCTTAGGACTTAGGTCATATGTAGGTCAATGAAAAGCCATTTAGACTATTGCAACGCCAAGATTTAGACTGTGTGCAATGCAGTCTGTATTTAGCCCCTGCGCAATTAGGCCTATTAGACCTAATAGACCCTACTTTGGTTTCTCTGTTTGTAAATCCAGTGGCCATCGAAGGCAATCAGCGAAGCTCATTTCTTAGCACCGATTGCTTCTTTTCAAAATTTTCAACAAAATTGAACGCCACTACAGAAATGAAATAGGCCAGACAGCTTCTCTCTCTATCCCTCTCCCTCTCTGCCTATCGACTCCGCCCTGTCTTCGATTTGTTTTATCTCAAATTAGAGATTTTGAGACCAGAGACGTCATTTCACTGTTTTTCGGGGAAACACTTTCGACCTGACAAGTTACAAGTTTGCGAAAAAGCTGGAGACTTTATTTTGCTTGTCAGCCAATTTTCACGGTTAGTTAAGTAGTTACTTCAAATTACTCGACATCATCAAGCACTCCTTTACTCCTTTAGGGTGTGTAAAATCTAAATAACACAAACATTGGCGGAAAAAAATTTTTCCATCAAAATCAGGGGGGGGGGCAAATGCCCCCCAAATGACGTCCCTGTTTGAGACGATTCAATTCTCCAGACACTGAAGAAAATTTCAATTTGCAGGTCTCTCAGATTGGTCAAGAATGTAATACATCATCCAGAGAGAGAGAGAGAGAGAGAGAGAGAGAGAGAGAGAGAGAGAGAGAGAGAGAGAGAGAGACAGACAGACAGACAGACAGACAGACAGACAGACAGACAGAGCTCTTAATCAATTCTTAATTTCGCGACCTTTCAGTTCTTCTGCCATCGCAATCAATATCTCTCAATTCTCAGATCCGCCAAGGAAATATCCTCAGTCAATCCCCCGTCAATCCTCAAGTCCTCTCAACTGACACTCATTGTCTTCTCTCTCAGGCTCCGCTGAAGATTTGCGTCACTTCCAGATGGTCCCTGCCCTCTCCCAGCCGACAACGGTCCAGACTCATTTCCGTCGTTCAGTCTCTGAGCGGATGCGGAATCCGAAGACTAGATTCTCCTGAGGCAGCGACTGACTTCTTTCAATCTTTGGTCCTTCGACGGTCAATTCAGTTGACAGTTTCAGCGTCAAACGAGACTTAAAGCAAGGATGCCCAAGACTTTTGGCGGTTGGCCAAATGACATGCCTTCCATGCATGTCCTCGCGGGCCAAATGCAAAAATGCTTGGCAATATTACGCTATTCTAAAATCTAAACTTTCTGAAAAATCTGAAAATTACGAAAACCTGAAAAGCCATTCAATCGCTACGTTGATTACAACCAAGGGCATGACTGGGGCGCATCACCCCCACCGGCCCACCAAAAATGCGCCTTCAGTGGAAGATACTCGTCTAAATAGATTAGCCTTGATGTAGGCCTATAATCACAAAGATATGCACATACGCATAGACAACATCATCGACAAATTCACTTCCTGCCAGTGCCGGATTACCCATTAGGCAGTGTAGCTAGGCAACTGCCTATGGAGTATGGGCCCCGCGACTTTTAGGGGCCCCACAAGACAGCGACAAAAGAAATTTTTTACTTACTTATTCGTAAGAATAGCGCTATGCGAAAGGCACGTGACGACGCTGACGTCATACAATAATGTTTACACTTCGATGGCGTTTTAGCCATAGACTTTGATATCATGTTTTATAATAAATCTATGGTTCTAGTAGTCATTAGGGGGCCTGGCCTCTGGGGCCCCAAAAGTTTGACTGCCTCAGTGCCTATGGGCCTCCACGGTGCCTAATCTGGCAACTGCTTCCTGCAATAGAAAAACTCGATTTTGCACTAGGCCATATATGACTTTGTACAAGCAGACTAGAATCACTTTTATAGATTGCATCGTCAATTCTGAGCATTACATTTTATAAATCAAACCTACAGATTTCTTATAGGCCTAAACCTTCACATATAATTCTTTTAACAATTGGCGGGATCTTCCCAGAAATTCACTGTATCCTCCCCCACCAAAGTTCCTGGAACCGCCACTGATTACAACCCATTGTGGTAGCCACGACAAATCGGATTCTAGTCTCGTCCAATAGGCCTACTGTAGAAACAGGCGGAGTAAAAAATCTCCAGGTAATTATGCCACGCTGCGTTTATATACTTACAGTGCATTTGGAGGAGCAAACAGACCAAGCATTCGGCGCCATGTTCACGATGTGTCGGTGGCGTCTGGAAATAGCCTCTGTCGGGAAAACCAATGTCCTAATAAATCTTCTGTTTTAGGAAAACAACCAACAACAATACACAGGCAAACTCTAAGATCTCAGAAAATACAAGATATCCAAAATTAACACAGTATAATCAATACAGATCAGTTAGTGAACATTTTATGGCAAAGCGCCCAATTACATCATCACGAGAACAAAAGCAACAATAAAAGTATCAGATCAAAACTATAAACAATACGAATACCACATCAAATACACACCCATGCATCGGGTAGCAGTAAACTATTCTCACCAAAACAAATGATTGTATCTATGCTAATTAAAATACAAGATCAACAGGAAAATGAGGCACTGTTTACTCTCTCTCTCTCTCTCTCTCTCTCTCTCTCTCTCTCTCTCTCTCTCTCTCTCTCTCCCCACACACACAATCAATGATTTGAGTATTTTAAAAATAAGAATAGAAAACATGATGAAATAACAAAGAAAAAGTCTAACAAAATATTAAATACAATGAAATTATAACCAGACATTTTTCTTACTTCACAAAGTTATTATATGTATATATAAAATTCATCCAAATATCTTCATACTGTATATCTGCTAAGTTTCTTGCTAGAAATAGCAATGGCAGCTGCTGAGGTATGACGACTTGTGTAAAATAGATATTAAAAAGTGACAATTGCATATTGTCTTTCATTTGACAGAACAAACAATTATGCAAAAATAGCAGAAAAAGCTTATGCAAAAAGCTCAACACAGAAAATGATTGAGAGTCAAGAGCACGTTCATTGCAGGACGAACACTTGCATGCTGGTTCACATGAACACTCACATATTGCACTGATTTGTGACACATTGAACATTTAGAGTTTGATTTACCATTCAACAGTAAATAAGGACAAACGTCTCAGAATTTTCAAAAAGAAAAACCATCACTATTGATTTTGTGATGACTCACTGGTCCAAGTTAATTTCTTTTCATCTTGGAACTGGTTTCGTAACGTGCGGTGGGTTTGCATTTGTCTTGACGCTGGCTTCCGATGATGCACGGTGCTGGAGCTGACCGGCTGCCTGTCTGACCCGCGGGCCAGTACTAAATGCTTCCGGTCGACCACCAAGATCTGGTCGTTTTGGGACCGCAGGTTTTGAAGGCTCTGCACTCTGCAAAGGGCTGGAAACCTTGCCGCTGGAGGGATGGACCTTTGGTGGTCCGGGCTGGAATGAGATTTTCCGATTTGCTGAAACATCGTTATCAGACGTTGGATCCGATGAAGAATCTTTTCCTTCAAACGTTCTCCTGAGTCGTGACACAGAGTTTATCCACGGCTCGGAAGCATTTTCTGTCTTGCAGTCTGTTGACGGTCTGTCAAAAGACTTCCTTTCGGGGACTCTGTGCAAAGGAACTTTGTCGGTGTCTGGTCCTCTTCTCGGAGTCGATGCAGCAAAGGGCAGGTTTTGAGGCTTCTGTGAATTGGATACGACGACCGAACGCTTATCTTCTGATTTAGACGAACATTCACTGTTACAGTTCAGTGGCGCTCCTGTAACCCGGGCCTTACTTTCAGTCATAATCTTCATTGGACGGGCATAAGGAGGCGATGAAGAAGAAGAAGCAAAAGAATGCGGAGGAGGAGGAGGAGGAGGAACTGGAGGAGGAGGAGGAGGTGCTGGTCTCCGTGGTGCTGGAAACCTGGTGCTAGACCCAGTGCACTGTTTTGGCAGCAGTGTCTGCATGTCCGTGGTTCCTGCCGCCGAACTCTCATCGCTGGCGAGAGAAGTGACGCTGCGATTGCTGTCCTCGTTATCGTCCAGCTTCACGGTCTTTGACTTTGTTTTTGCGATGGTCTGATTTTCGTCACGCGCGTTAGCCGCTCGACACGCCTTCACGTGGGTCAGCACGGCGGCGTGTGTCTTGCCGGGCGGCGCCTCGTCGAGCGATGAATTAGTGCAGCTCTGCAACAGAGGACAGGAGATGTCTTCTCGCTGAAAGCTGACAGCGCGACGGGCGCCGGGAGATTTCAGGCTGGCAGCAGTGTCAGTGCTGTCATCAATAGCAACCGCTGACAGAGAAAGATCCAAGTCCCCTCCGGAACTTTTCTGCGCCTCACTCGAGAAGAAATTGCTAAAGCAAAACACTACACTGTGTCATAAACAACCAACGATATGTTAAAAGCTACTGACAACAACAACACAAACAAATCATATTATTGCTGAATGACGCATTCAGAATTCAACGCTAAACGTCATTTCATGCGGGTTCAAGATGCGGTAACTTATTTCATCTTTTCATTAAATAAGAGCAAGGTATTGACAAAAATGTCAGAAATACAATTACACTGAATTATATTTAATTGAATATATAAATTAGAAAAAGCTTCCCTAATCCACAGAGTTTCAGGTGAAACCTAGCAAAAGCGACTCTACCAACAAATGTTAGTTTCATCACTTTAGCAACGCAAAGCACATTGTGTCATATCTAAAAGTCAAAAGGCAAAGTGTGCAATACAATATATATGTGCAAAAGAGTGCGCACTTTGACTGACAGCGTCGGCACCACTGCAACGCAAAGAACTTGACACAACTGTAGTTACGATAGATGAGAATGATAAGCACAACGCAAAATGGCAGAACGACCAGAAGAAACAGGCACAGCACCAACATCAGACCTCTGCTGTTTGCTAAATTCAAAGACAAATAAAAGGATTTCATTTATCAATGAAATACCAAATTATCTTAAATTTAAAATAAATCCATCAACCTCAGGTGGATTGTAAAGAGAAGTGAAACAACCGAATAAGTCAGATTTTGATTGGCACAGACTCACATACGGTAAATACACGCACAGACATACATACAGAGAGATACACCAAGATGGTAAAAATTGCAACAACAAAAGAATTCGTGTAATAAGGTCGTCGTACGTGGATATTCTTGTGCTGGACCACTGTGGAAACTACCCCCAGATCCTGGATTCTGACAAAATGGCGGAGCGTAGTTAAGATCACAGTGGCACTGTCCAAGGCTGTTACAAACCTACAGACAAAATAACAAAATCAGACAGAATCATCCAGCTACAAACAACAACAACAACAACAACAACAACAACCAACCTCTAAAGAGCCAATAACGAGAAATCTGATATATAAAAATAATACAGAGATGTAAAAACAATGATGCTAATTATTTATCAAACTGGAAATGTTCTGATAGCAGAGTACCGCACTCACCCCATGTCCATTGCAATCTTCACATGACGGAGCATCTAGGGCTTCAACTGATACACAACGGTGAGACAGACATACCTGTTACCCAATCACAGCATACAATACAATTAGAAACTAATCTAAGTCTTAAGACAGATCACTGCAAACGAAAACAGAAGAATAAATGGCTAAAACCAGCTGCTCTTAAAAAATGCACACTTCAAAGGATATAATCACAATTACAGTCAAACCCACTTATATGCATTGCTCTAAATGCCACAAAGAATCTGTCACTTTCATGATCCCACTCTTAACTCCTCTGTCCGATGTCGCATAATCTGAATAGACCCTTGAATTGAGCACTTGGCAAGGTTTGAGAGTAATTTGATAACAGAAGTATTTATTTGCTTATAGGACAACACAAAATAGCCTCAAACTACAAGTAAAGATTGATAACCAGTCATAATTAACAAATAACAAAATGCATAAGTATCACATAAAATTAAATGCAGGAAATCTCTTGCTTAAAATCAAAACAAACCAAAATTCAGATAAATTGAGTGCAAATGAAGTCATAAATAAATGCAAGCTCTTATGAATGGAAACACATTAATCAGCAGAACCACAAAAATATCTTCTCGCCTGTCTTTCACCACACTTTACTCCATCGAAGGTCATTCCGGGGTCAGGCATGTCGAGACCGACATCCATGATGGCGGCCTTGCAGTCGTACCTGACACCGTCGATGAGAAACCAGCTGTCAGGCATCGTGAACATCAATGCCTCCTTCCAAAACATCAGCTTTTCCGACTGATGCTGGCAGTGCAGCATGCCACACAGGACATCCCTTCAAACAAAACGACGCCAACACAAGTGAGCGAGTAAATACGATCATCCAGGACTGCAGAGCAGCTTGAGCAATTCTGAGCAAGTGCAGTTGAAAGCTGCTTAAAAATTTACAAAAAAAAAATAACGCTGACGTACTTTGGTTCACATTTTGTGAACGACTCATTGATCCAGTTGAAGCCACAATGGCCGTGTCCACTCCCTATCACATTGTAACGCTCAAAGCACTTCTTGTCCGACACTTTTCCCGTCCGTCCCCAAAGCATCCGACACTGGGCAGCGTGTGTCCTGCACGATCCACGGTAGCAATAGGACTTAACCTGGAAAAGAATTCAGCTTAATGAAAAAGACTGACAGCACAAATACGTAAACACTGCCATCATACACAAACATACGTCTAGTACCAAAATGCACGAGACATTGAAAATTTCTTTAAAACTCTACTACGAAAAGCAAAGTCAAATATTAATAATTAAATAGATTTAATTTTAAATAAAATGAAAAATATAAACAACCAGCATTCTAATTAGCAATGGTCGGCAATTATAACAGTACTAGAAGACAGAAGTTCTGTCTGAACTCCTCACCCGATCGTCTTCACATTCGACTCCATCTTTAACGAACACATCCGATGGACAACGCTCACTCTCTCCATCGCAGAATTCCGGCAGATCACAGGATCCATGTGCTCTGCGACAAACCGTAGCACGCTCCAATGGCTGTAAGACATAATAACAAGCAGTCACACGCACAACAACAACATATTCACTGTCCAGCCGTCATCAGTCGTGCACAACCATTCCACGACTACATCTTCTCATCAAAGACTTCAATTAGGTTTAAAAATTTTAGTCTCTATGGATTTCAAGACCATAGTTTGATCATTACCTGACACGTGGCTAAGTTGCAGCACTTTCCTGAAGCACAGGTAGCATTTGGTGCCAGATGACAGGTAGAAGCAATACAGCATTTACCTTTACAGTCCTATAACAGAAGCACATAAAGGTTAATAACACAAATTGCACCAACGATACAAAATGAATCCAGGAAATTCAGAATAAATTTAAAAACTGATTTTCATTAGACATTTGTGAGAATTATACCTGGTGTAAACCACAGTCACACTCCTCTCCATCTTCCATGAATCCATTTCCACAGACGGCACCGAGGTTCGTTCTTTCCGGAATGTTTCGGAGACAATAGTCCATTCCCTGGTGAAAAGTGTCGCTCAGGATCTGTTTAGAACAGGACGACCATTTGGTTGGAGTAAACGGACTTCTGATTCGTGGAAGAAAATTGAGAAAAACAAAAGTATTAACAAACAAAAACACAAAGACTAAGAGGGATTTAATTAAAAATTGTTTGAATGGACAGTTTTTTCCAGTTGGGCTCCTAATGCACGCTCGTCCAAATCCAGTGACATAACAATCATTAGCATATTTGAAAACTTCTTCACACAAAAGACCTCGTGAGCTCACCCCCCGCCCGACATCACACAGTGTGAATCTTCACATTCACATGACTGATAACCGTTGGTGTTGTCATGCGGCATTCCAAAGTTGTGGCCCATCTCATGTGCAACGGTTGTAGCTATAGACCCCAGGGCAGTGTGGCGATCCTAGGAACAACAAAATATAAAAGCAAAATATTGAACAACTAAAGGATACACAAATCAACAGTTCTTTTCCTTGCACAAAATACTCTCAAACAGGAAATTCATTCTTAAGATTCAGTTCTAAGGGTCACTTTTCTCACTTGTCTATTAACTCCTGCATGAGATTTGAATACAAAAAACTCAAATGATTGTCAAATGACATTTTCAATCTTCTTCACGTCAAACACAAACTCATCTACTGTACATTGACCACCACACAAGCAGACAAAAGACAGCCAATAGAAATGGGGCCACTGCTTTCAATGCAGAATAATTCAGAACCAATTACATAATTACACAATCATATCACCAGTGTAGGTACCCAGGTCAGATCAGAATCTAACGAAGAAACCACTCAAATTCTACCATTCACTCTTCGTTTTCTATTGATTTCATTTTTTCAAATTAAATGTTGCTGCCAATTTTCACAATCATTATTTTTTTATAACAATGAAATAGGATCTAGGCTTACTGCATTCACACCTCCAGAAAGCTTATAAGTACAGATGGACATCAAAGGAGCCTTTCCAACAATCCCGTTGCCAAGATCTCTGCCTCTGAAATTACAAACAGATCATGCATGATGAGTGATCGAGAGCTCTGCTGGGGAAATTAGCAAATTCAAAGTGCATAACTGAGATAGCAAAAAATTGCTTTATACAGCAAAATATGTTGACAGAAGGTCTAGGAAGATCACTAAGGCATGGCCAAAATGAAAACAGTCAAATTCTGCTACTGCCACATTCGATAAGAGCTGTTTAAATTGTCACATAAAGTGACATTATGAGGACTGACATTCAAGTAGAGTTTGCTTAGAATTAAACTAAAATGGCACAAGAATTTCAAAGTCAAAGAAGCATCGAAATTCTTGTACCATTTTAGTTTACGTTCAGTAAACACTCATGATGCCATCCAATAAAAGGATGTACTTCAACTGCTACTCATTCCCCATTTAACATTAACCATCATCAACATCACACAACTTAAATGCATTTCAAAGCCCAAGCCAAAATCTAGAAGTAACTCACATGATGAGCTGAGCATTGTCATTTCTATGGAATGGACTAATATGTTTACGTCTGTACTCTAGGAACTGATTCAGCGTGTTTTCTGGATTCCCATTCACTTCAATAAAGTTGCGCTCAGTCCAAACCTCAATTCCGACCAAAATGACGTAGACGCCCAGTGGACGGTATATCTAAAAGACAGACAAAAACATTCATCGAAACAAAATACACTCAGGACCGACAGACAAATCGTAAGGAAAAGCCAACTGATGACAGAATAAATGAAAACAAACAGATATGAAAAAATGCGCAACTTACGGAACTAACGATGTTAACTATGTCCTTTGTCCTTTGGATAACTTCAACTGCTCTATGATTGAAAGCCACATACTGAAAAACAAATGATCACCCTAGTCATCATCATCATCACCATCACCACCACCACTGTCATAATTGTTATCATTGTCATCAGTGTAATCCCAAATTCATTCCTTGCAATCATCTTTGGATAGAAAAACAGAACGATATTTCTCATCTGCAGCCATTCCCCTCAGTTATTGTTTACTAATCATCATCATCATCATAGTCGTCGTCTTTGTCATCATCATCATCATCATCATCATCATCATCATCATTCATTAAAAGTCAGAGTACACATGAGCTTCAGTTGAACAGAATTCTAACCTGGGTAAAGTCATTAACAACGTACAACTCTACGTATCTTGTAGCATCATCCGAGTCCGTTGGCTCTGAAACTCGAACGTGATTCTCAACAGATTTTTTCATCCTTGTCATCTACAGAAACATTTTTACTCAGGAAATAAAAATTTATAAAAACTAGGAATACAAGAGATAGGCAAGACAACAAGAAATACGCAGATTGATAAAATGCATCGAGCGATCTCTGTTCATTTCTTTAGCTCTGTGTAGAAATGCAAAAGACAAATGCACGCAGTTGCTGGAGAAAGCGACAGAGCAAGCAATTTCAGTGGCCCTCCATCACAGGACATGAACCAATAGAACCGCATAACTGGATTACAGTTCTGCTCACAATCCAAAAGCAAAGAAAGAAGTTATTCTTATCTTTAAATTCCTTCATCTCTCTCTCTGTCATTATTTGGGAAAGACACAATCAACAACTGAATAAAATATTATAATTCAGACACAAGTTTTTCAGCAGTCCATGTGTAAATTGCAATATTACCTGAGATCTTGGATCAGTTCTCTTCATCTTCTGATTGGTATTCTCAGCTTCAACAGATCGCAGCAAAAAGCCAGTAAATCCAATATTAACACACAAATACAGACAAAGCAGTGTAGTGCCTAAAACATACTGACTGCCTTTATAATATGCATTTATAAAAAAATATGCATTTAAATGAAAAGGAGTACCCAGTAGGCAATGCTGCAGTTGTTAAAGTAATAGTACCGGAACGCAAGTCCAGGCCCGCAGGGCCATGGAACGCTAAAGGCGATGGGGGAAGTGCAGGAGGGGCCGTCCCCTCCTGCCACGAGAGTCCCAAGTATGTGTGGGTGTCATCGTATAGACAAGTAAAAATTTCAGTAAATTGAAAAAGTTCTCAGACAAAAACCACATTTTCTTTTGTCCCCATCCCTATTTCATTAAAATGCGCAAGAATAATCAATATTACCCATCTCAATTTTGCTCAACAGTGCTTGCAATAAGGCACCTGAATGGGGTATTCTTCAAGCATGTGAGTTGGTTCAACATTTTGATCATAAAAGCAAAAACAGTACAAGAAAAGCCACACAAATAATTAAGTGATATATAAATTCCACACTGTTTGATAAAAATCGTAGAACCTGCCTAGCAAATGGCCTTCCAAAATCAAGACTACACAATATATCTAAAATAGCTAAAAATATGAGTCAAAACTTGTCTAAACTAAATTGTCATTAAAAAAAGGCAAAACTAAATTGTCATCAAATAAATAAATAAATAATAAAACATCAATTTAAACACCCCAGAGGATCAATTCTCACCACAACTGCTGTTCCTGGACAAAACGTCAGAATTTCTGGCAATGAAATGGACGGAAGACAGGGAGGGCAATGCATCAGAAGCAGGTTCAATCAAGTAGACAATATTCTTCACTGTGAACTGCCCCCTGCAACCAACATTCAATCAATTAAAAATGGCTGATTGTAAGTAGCTGAACTAAATTCTATCTAATTAACAAATGATTTCAATAACAGATTCCCATCTTTCTATGATGATTTTTTGCCTTTCTATAAAGAGTAAAATGAAAGGTAAAATAAAGATGATGTATTAAAATTTTTTGTAAATGTACAAGTGCACACGTGCATATCTTGGCTTCGATCTCAAGGAAAATCAGTTGACACGTGTGTTTGGTGACACGATTACATTACTCAACGTCAGCAACTGATGCAAACGCAGCTGACATTATCATTAAGTGATAGACACTGATTCGTATCAAAATAAATTCTGACGAAGGCCTCTGAGTTCATGGATGCCAAGATACAAAATCCTCCAAGTACCCGGTAAATCTAGTCATTTATAATAACTTTCTAGGTAAATCATGCGAGGCATGGAAGTCTTTACAGAAGCAAAATGTTCCATTAGAAAATACCAAGTGTACAGTCAAGTTCACTTAATGCTATAGCATTTCTGATCTCAGGTTTCTGATTTCGCTGCTGTTTATTTAACGTGTGCCGAGAGAATTACTGATTTCACTTAATAATAAACAGCATGAACCATCCTCAGGCTTCACTTCATTGCAGCCTCTGACAGCTGACCCTCACCGTATTCCACAGCATGTACTGATAGCAGCTGTTGAGAAGGAGGAGGAGGAGGAGGAGGAGGAGGAGGAGGACCTTACTTCTCCGTGATAATAACAGTGCTGTTCAGTCTGAAATCAAATTAACAAATCAGTGAATTCATTACTTATTATCTAATTAATTATTTTAAAGGTTAGTTATTATCTCATTAATTCTCATCAAAAGCCTGAAGTAACTTGTGATCTCCACATAATAATGGACTAATAAATCGGTCTAAACTAAAATACAATGTTGTCCTGTCACATGATGACTCAGTCTATGAATCATTGCAATATCTTTAATCTTAGTACTGTACACAGCAGCTGAGCTAAAAACATTAGACTATTGGAAAACCATATCTGATTCTACACACAGAGCCTATGAAATTATTAATCATAGGCCACAAGGTTGATCGTAAGAGAGGAGATATCAGACACATGAACCAAGACCAGACCCAATAGAAGCAACTGGATCGAGGTGTGGTGGGCAACAACACTCAACTTGGCAATATCTTAGTCTTTCAACCAAATAAGCTGCAATCAACTGATGACATCATACATGATTAACAGTGAGAAGGGTTTCTCTTGGATCAGCTTCACGGACAGTCTTCTCCACATAAGCACTGCCAAAAAGATTCCTTCAAAAACAAAAACAACGTTTAATATTCATAGATTTACAGAGAGTCAAGAAATAAGACAGATGCACACTGAAGTACTCGTGGACTTTAAAGCCAACAAAGTCAAAAATCCATCATTACTGTTTTAAATCATGAATCTTTGTGAAAAATTAGTACTAACAAGTTCAGCTTCAAATCTAAGATGAATTCCTTGTCAAACATGTTGAGGATGAGAGTTAAATCTCTGTAGTGTCCTCTCTGCCATAAAATCAACATAGAAATATTCTAAATCAAACCACTTTCTTCTTTTCATCCAACAAGTTTCTTAAAAGCAAAATGCCAAAATGGATAATCTGGCAAAATGTTATAAAATCTTAAGTAATCAATAAGTTACACTACTCTGAGGGAAGTACACCACTCTCTCGATGACCTATGCATCCAACAATTTCTTAACAGTAATATGCCAAAATGGATCAGACACCAAAGGGTATTCATCATTATCATCATCATCATCATCATCATCATCATCATCATCATCATCATCATCATCATCATCATCATCATCATCATCATCATCACCACCACCACCACCACCACAGACAGATGAATGGGGAGGCAACCAGTGGAAATCAAATGCCTAAGAGGATCTCAAAGACTGACAACTGTCAGTTTATTAGTAATGTTGGTAATACTAAGGGCAAAGTCTAATAGTATAATGTTAAGCCAAGGCAATTAAATACCTAAGGCATGGCAGGAACCCTTCTTTTGCACACAGGTCAAGTAGGGGTGGCTATATGACGTCACTGGGGATTTGGAGGACTGTTGCTACTGAGAAACCCTATCTAAGAATGTAAATAGTACCTTTTCTTTTTATAACAACTTCATTTCTTAAACTTCACAGACGTTAGAAATACCAGCCACCTTCCATGGAGTGTGAATGTGCAATAGTTGATTTTGTATATTTTTAGATTTAAAAATCAACTATAAGCATTACAACAGCCAGAAAAGAGTGTTTAAATGTACAGTACTGCCCAAAAAATTGTGAACATGCGTGGATTTCGAAGCAAAACAAAGTTTAAGACTTGTTAAAACATTGCAATCACAACCAAGGGCACCAATACTGTATTTTTTCCATTAATGATCTACTATTCTACAATTGATGTACAGAAGGCTATAGATATGCAAAAATATTATTTTATCCACATTTTCTTGTGTCCCCATCTCCATTGAATCAAACCGTACTAGAATAGTCAATATATTCTGCCCCAGTTTTATTCTAGAGCTTTCGAAATGACACGAAAAATGGTGTGCTACAGTTTCAGTAGAAATAGTACTGTAGGAATAGTCATGCAGGCCAAAAAATAACATCATGGCAGCTAGATCCAAACAGGTCAGCTGAATAGAAAGGTAGGTCAGGTCATGAATATGAATGAGACAATTAGATACTTATTATGCATTCAAATTTACATATCATCAGGCTTCCACAAGAATGGCTATGACTCACTGATATCATCAATGCTTCTGAGGGAAGGAGGGATTCTGACAAGGCAGTAACAAAGAACTTGCACAGGCCTAACAGCATGTTGGCAAGGCTTATGCCTTCCCCAACATCACATACGAAGGCTAAGATTTAAGAGTCTATTATTGAATAAAAACCTTTATTTTGTGAATTTAATCTGATAAGAATGAGGATAAGCTGTTTTGGAAAAACAAATCATTATTTATTTTGGTAAAGTCATGATATTAGAAACAAAAAATACTGTATGTACTATGCGCTGCATTTAAATTCCAAAACACCTGTGTTTACCTACCAATGGTGAAGCAGTTTCAATCAGTTTGCCATTGTGATATACTTCTGGTGTTATAAGCTCATAATGACGAAAACTTTTCTGGAGATCCTTCAGAAATCTTTGATCCTTCTGATCATCACATTCTGCAACAGATATTCCAAGAAAGACTTTGCTACAAATTTTACTCTTTCTAAACTAAAGCAGACCAATGCTTTCTGGAGGTCTTTCAATACAACTGAATTCTCACTTGTAAGTCTCCCAGACAATAAATCTATGAACCCAATTGAAACCTGTATAACTCTGCTGCAATCGTAGGCTCAACCACCTAACCAAATTTTAACTTCATAATTTCATATACTGTACTACTTTTGTACAAAAGTACACTAAAATTATAACATTAGAAAAATGGGCAAGCCAGTATATGCTTCAGCTGCTCTGTGCTAATCTGTCACTACTTCTAAGTTCTAATCCAATGGATGACTCCATTTTCTAACACTAGGCTTCAATAAATATCTGCATTGGTGCTTTTGCTTCTTTCTGTCTATCTGTTTAATATCAAAGCATGTGAGCAGAAGAGGAAAGGAAGACCAAACAGGACATTTTCATAAGAAATAGAACTGTACATTAGAAAACAATAATGGCACTTGGAAGAAGCATGGAATAGAGAAAAAAACACAAGTACCGTACTTTTCAGCATAAAAAGTCATAAGAATGAATAAAGTGAATCCAAATGGAATGGGAATCTTATCCAAGACAATTAATGATCAACCTAAGCAATTAAAAATCAGATCCTCACTAAAATCATAATGAAATTATCCTACAAAGGCTCCTCACCTCAGCATAAGCAACTACAAATATATATGCAGTAAAACTAAAATATGACTCCACAGCAACTTCAAACAATTAAAAAGCCTCATTCTCATAGTCTCAGTGTAACTGCATCATCATCCTCATCCTCATCCTCATCCTCATCATCATCATCATCATCATCATCATCATCATCATCATCATCATCATCAGTGATGTACAAAATTTAAGATCCCTTGCAGTGTCATCCAACAAAGTCTGGACCATCATAATCAGCTCCTGATGTCAACTGCAACTGACAAACTTATGAATGATTTATAGTATGCTATTAGGTCAGCACTCACATACACATCTACACACATCTACACACACACACACACAAGACTGACTCATGGAAGGCTATGTCTGCTTGTCTCTCTTCACAGCATGTTCAATCTATCAGACCAAATGCTGAACTCCAGAAATTAACTTACACATAAGACGCTCACAGTGAGACAACTGAATGAGAGCTGTGAATGCAGGTGGCTTTGCTTACATCCAGCTAAAGTGGAGACTAGCAAGTGCCAAATGGAAAACAGTAATAACAAAGTCTGGGACTGCACACTGAATATATCACTTCAAAGCTAAAATATAGCTGAACACCCAATGAAAACCAAGTTAAAGGTTGGGACAGTCTGCATTGATCATTGCTTCAATTTTGGGAAATATAATGGTGAAAAGAACAATCAACTCCAGTAAATTCACACAAGAAACTGAAATCAAGAAACAACATTCTGTCAAAGTAAGAAAAAAACATTAAGAGCTAGACAGAGAGAAATTCAACCTTATAGACTACACAAGACAGATAATGGAATAGAAATATACATTGGGTTCAGTAATAAACATATCCAGTATTAGACAGAATGCAAAAGAGAACAAGGAAAATCACACAGCATACAAGAAGAAGAAGAAGATGAAGAAGAAGAAGAAGAAGAAGAAGAAGAAGAAGAAGAAGAAGAAGAAGAAGAAGAAGATGAAGAAGAAGAAGAAGAAGAAGAAGAAGAAGAAGAAGAAGAAGAAGAAGAAGAAGAGCTATGATGGAATATCTGAGAGATCCACACATTCCAGTTTTACTCACAGACAGAAGCTCTTCAGTTGGAACAGACATCAATCCGTGGCCGGCCAATTAGTTTTCCAAGTGACTCACAGTCTTAGTATCTTTTCAGTTTAAACCCATAACACATTCTTGTTCAGTATTTTGACAAGACCACTTCATAGAGTACGGTAGGCATGTCTGTTCAGTTATCTGCTTACACAGATGCCTAAAACAAGCATTCATTGGTTCTCTCAAACCATAATCTCTTAATTATTCTTCCTCTTTCCTCTTTAGCAACCCTCTCACAACTCCCACTAAAAGCCAATCAGCTCCTTGTCTAATTAACAAGATAGGATCACAGGAGCCGCAGTGCCAGAGTACAGAGACACCATGTACCAAATGCCTAGTATAGAAAGCACAGCCTGTGCTAAAGAACATGGAACTAAATATTGTATGGAAAAGGTTTTATAATTTTATATAAGATATAAATAAACTATGTACAAAATTAATGCACAAGGCTCAAAATAATTTTTAGATAAAGCCATTGATAGCAATGATACGTATAATAAAAGTAACAAAATATTCCAAGAATCTGCTAAAAAATGCCAAGTTGACAAAGAGATTGATTTAAAATAGAGGTCAGTCACCCGGAATGGGACAGAGCACATATTGGATTAAAAGGAAATCTGCTCTTAATCGCTTCGAAGTCTGGAACTGTTAATCAAATTAAACTCTTTCCACTAGAAAATGCAGAACACTAAAGCAAGGAGTCCTAAATTGGCCTTCAAGGAGGAGATGAGGGGAGGGGCATGCTGCACGGAAATTTCCACTCATTGGCCATCAAAATTCAAAGTTACATACCTATTGGCAAAGAAACTTGCATCTAACCACAGCACAATCATAAACCACCTTATAATTTATAGACCGCCTTTATAGTCATTATGAGAGTGGTCCATTCTCCTACTGTGCAATATTGAAAAGACCCCCTAGGGGCTATTTTTACGGTTCCAGGTGGTAGCCGCCCCAGCTATGACCACCCCAGTTATGACCGCCCCAGTTACTCTATGGGTTTTGACGAAAAGCAGTGTATTGCACCCGTAGGGGGTCATATAAATCATTACCCACACCATAAACCAGACACGAAACACTAACCCTAAACGATACTGAGGGCAGCCATAGCTGGGGCGGTCATAACCGAGGCGGTCATAGCTGGGGCGGTCATAACCGAGGCGGTCATAGCTGGGGCGGCTATAATGTGATACAATTTTTACAACAGCCAATGAATGGCCTCAACTAATCATTTCACATAATCAATCACAGGACGGGCATTTGGATGAATAACACTTAAACTGCATAATGTCAGAATACAGAACAGGCTAGAAAAAACAATAATGAGCCAAATAAAATATAACTGTGCTCTAATTTTACTTTAAGCTATACATACATACATACATATACATATATATTATTATTATATATATATATATATATATATATATATATATATATATATAAGTTATGTATTAAGGTAAGCATATTGCTTTGAGCTTGCATTCTGCTATAGTTGATTTTGAGTTTTTATGGTTTTAGGGGTTTTAGGTTTTTAGGGTTTTTATGGTTTTTAGGGTTTAAGGGTTTTTGAGTTTTTAGGGTTTTTAGAGTGTTTTGGTTTTTAGGGTTTCTAGGTTTTTGGGTTTTTAGGGCTTTTAGGTTTTTAGGTTTTTAGGGTTTTTAGCTTTTAGGGTTTTAAGGGTTTTTGGGTTTCACCAATTAAGCCGGGTGCAAGAAATTCTTCATTTAATAGAAAAAATATTGGTTTTAGGTGAAACCGGTGGGTAATGAAATTTTTTACTTATTTTTCCTGATTTCAGCTACCAAATTTACATAAGAATCAACATTTCGTTTTGAAACAATTTTTCCATCGCAGGCCTGTGTAATAGGAGTAATATTCAAATGTTATTTAAACAAAACACTCCAATCATTTACAGTAAATGAGAATCCACATCACTGCCTCCACTTCAGGTCTTCCAAGGTCAATATATTGACCTTTCATAGTTTGCCCATACAACAGAAAGTCTTTCTCATAGACCCAATGGTCATATTGCTGCCACACAAGTTCAAGTAATTCCTACTGTTCAATGTTCTTTAAATTCATAATAGACTTTCTTTGTGAAGGTCCAATGTGCTTTGTGGTGTTTATCTTTGCAGCAGCAGTGGCAGCAGCCAGCAGCTGCTGCAGCAGGGCAGCCAGATTTATCCCAGGTGCAACTCCCATGTGTCCCAAATGTCAAATCAACTACAATAACATCAATAAGAAGGCCCCAATGTGTTTAGAGATGGCACAACTGGTGGCAGGAAGCGGAAACGGACAGGCTGGAGTAGAGGGAGAGGCTTTGTGGCTAAGACCTTCAATGGTTCATTAATACGATTCATGCTGTGATCTATAATAAGAAATCTTCAAACTAGTGAATACCTTGCAAACAAAGAAACCTGATTCCGCCTCCACCTCCTCCTCCACCACCTCTGGGAGAAGCAGTCCTAAGGAGCTAGACAAAAGCTTCACAGAAAGCAGAGGTCATTATTTCGGTTTTTCCAAATATAATGTTAAACCCGGCAGTTCGGCCAATCTGGCAAGACATGCCTCCAACTAACGTCCATTACGGGTGGAATGAAATCTGGAGGTCGGCAAATGTGGGCAAGCATTGGTGCCTGACCCAGCTATCCCACAAGCCGGTTTTGATCTTCCTGACACAACTGGTCAATGATGAACCATATTGTGGAGTCATGTCCGTTGACAAGCTCTCAGATAATGGTCTCCAGATGATCCACTTGACAGAGAGAAAGAGCATTCACTAGACAGAAAGAACCTGGGGGTTATGACATTTCTCTTAAAGACATAATCCTTTCAACATCTCTCATCTCTAATCAGTCTCATGTGATAATCAACTCTGGATAGATGATAAACTGTGAATTTCAATGTTGGAAAATTTAAGACAATCTCTTGACACAAAGTTGGACTTAAAAGACTCAGTGAAGCCAAGATAAAAAGGGAGAATAGATCTTTTGTGATTTTTAAAGAATTCATTTCTCAACAGTAATTTCTTACAAGATAATGGCATTCAATGGCAGAGCTATCTACCAGTTCAATCATTGATTTCATCATTCATCCTGACATTGACTCCAGAATAAAGGAGTCCATAGTTCCAAAGACACATACTTAAACACATATGCCCAGACACATTCACGCAAACAATGACACATACTCAAGATGTTGCCAATTATCTGAAGGATCAGTGACAACCAAGAATAGCTGGAGAGCAAGCACTGGATGTGGGGTTTCAACTGCATTTGTACAAGAAGGCATCCTCTCACTTCAAGCCAATATTAAGGGAAGAAGTTCTCCAACTGGAATCAATATTCTGCGAGAGAGAGAGAGAGAGAGAGAGAGAGAGAGAGAGAGAGAGAGAGAGAGAGAGAGAGAGAGAGAGAGAGAGACCACCTGTCAATGAATCATGAATTCTGATGTTTCTTGGCTTGTGTCTATCAGAAGAAACCCAAGCAATTCAAACCAGATAGGTCTAGACAGGCTTCAAAGGGCAACATCAGCAAGGCCTATAAAGACACAAGAAAACTCTGACATCTGAATGAACCAAACTAATTTCAAAGTCACAGAGCTAGCAAACAGCAGCAGCAGCTGACAAATATATAACTTTTATATTTAGGGAAAAATTATGGCATTCCATCCTAGGATGACTCAAACTCATCAGAACACTTTGAACTATTTAGTGCATATGCAACAGAAGAAGTCAAACATTATGCCATGTATGAAATGCAACGGCTCCCACATGGCCAAGACGATGCAAAATTCTTTACAACATGTACATGCAAATATTAATGGGCTATTTTGATTTATACTAACACTGCCAATGGATGAAAGGAAAATGGAAATCTTAGATCAAAGCACTAACTAATGGAAAGTAAGTTCTTACAACCTACTCTAACATCATCTTATAATTAGAAACACATCGGCAGCAAACCCATCAAATTCTGCCAAATGCATGATACACTAAACCCTTGTACACACACAGTCTTGTATAAAATCGCCTCAGATGTGGGCACATACCACATGACTGGGGTACTGAAAACCCTTTCCTAGATTAACTAGTCTTTCATTAAAGCACGAAATTCGGCTAATCAAATCTTATTATAAGTGGAAAAATATATAACTCTTTTAAAATGACTGCACAATGGGAGATCTTTCCCACTGACAATCTGTCACAGAGCAATAACTGATGTATTCCGACGGGGCCAAATAAAGTGGGGGCCTCAACAACAAGACACTCCACTTCGTCTCGTTTCAAGGTCTGCAGATACAAAGCGCTATATAAATTTATAGTGGGCTCCTTTTAAAACTCCGAACCAATTAACAAAAAGTGAAGTTTGCTCACCGATAACGCGACGATCGCAGCGAATCTGCGAGAAAATCAGCGCTAAAAATACAAAAACGAGAATCGGCGAATAATCAGCCATCGATCGGGACATTTTCGATTCAATTTTCCATCCAAAGGCGAATTCCTCTCATCGAACACGACTAATCGCCTCTTTCGACCTGCTCCCAGCTTTCGACGGCCAACGACGACCATTGAGAGGTCGGCCTCCATCGTGATATTAAAGTCTATGTCACAGACATCATCATCGACGCTCAACCATAGATTTATTGTTATAATATGATATTAAAGTCTAGGCGTGCAACGACCGACGAGATAAATTCCGGGCTCTGGGCACTGTTAGCTACACTGTACTTCACACCAAGATTAAGCGCCTAGGACTAAGGAGCCACTGTGGTGCTGCTTTTGAAAGCGCTATAGAATTCACGATATTTTACTTACTTACTTGGATTTTAGTAATAATATAATAATATAACAAGGTTTAAAGTGGTTCAGCAGGGACTGCCCTGTGTGAGAACCACTGTAGAATTTGTTTGGTCAAATATAATTATAGAATTTGTCTGTTTCCTTATGAGTGGCAAATTCTCACGTTGAACTATGGAAGACTTTTTAAAAAATTAGTAATACATTATTGGAAGAAAATCTAGTACTGTAGATCCAAACAAATACTCGACTAGATCCTCATGTGCATTATTTCTTTCCATCTCCCACACTTGGACAGTTCTTGATCTCGTGTTTTCTCAGTGGCCACCCCACAACTCTGGAACCCATTGCCTCAGCATTTGCACATTGCAAATTCATTACAAATTTTGGAACAAGATTAAAACTCCATCTTTTTGGCCTGGCTTATCCACCATATTCTGTCAATGTGCAAGAGGGGGCACTTACCTCCATTGAAAATGCAAATACCAATATTTCACATAGAAATCTGAAAACTTTGCTAAAATATTAACCATGTTCACTGTGTTAAAATGTGTCTTGCCCTCCTGGAAAAATTTTGTGGGCGCCCATGACTGTCACCCGTTTGTCAGACTTTTAATTCGTTTCATCACTCTTCTGAATTTTTGCACATCTATAGCCTACTGTAGCACTAGTCCTTGCCCTGTCCAATTTCAAACAGGGTATCAATTTTATAATATTTTGTGGTCTATAAAACCTGTAATAGAAGAAACCAGCTCTCTTAAGCGCCATCTTATCTCTCGATTGATTTTTTAGACATTTGACAGAGAATAGATTTCTGAAAGACTTTGTATAGTGTTATTTCAAATGGCTCATTATTTTTTGTGGCATTTCGAAAGCTCTAGAAAAAAATTGAGACATAATATATTGACAATTCTAGTACAGTTTGGCAGAGCAAAGATGGGGACACAAGAATATGTGGGTTTAATTCGTTTCATCACTCTTCTGAATTTTTGCATATCTATAGCATACTGTAGCTCTAGGCTTTGCATTGTCCAATTTCAAACAGGCCATGTTGGCCCACCCAATATTTGGCTTGTGGCGCCCTCCATGGTTTGTCTGGCTGGATACCATGGATTCGACATGGATCTTGAATGATTTTGATCTGGTGTGCCATTGGCTGATGCTTATGTGCATTATGAAATGGTGCTATATAAGTCTACGATTATATCAGAATATATATGCCAGAGGTTTTCATCAACTGAACATTTCAGTTAAAATCAAACAAAATACCAGAGAATGAAATTTAGTAGCAAAATTAATAATAAGTGCAAACAGCAAATCCTTCACTGAAAAATAAAAGTATATACATATATTTACACAAACACACACACACACACAAACACTTTGAATACTCTGCTCAATATTAAGCATGTGCTATAACGACAGCAGATCTAAAGCCAATTACAGTTGTTCAGTTTCATAGCATAATATACAAATCCCAGCACCATCTGTGTCTTGTTACAAGCATTTAAACCATGCCATAAAATGAATCTTAAGGCCACCAGAAAGTACTTAAGAGCTCAACAAAATTTTCAGTTTTAGTCTCATTGAGATATGCAGTCATAACATTAGAAAAACATCTAGTGACACTGAAAATATCACCTTAACCAATAACAAAAAGACAATAAAATGGTGCTTAGATGCCTCTACTCAGTCTGCCAAGAAAATACAGTTCAATTTCTTCCAAGGATTTTCCTTTAGTTTCAGGAACACAACGATACACGTATATAGCTGCCACAAAACAGCAGGCACCAAAGAAGACGAAAGTGCCGTCCATGCCAAGGAGGTTCTGAAGAGAGGCAAATTCTTTGGTAACTAGGAATGCAAACATCCAGTTGGTAAGAGAGGCAATTGCACTTGCGGCCCCTCGTGCCCTTGCAGGAAAGATCTCCGACATCAACAGCATTGGAATTGGACCCCAACCGAGAGCAAAAGCCATGATGTACACCATCAGGCTAACGAGAGCAAGCCAGCTGAGGCCTGACGATGTCATTGATGCTGAAGTAGAAGAGACAGACTCAGGCAGCAGAGTGGTGGTCTGAACAGATGCATGGTAGTAACCACCGAGCATAAAGCAACTCACTGCCATTCCAAATCCAGCGAAAATCAGCAGATAGCGTCTTCCGGCACGATCCACGAGGAAGCACGCCACTATTGTGCCAACCACCTGCACTGCAGCAATCGCCACAGAGGCAAAACCACTGGCGTGACTGAAACCAGCACTTTGGCAGATTGACACAGAGTAGAACATGACAACATTGATTCCACTCAGCTGCTGGAAGATCATTATCATCACAGACACTATTAAAGGACGAAGTAATTCCGGTTTCCGGAACTCGGACCACGATACCTTTTCGTCCGCTGCATCCGTTTTCTCCTCCATGTCACGACACTCTTCCTCCGCAATGGCAGTGGTACCACGTAGCCAAAGCAGCGACCTCAGTGCCTCGTTCTTCTGATTGGTGTTAAGGAGATAGCGCGGAGTTTCTGGAATGCGTAATGTAAATATCGTTGCCACAACTGGAAACACCGCTCCAATGAAAGCCAAGGCACGCCAGCTGACAACATTGCCAAGTACATAGACCATCAGAATGCCAATGGTGATGAACAGCTGTACGCCAGAACCTAGCATTCCTCGGAGATCTTTGGTTGAAGTTTCTGCAATGTACAACGGCGACACAACGCAGACCATTCCACTGGCAAATCCGGTAAGAACACGTCCAAAATGAAGGACACTCAGTGAGTTGCCAAAGGATATTGCTATCCATCCAAAAAGAAACGGCAGTGAGGTCACCAGCAAGGTCATCTTGCGACCCACCCGTTCAACCAGCCACCCGGCAGCAGGGCAGCCAAACATGGCACCGAGTGTAACAACCGAGCCAAACCAGGACGCTGCATCTGAATTCTTGTACATTGGCTCTTTTGCCAACTGCATCAATGGCAGGGCAGGTGAGCTGAAGCCAATGACATATCCAAATGACAATGCTCCCAGGTAACTGGACATTGCGGCAGTGACAGGGATTTGAACTTTTGCCATCTTGTTTCTCACCTCACGAATAACAAACAAAAACCATATAATTAATAAAATAATTGTCAACAAATTTCCAGCAGATATTTATCTCAATAAAATAACTTCATTCAATAAAATTTTAATATTGGCATAAATTTAAAATAAATCATATCAAATTTTTTGTGCAAATTGCTGGCAATTGATGGCAAAGTTATATAACTACAGCAGAAACGAAAATCAATATATTAAAAATAGAGTTATAGTCTGGCCGATTTGAATAGTCTAATTAGAGAGACAGGACGAATAATTCAGTTTCTCGCATAGGAGATCTTACGGAATCACTCTAAACTCAGTTATTCTATTGTATCTAATAGGATATCACAATTTTAAGAGATACTGTATATTGGCAAGTCTGCAAACATTCTATCAGATCAGTCAACTTCTATGGCGTTACCATCATGCTGCCTAGGGCATCAGTTGTCGATATCTGACGCTTTGCATTCAGTTCTGTCTAAAGACAGTTGCAAAACACAACGCCAGCGATTAAAACGAAGCGATTACGTACTTAGATCCCGAACAACGGCGGATTAAAATGGAGATTTGATCAACAATTGTAAAAGAACATTGCCCGACATTCGATAAACAACAACTGCCACGACGCTTGTTTACAATGGAAGTGAGAACTCAACATAGAAATACACAGAGCCAAACACAACACTAATTTATACAGAGGCTTAATTTTAGTAGTAGTAGTAGTAGTAGTAGTAGTAGTAGTAGTAGTAGTAGTAGTAGTAGTAGTAGTAGTAGTAGTAGTAGTAGTAGTAGTGATGATGATGATGATGATGATGATGATGATGATGATAATAATAATAATAATAATAATAATAATAATAATAATAATAATAATAATAATAATAATAATAATAATAATAATAATAATAATAATAATAATAATAATGCACCAGTTATTAGCCTAAGGTTCTGTGCTGACGATTTCAATGCTCACTGGAAACCGGTAGACATATTAAGTGCCAGAATATCAAATCCGAATTGGCGGACCATCCAGTGCTGGTCTATTACCCTAATCACGACGCCATGTGAATATAATGACAATATAAGGGCCCTCATCTTGTCGACATATATATTCCGGCTATAGTTATTTAAATATTAAATCAAGCACAATATTAGACAGAAATGCCAGCGCTATATCAAATTACAACTTACGAGTTTAGCGCTAGAAAAACCTAGCAGTTCAATTAATCAGTTAAATTTCTTGGGTGAATTTCTTGGAAAAGTCGGAATTTGATTTTAAAAGATTGATGGCAATCAACTTAAGCATAACGTTATGTGGTGATTGCGGATAATACGAATCATAATTCATCAGTGAGTTAAATATTTGTAGCGCTGGAATTTGGTCGAATGTTTTGCGTAAATAAAAGCTGCACTCATTGATCTCTGTCTTAGGGTTAAATGGCGAGTGGTCCCTTGAATCCGAAGACTCATTTCTACCGACGTCCTCTGCCAATGGAGTGCATTTCGTTTTGTTCACCAGAAGGAAAAGCGATATTCAAGGAAGCTCTGGATGCCGGCTTCATGGAAAACTATTTTGCTCTGGCTGCACAGTTTCGAACTCAAGACGAGCCGGCGTTCTGCGCCCTTTCCACTCTGGTCATGGTGTTGAACGCTTTGGAAGTCGACCCGGGTAAAGTGTGGAAAGGCCCTTGGAGATGGTACCATGAAAACATGCTCGACTGCTGTGTTCCAATCGACATTATTGCCAAATCCGGGCTTACCTTCGATCAGTTTTCTTGTCTTGCTATCTGCAACACTTTGGCAGTGAATGCTGTGAGGGTTAATGATGAAGCAAGTGAAGAGCAATTTCGGAAAGAAGTGAAGCGGGTGTCACTGATTGCAGACGAAGTGATTGTGGCATCTTATTCTAGGCAGGCTCTTGGTCAGACAGGAAGTGGTCACTTTTCTCCAATTGGAGGTTACCATCCTGGCAGAGATCTTGTTCTGATTATGGACGTAGCACGGTTTAAGTATCCGCCTCATTGGGTGTCCTTGTCACTTCTATTCGAGGCGATGAAATTGATCGACCAAGATACAGGTAATTAATTTTCATCTTCCTTATGACATTTTGATTGCTTAATGTCACTGATGTTTATGTATTTGTAAGAAATACATTGTTTCAATCCTTATTACCTCACCAGATCATATGATCAGAATGCTCATATTTGCTACCATTTTTTGCTTTGTGTTATTTAACCTGTCATTTATGCAGAATTTGATTGATCATTGCTCTGCTGAGTAAGTATGCAGATTCAGCTGCAACGATGAATAGTGGATATGGTCTCGTGTAGTTGATTAAATTTTAATTTGTCACTTAATTTGGTTTTTATTATTATGATGTGTTTGATGACTTTAGGAAAACCCCGTGGTTATATGAGCCTTTTGAAGAGCCGAACACTTCCGACCATACTCTTCCGTCTTAATTCCTTTCTTTGTGTTACTGGTTTTCCTTCTACAAGGTTCATCAAATTTGCAAATGACTGGAATTCAGTTTTATCAACTTCTGTTGACTCACGAGTATCATCAAAAGTCCTTGAAATCTGCATCAACCAGCTGTTGAAGCTTCTTAATACAGAAAAGATGAAGATGATTATAACTCTGATTGATGTAATTAAAATGTCTTCTATATCGGATGAACATAGGGAGGCAATCCAGCAGACTGTTGTGGCTCTCGAGGAACTGCCTATCTTCCAAACGGTAAAGAGATGTGTGCCAGATAAGGTCACAAATGATGGCGAATCTGTTGAGGAAACAGAACCTGCTATCAGGCTCCAAGACTGGCATTACATCTCAATGCTGCTGCTGATCTGGCCATATAATAAAGACAAAGACAAATATGGCAGGACTTTGGAGGAGATGGTGAAAGACCAGCTGGAGAAGTCCAAGAGTGAATTACTGCAGAATGAGGTCAGGCTGATTCGCCAGCAGATGATCTCCGTTCTTGACTATGCCGTAATCTACAGTCACTGTCCTTGCCAGGAGAAGGTCAATGGGTTGGCTTCCCAGGAATCACTGCCTCAGATTGCCACTTAAGCACCTGATTCATGGCTCATCTATTCAGTAATCAGTTTCACTGTTAGAAATTAAAAATCTTACTAAAAGATGCTTGGCGTGAGGTTGAGATTTTCCAGAAAGCCTTTAAGTCTAATTCATTTTGCAAGGTTTTGTGTGTCTCAGTGATCATTTATTGAAGGGCTGATTCGCTACACAGTGGCTAAGGTCAGATTTCAACCCGCTACCCTCTGGTTGCATGACAAAATCTTACTCCGCCACAGCCATTTATATGTGAAATAAGGTAGTAGATTGCTTAAATGTGTTTTGTGTAATTTATTTTTCATAACTTAATATTATAGTTTCTTAATTGACTGGTTTTACCATTTACAATTTTCTATGTTTTCTTGATTGACTTAAATTGTTCTTTTAGCTTGGATGTTAGCCTTTGAGCTCAGACTGTGTGATAGCAAATCATTCCTGTCTAGTTCTGGTTGTTTGATGACAGAATTTTAGTGAGAGTTTTTGTATTACTAGTAAATATTTTTCTGCAGTTTCATTGTTTTTGTTTTATACAACAGTTTTTATTATGCAGGATTGACTTTTAATGGTGATAAATCTAGTGTATCTGTTGCAGCTGCTTGAACTTTTTTGTATTTCATGTTGTTAATATGAACATCATATTCTGGTTTCTATCATTTTCTATGTTTTTGAAATTGTAATTTCTGTTAAAGCTAATGTCACTTAGAAGAGGCTGCTATAATTGTGTGGTAGTTGAGAGTGAAATGGAATCAGAAATTAGGGGCTTTAAGACAAGGATGACATGAAATGAATTTGACTATAAGTTAGTAATGAAAAAATGTGTTAAATGTTATTAATTTAGAGACATGTTACAATTGGCTTTTACGTGATCATTTTGGCTCATTTGGTTTACATTTTGAAATTATTAGTGTTTAATAGATGCAGCATTCTCTTGTTCAAAATTTTGTTAGGGTTATTGCAGTGTCCTACAACTTAAGCTTTCCCATGAAAAATAGGTACATTTGTTAAAATATTTCTGGGCTGAATATTTGCACGTAGACAAATTAAATATTATAGCAGATTGACAAAACCTTATATCTGCCTATGAAGTTTTAGAGAAATTTAAAGAAATTTCATTCTTCCAGAACCTTTTTAATGAATGAAACATCAAATATTATTTATTCTTCTGTATCACAATTGAAATCAGTTGCAAAGTTGTGGTAATAGATGTCATTTTGCTTCATAGATGGTCCTGGATTTGTGAATACTGGATCTATCAGCTTAATGTTTAGACCAGTTTCTTTTTCACTAGATGGCCGAGATTCACAGATAGTTCCATCAATGATTTGTGGTAATGGCAGATGGTCATGCGTCATTGCCAGTTTCAGTTTGTGATATCTGATGTAGTGGCCTTGTGCGTTATAATCTTGTGATCGGGATGAACCAATAGTGGGTCCTTTGTTAATTTTTTTATCCAAGAAATTGGGCTGTCATCCCACTTTTTGTCATTGTCTCTCTTGATCCAGGACATTACTTTGTCATCCCATTTTTTGTCATTGTCTCTCTTGATCCAAGACATCACATTGTCATCCCATTTTTTATCATTGTCTCTCTTGATCCAAGACATTACATTGTCATCCCATTTTTTATCATTGTCTTTCTTGGTCCAAGACATTACATTGCCATCCCACTTTTTGTCATTATCTTTTTTAATCCAAGCCTTTCCATCATCCCACTTTTTGTCATTGTCTCTCTTGATCCAAGCCATTACATTGTCATCCCATTTTTTGTCATTGTCTTTCTTGATCCAAGCCATTACATTATCATCCCACTTTTTGTCATTGTCTTTTTTAATCCAAGCCATTACATTGTTGTCCCACTTTTTGTCATTATCTCTCTTGATCCAGGCCATTCCAGAATTTTGCCATTTTTTATTTGAACCTAACTTCATTTTCGTGTCTTTTGTATAACCACCTTTTGGATTTGATGGTGAAACTATACTCTTAGGGAAATTTTCTTCTACCCCTAAGGTTTCCATCAATTCAGGTACACCAGACTTAATAAGTCCTACAGAGCTGCCATCGTTAAGATGCTCGTCTCTGGTATCAGTTTCTTTGTGCCGTTGCTGAATGTCACCTGATGTGTTCCTGTGTTTCCATTTGTTGACCATCTCGCCTCGGCTGATCTCCCTTGCGACCCGCAACTTCTTTGTCGTCCAGTATTTACTGTGTCCGAGGTTTGTGCCTTCTCTATTCTTTCCACGTTTGATCCACTCCATTGGTAATTTATCCCATTCACTGTCTACTGTGCTGAATCTCTTGGGATCTTCGTTGCTTCGTCCTGGATTCTGTGTTTCCGCATTCTGTCCTTGCTTTTCGTTTACTGATCTCACAAGCCTTAGTCCAATCGCCTTCTGACCGACGCAGATTCTAACATTCGACGAAATCCGAGGTTCGTTGGATTCTTCTGACGACCTCGAATGGTTAATCCCGGAAAATTCATTACCAAACAGAATCCCATTGGCACAACGCGTCGAATCGAGACACACTCGCAGACGCGCAGGGGTGTGGGTGGGCTTCTTGGAAAGGGCAATGACCAACTCCAGTTGTCCATCTGCATCGGTCTTCGCCGTGCCCCTACACACGGGTCCCAGATCTGACTCAAAGGTCACGTTGACCAGGGCGTTAGCCACAGGAGCGCTACACCCGGCGTCGTCGTAGATCGAAGCGTCGACGGTCACCGCGGGCGATAATGCCTCGCGTTTCCCTTCTTTTCCCGCGCGAATTTTGCAGTCGTCCAGAAGGACCACGTGACGCGTATCGGGCCCGGATGTGACGTCACGAACTGAGTTCAACGCCGCTGTTGACACTACTAGCGAGAGAATCAACATGGCGGCGCTGACCATCGCTGCCCTTCTGTTGCTGTTCTCTGTTGAAGTAAAACATGTGCAACGATGAATAAATACAATTGTTTTAGGCGTATTATTGTTGCATTGGCGGAAACTGTGATGGAAACATGTGATCGTACGTAGGCACACAACGTTCCGGTAGTTTATTAGTTTTCCGAGAATGCACTTAGAGCACATTCCCTCTGTCACTGCACCAGGCCCCAGGGATATTTCTAGGATTATCAATTTGGGGAAATTGGGGGCGTCGGTAAATTCTGGGAGTCCCCTGCCAAAAAGTCTAACAAGCAAAAAGGTCATCCAATGGCTGAAGTTGGGGAGGGGTTACCGTGTTAGGGGGTGTAAAAATATCCCGGCACTGCACTCTGAATTCTGAAACGAGTCACAATGCACTACAGGAGGCTGAGTTAATCAACGGTTCAGCTGAAGGAAGGTCAGTCTCTGGCTGCGTATTTTATCGTTATTGTCGTCGCCCAGTGTTTATTCTAGCCACCTTGACATTGGGGGATTTTTAAATATTTTGGGGGACAAGGTCTGAGTCTCCACACTTTTGGAGAGGAAATTTCCATCCCCCAGCCAACATATAAAAAATTGGGGGGGATTTCATTTTTTTTGGGGGGAAGAGAATTCCCCTTCCCCAAAGAAGGCCTAGAATAAACACTGGTCGTCGCCATAGGTGAGAGGCCCTGTTGCTCATTACCATCTTTGTCGTAGTTAGACTTTTTTCCAATGATCATCTCGAGACCTCATAAGGGCCTAGGCCTGGTGGTGGCCGCGATTTTCGTAAGAAGAAAACCGCGTGGCCGAGAAGCCATGTAGGTCTATACGTGCAGTTCTTGGCCCCTGCGCCCATCTTCAGCAACTCCTACCCATTAGCTGCTGCTGTGGACATTTCCTTTTGACGCCAAAGAAAGAATTTAACGAATAATCTGCGCATTTGGGGTTCTTTTTCTAGTAGCAATGTTGGATGCCGATTTATTTAGTAAAAATCTCACACAACTGCAAATTTGTTTAGCTATAGGTTAGGCAAATTGAAAGAATGACAAGCATGTTCAATTGTTCATTATACTAATATAGGCCTACTAGTGACACACATAAAAAATCAAGTGGATACGACAGCGCTAATCATTTGCTCCAGGTCCAAGTATGAAAATGTTGCGAACGAATTCAGACCATTTTCCAATGACTCCTTTTTAAAGTCCTTTTCCTTTCTTATTTGTTTTGTTCGCTTCTCTATACATGTAGATAACTATCGTACAGAAACAGCATGACATTAGCGTACCACTTTCATAAAAGCAACGATGTTACGCAATAACGAATAAGTGTTACATTTTACTGCAACCGCAAACGTATTTAAACAATGGAAGGCAAAGCCGTGAGAAGATCTAAATGACCAAAGAGAAACTTCACCCTATCACGAAAGTACAGGAGACTGAACTAATACTAAGCCCTATAGGCCCTACTTGCGATTCAATACATTAAATTCTCGCTAAAGTTAGTAAAGAATAAAATAATTGATAATTGAAGATATATCGAGTTAATCCTACCAACTGTTCCAAAATCAAGAGCAAGATCTAGATCAAGATTATTATTATTATTATTATTATTATTATTATTATTATTATTATTATTATTATTATTATTATTATTATTATTATTATTATTATTATTATTATTATTATAGACATCTCTAAGAAAAGTTTCTACAGGAAATCTAGTTTCGTTTAGAGACGAACAACAAAAACCAAAGGCCTGTTCAGCGCTGCAATATAAATAGGCCTATTGAAAAGACAAAGAGACTCTCAACCGACTGAAGACTTTCAACTCACCTGCGCTGCAGCTGTGCTCTCAACTCTCTGCTCAGTTGGATTCTGTTTCAGCGCAAAGCGCAAGACGACTGATGTCTGGCGCAGCGCCGGCGCCGATTAAATGGGAAAAGGCGGCGCATGGCTTGCGTTCGAAGGCGTCGCATTGAAAGCGAGGGGGGCTCCCTCCCATCGATTGCAAGACCCAACAAGACCCTCCCATCGGCCGCCGATGGGAGGGTCTTCTTCGTCCGCTCTCCGCTGCTTTTAATGTCTGTCTCCTTCGACGCCTTTTGCCATCTCAATCCGAGTAATCGAGTCGTTTATGACATCACTGTTCTCACTTCGAAAGTCCATTGAAACCGATTACTTTTGCGGTTGCGCATGCGCAGTCGACAGCAAATCCGATTCTGACTTAAATAAGCTGGCGCTGTTTCTGTGAGGAAAATGACGATGGCTAAGAAGAATATGGAATGCTACGAGTTACAGTCTAACATAGCGTTCTATCAAACACACACACACGCGCGGCTGCACCTCCATACAACGGAAAAGGCAAATTGATTAACTGATTATGTCTAAAGATCAACGCATATTTAAGACATTTGGATAAGAAATGTTTTAAAAGCTTCTTGTACAAAAGCCTTGAAAGACGTTATAAGGGGCCAGAGATTAACTTATTCGAGGCTTCATGTCCATTCTAAGTGCTTTCTCTTCTTCTGTCATCGGATCATAGGCCTATTCCGTGGGCGGACATTAATAATGATTAGATTTGCTGGATTTTGTCGTCTGCTCTCTTGTCGCTCTGCGTGCAATTGATTCATTCGGTACGTTCTTGTTTCTGGTTCTCACTTATGTAGGTCTTCTCTTCCTCCTTCGCTCTATCGATTGACCACCAACTTTTCAATTTCAATTCAAGCCTGTAGATTGGCAGAAATTAGGGACTAATTCGATTTTTACAGCGATCATCTTTCGTTGCGTTGCTTTTTCCTAAACGACCTCTGACCTCTGTGAGCTTTGACCTCCTAGGCTTCTACGACCTGGCCACTCTGCGGGTCAGTTGACAGCCTCCATCTTCTGCATTATTGAGAGAATCGCTCTTCGATCGGAGGAAGCTCTTTGACGAGCGCGGAATATCTAAGAGCACCGAGAGTGGTAATTGGAGGAGCGGAGAAGATTAGGAGAGGAGGAATTCAACGCAGTTTACTCGCATAACTGAGCAGGGGCCAGAGAGGGTCTTGGCACCCGCGTTCAACTTTTGACCTCTAAACAATAAACATCACTCATCGGAATTCGATTGACGCGAGTGACGATGTGGTAATCTGTGTCGCGTCGTTTGGACGCAAACGACACTCTGGCCTCTGACATCGATTCGTCTCTTTGGCCATCTTAATTCAACACTTTGCAATCAAAAAGCTCCGGCAATTCTGAATTTTAAAGCATCAAATTCGTGACATTTGCTGGAAAAGAATCCTTCTCCAGCTTCCAATGGGAAAAAAGAACATTGCGCCTTTACCATATTAGGCAGAAACAGACCGATGGCCAGAGGCGTAGCGTGCACTTGTGCCGCCCATGGCTCCTGGTAAAAATGCCGCCCCAATATTTGCTCTTACTGTAGCTGACAAGCAAAAAAGGTCGTCGTCACTCAATTTGCCGCCCCTTCTACACTTTGCCGCCCACTTCACCTTCGCCAAAAACTCCTCAACAACCCTACAAACACAAAAAAGTCGCTTCCAACATTTGCCGTTTCCAGCATGTGTGCCGCCCACCATGGCTAAAGCCTTAGTAGCCATTGGGACGCTACGCCTCTGCCGATGGCCTAATGCACGCCTTAATAGTCCAGAAACACAGTCTATGTTACGAATGGTGTAAAAGATTGCACGCTCACCAGTGCAACATGGCGCTGCAGAGAAGCACCTTTGCCAGGAGCGACTATTACATACCTAATGGGTCGGTTTTTAAAATTTGGGCTCTAATGCCGTCTCCAGGGTGACCGTTGCTCTTGGAAACTGCACCAGTAGCTAATCCAGGGATCGACGGCGACGCGTCAATTGCCGGCATTTCGCACCTGGTCGTGAGCGTTTCCGCTTATATTGAGTGGGCAAGCGGCACCGGGTGCAGTCAGAGGGCGATAAATCTGCATAAATAATACATGATCCCGGTCGTAGCATCAGCGCAATGGGAAAGAAATGATTAAATTACGACCCCAAAATCAGAGGGATCGATGGGCCAAACGCACCCCTAAATAATGGATACTCGACAGCCAGCCACGGATTGCCACCACCCGACTATGCAGCCGGACAAACGGGCAGACATAGACGGACAGAGGCAGAGACACCGCGTATGACTGTGCAAAATGTTCGATGTGGGTCATTCAAGTGAAGATGAGAATCAGCGAAGCAGGTGGTTGCAGGCAGACGATTAAGGCGGGAACGGCGTCGAGGGAACCTATAGGGATCAAAAATACCCCCCCCCCCCAAAAAAAAACAACCCTCTGTTCATTATCTATGTAACTTATGTAATGTAAGGTCTCTCTCCGATTGAGATAAGCGCTAGTTTAGTTTAGGATTAAATCCAACGTCTGCTGACTGATCCATTAGGCTTTCGATCCGGAGGAGGCGATTCTGACTGCCCGTGTGCATAATTACACTGGCGCTACAGAAGTCATCGATTTGAACGATTCGATTTTGCAAGACGATCGCCAGGTGGCTGAACCTCCTGTGATCTCGAATACCGGTCTTCTATTCGCCTCTCACCAAACGCCCAATTTCTGCAGTTTTATCGAATGTATTCTGGTCATTCGTCGCTAGAACAGGTGATAAATCTAACACACTCACTGGCATGAAAACCTTTCGGGTAAAATGACTCAGCCTTATTGAGCCCCATCTTTCGGCTGTGGTCATTTCAAATTAAGACCAAACATCTAAGAATAAGCAGCTAGCGCGTAGCCTAGCGAGGTACTAGGTCCACCCTAAAAGCATAGGCGGATTTAGAGTTTAATATTTGGGTAGGCTAGCATGGGAGTCTGGGGGTGTCATCCAGCATGCGACAGACCTGGTGTTGATGGAAAAAACATTTTTTGTTTTCGTGGGATTAGTTGGGTAGGCTTAAGCCTACCCTAGCCTTTAATAAAATCCGCCTATGCCTAAAAGCGCTATATAAATTCACGAGATTTTACTTAGTTGCTTACTTCCCTGTTCGTCTTAAAGGTCTGGCAATAAATGTGGATAATTTGTCGTTGAAAGGTTTCATCATAAATGAGAACATGACCAAGAGGTCTTACATCAATTAAGTTCTTCTCCGGGAATTACAATTGTTTACACAGCGTCTATATTGGCCTAAGCAGTAGACGCAGGCCTACAGGTGATTTTTTCATTTTCCCTTTTATTTGCTTAGAAATGAGAAGACGCGGTTTCTTGTGAACGTTTATTGTTTTGGAAAGAGCGAGAAATGACGTCATCATCTGATGAAGTTCGAGAACGGAACGTCACTCGCTTAGTACATCGACTACAAACTCTACTATTATTATTATTAAGACAGTTAAATGAATACGAAGATTAAGACGACAAGATTTGCGACAGTTTTTGAGATAAAATTTCACGGACAACTCAAAGAAGCGTTCGTTTCCATCACCACGACGATGCGTTTCTATGACAACGGCGGCATCACCACGACAACCCGTTGCCATGACAGTGCGAAGCAAACGATGCGAGCAACGTTTTTGTCGATGTCGGTATGACGTCATCGTGTCTCGATTAAACGATGACGTCAGAAGCGAACACGTGATCTTGTCGTCCGTTTGTGTTGCCGCTTGCCTGTAAAGTCAAATGTATCTGATTAGACATACTGGATGAAATGGAATTTGAAATTCGTACTTTGTAAGGTTATAAATCAATTGAGACATTATAAATACGCGGGGCTATTTAGCGGGGACATTTAGCTATACACTGTATGATTCACACGTACATAATGCTTCCTATGGTTGTCAGACGTTGGGTCTATGTCGCGATAATAATAATAATAATAATAATAATAATAATAATAATAATAATAATAATAATAATAATAATAATAATAATAATAATAATAATAATAATAATAATAAGGTGTTTTAAGTGGTTTAGGAGGCTAAGTAAGCCTGTGTGAGTTTGAAACCGATGTCAATATTTCTAATGAAGATTGCGCGCCACAGCCTACCTGTGCTACAGGTGTTTTCCTGACGACCTTGACTTTTCAGAGGACGTAGAGAATGCACAGCATGCAACCGGCGCGAACACAAACTGTTATGCAAAACCACATTTCGACGCTCCGACGAAAAATTCAACTGAATCAATAAACGAACGAAGTTTCTTTCTCTCTCTCTGTCTCGCTGTCTCTCTGTCTCTGTTTCTTTGTCTCTCTCGCGGTCTGATAGTGTTCAGATTTCCAACTGAAACTGACCTGAGTAGAGGCTGCTTATATATATAGAGAGAGAGCCATTCGTCTAAACAGTGTTTACGCCTATGCTGTTTAGTTGCTGTGTTCGCAATAAACACTTGACGTCCGCTAATTCGGAGACATAGGCCACACTCGACAATAAAACGCGCCCATAGATAAAGGATAGATTATAGGCCTACAGTGTAATAACAGCGTCAGTTAATCAGAAGGTGCTCTCTAGCTAATACTTTTATGTCGTTGACTGCTTCATCCTCTTGAAATCTATCACTAGGCCAAGTTCACTGTGCATAGGCGCTTACTGTAGACGAGGACTTCCAGTAACTATGAACAACAACTTAGAAGCGCCTCTGAAGACATAGTTTGGAAGAGGATCAGTGTTTATTCTAGGCTTTCTCTGGGGGAGGAATTCCCCTCCCCCAGTTTTAAAATTCCCCTAAATTGTTTATATGTTGGCTGGGGTGGAGATTTCCCCTCCAAAAGTGTGGAGACTCAGACCTTGTCCCCTCCAACATTTCAAAATCCTCCCCAATGTCAAAGTGGCTAGAATAAACACTGGAAGGGGATCCCTTTGAGGCTCAGAGGTTAGATGGGAAATAGAAATTCTGTTTCTCACATTTAGTGACAAAGCGGTTCGTATTATTATTATGCACCCAAAAGTCAAAATGTCCTTTTTAAAAATCAAAAATTTTAAACAGCAGGCTTTGCTGTGGCTTGCTTAGCGCCGGACTGAAGCTGACTGATTAGGCTTTCTGCAGCAAGAGGTCATATTCCGATATAGGCCTATCTACTCAATTGGCTTAAATCGTGGAAACTCTTCTTGACTTCTTGTCTCTTCTTATTGTGTTTTTGTTCTTCGTATTCGAACACAACAAGATAGCAAAGACTGCAAACAGAGTCACGTGATTATCTCAATCGAATTCGACAGGCCTCTGTTGGCTTAGAACACAGGTTGCCATGGCGGCAGGGCTCTTCAGAATCTGATAATTAATCGCGCCTCTTCTTCTTCACCTCTGATTTTGCACGAAGCGATTGACTCTGAAAATAATGACGCATTCTGAAATCACTCCTTTCACCGAAACGATGTCTATTGTTATTATAAGTTTTTAAATTTTAAAAATTATTATTATTATTATTATTATTACTACTACTACTACTACTACTACTACTACTACTACTACTACTACTACTACTACTACTACTACTACTACTACTACTACTACTACTACTACTACTACTACTACTACTACTACTACTACTACTACTACTGCTGCTACTACTACTGCTACTACTACTACTACTACTACTGCTACTACTGCTACTGCTGCTACTACTACTGCTACTGCTACTACTGCTACTGCTGCTGCTACTGCTGCTGCTGCTGCTGCTACTGCTGCTGCTGCTGCTACTGCTGCTATTACTACTACTACTACTACTACTACTAGAAAGATGCTCGCTTCGCTCGCAGTGCAGGAGAATATTAATCCAATACCTATACCTAATACCCAATCATTGAATTCATGCTGAACAACGTTTCAATGATGTACATACGCCACCTAGCCAAGCTCTGCGCCACGTAGTAATTAGGCCTATGTACGTTAAAATCACGCAACTGTGACCATTTGTGACGCTGTACACGTATTTTTGTGTACGTTAAAATGTACGTTAAAATTGCACAACCTACCTCAGGCTGCGAACAATTGTTACCAATAGCAACGTCGTTGCACGCCCACCCCGTTGACGCTGCAATGACTCGACTAAACCGTTCTAAACGTACGCTTTATT
Source organism: Metaphire vulgaris (assembly GCA_018105865.1). Classification (NCBI taxonomy): domain Eukaryota; kingdom Metazoa; phylum Annelida; class Clitellata; order Crassiclitellata; family Megascolecidae; genus Metaphire; species Metaphire vulgaris. The sequence goes on along the minus strand of CM030858.1, from coordinate 13,707,126 downwards.
TTATTATTATTAATTATTATTATTATTATTATTATTATTATTATTATTATTATTATTATTATTATTATTATTATTATTAGTAGTAGTAGTAGTAGTAGTAGTAGTAGTAGTAGTAGTAGTAGTAGTAGTAGTAGTAGTAGTAGTAGTAGTAGTAGTAGTAGTAGTAGTAGTAGTAGTAGTAGTAGTAGTAGTAGTAGTAGCACTGTATATTGTATATTGGCTGTGAGAATCGCAGATCGATAAAAGCAAAGATGAAAATGGAAATATCGATGTCGCATTGAATTGATGGAGCACATTAGCCACCATATGTCCTCTGCCATTTTGCTTTTGATGAATCATAAAACTTCTTACGATTATTAGAGTAGTACTATAAGTCAACAGAGATAAATCGTAATCAGAGATAGAAGATTTTTGTAAAAGTACTTCGGTCCAATTTCAAGCTTAAGGCGGCAGTCAACAACGCACTCGAAATAGCTGCGCTGCCTATTAATAGCAGAAGCAAACTCCACTTTTGCGATTAAGTCGACCAATGTCCACTGAATCACTGATAGATAGAAACAGCTGACGATCAGCTGTACGGAAAATGGTTTTAAACAAGCAGATGGACAAAACAAGCGTATTTGGGTCTCATCCTTCGTAAAAACCACATTTCTGTGGCTTTCAATTTCTTCTCCATGGCCTTGAATATAGTCCATGTCTCAGATCCATATACAAGAGGACTGACCAAACGTAGCTTCTGAGCACCCTTAGATCGTGTCTCGTAAGAGATGCGCTTATTTGTGAGGATCACTTTTAGAACCCAGAATGCTGCCTTGATCATTTTTATTTTTGATTTTATGCTCTAATGAATCCGTGGAAGGAGGGAAAGGTGAGATCAGTTGCATCTGTTTTCGGTGGTTGTCGTCTAAAGTCTAAGCATCTCTATAGCAACCAGGCAAGCATCTTAGACATGAATATTAAAGTAGCCCGACCAAAGAAAGTAATCTAATTCATAGAATGTATGAGATCCGCTGTCCCTTCAGCATGTAATATAAGTGGCGGCGGTAGAAGACTGCTGCGAATTTTAATGCGCGATCAAACCTCTCGACGCATCCATGCAGGAGGAGGAGAAGAAGGGGAGAAGGAAGAAGAGAAAAATTGGAGGAGGAGGAGGAGGAGGAGGAGATGCCGGCGTATATAGACGACGCCATCGATCGGCTGCAGAGCAAACACTGCTGCTGCTGCTGCTGCTGATGCGGACATGCGCATGCGCACTGGATGATCTATCATAGGGCGATTAAATAATGAGTCATCCTATAGATAGGGAGAGAGAGAGAGAGAGAGAGAACTTAAGTGAATTTCTTTGGCCATAGTCAGCGAAGATGGATTCTAATTCAGACGAAGTTCCTGACAGGGCTTTTGGCTGCAGGTGAGGAGTTGGGCACTGGATGGCCATCCGCCGACCAGCCGACCAGCCTTCCACTCGGCATCTGGAAAGCCTGGAATGCGTTGGTAGTATATAGCAGTGTAGTTGTCGGCGCTGGAAGAACGCAGTCCGTTGGATTTTCATGAACGCTATTTATGTAGCAACCGCCATTATACGAAGCAGTCGTCAATGACTCTCCCTCAGACAAACCTTCTTAGTGGCAGTCTCTGAATCAGAAAGAACCGGAAGCGGAAGTGGTCGCTCAAAGCGGAAGCACGCTGTTTCCCTCTCATGGCGCATGCGCATTGGACATGACGCGAAATCAAGAAATGCGACAAAACGAGGAGACAGAATCGGTCAAAAGAGAAGTTACGAAGACAAATGAAAAGTCAAACGGAAATAAGCCATCGGACATCACTCCAGGTCAAACGCTAAGAGCAGTCGCTAATAAAATCTGGTATTTTATTTAAAAGTCTGCTATGTTCCTGTGTCTTTGTGGCATCTAGAGTATATCCGATTAAAGGTCTAATAGAAGTTTGCCCCTATCTATGGCTGTGTGCGTTGAAATGTTCCAGACATACTCCGCGATGTCGTAATCGATGGTGCTGCTGGCGGAGGGAGGCTTGGACATGACCGCAACAGCCGCTGTTCCGACCGCCTCCCGTCTTCCAACCGGTAAGATATTTTTCCTCCTCGTAATATTCTGCTTAGAATCAAGCGAGCGATAGAGCATTCAGTTCGATGACTTTCGATTCTCTTCAGTCAGGGCGGACGACTTTCTCGTCGCCATAGCAACGGTAGCCTAGCAATTTTAGCTGCTGTGTTGACTACGGCGAGGCCATTTATTGAATGGACTCGGAATCAGGTGGGAGGGGTGCAGGGGCGTCTATCCTATGTGGGGGGGATTGGGGGGTCATTGGGGTGGGAATAGACGCCCCTGGAGGGGTGCGTGGTCTGACGGTCGAATATTCTGTCCTGCTTTTCAGTGAGATTTTGAAAAGTTTTCGACGAAGAGACGAACTTCCGACAGAAGGCGGAGAAGGTTCCTGGGATCAGTCGTCAGTCGCCGCCGCCGAGGAGGAAGGAAAATGCGACCGAAGAAGACTAAAGACGCTCCAAAGAGGTCTTCTTAATTAAATAGGAAAGGAATCCAGAGAAAGACCTTCTCAACCAGAAACATCTTCATTGTCAGTGCGCCTGTCCGTCTCTTCGTCTGTCGGGAATATGTCTAAGTATCTCTGCCTGTCTTCCTGCTATTCTGTCTATATATGGCTATGTGGCGTTAGAGTTTCTCTTGTCTATTACCTTTGCAAAGAATTTGCGCAACCTGTTGGACATATGCAAATAATTTCCGAGTGTTGTTGTTGTAAGCATTAAATCATCATCATCGGCATCATCATATTCGTCGTCGTCATCATAATTTTGTTCTTATTTGGCCTAAAGGACTAAACGATTTGGCGGCGTTAGGAACGTGCAAGGGCCCCGGCTAACCCCCAAAAGCTCTGCTCCGCTCTTTCCACGTATCCAGGCAGGAAGCGCCGTCCACTGCGTCGAAAGCAGGTACCTATCGTCCTCTCCCTCTCCCACCCGTTGCTATGGCGACTCGGCTGACTAATGTTGTCGTTGTTTCTGTTGCTGGGTAGCGGTGTGTTGTCTCGGTTGGATCCTCTGTTGTCCGTTTTGGACTCTGGGTTTCTGTCTCAGGGACCAATCAGCAGACACAGAAGACGAGACAGAAGGAGATCCCTGCTGGCCATGTGACTCCTCCTCCTCCTCATCCTCTTCCTCCTCCTCATCCTCTATACTGCGATCGAACGCCAACTAGAGAATCTGTCGACTAAATTCTACATCGAATCGTCGCCAGTCGCCATCGGCAAATAAGCTTCATGGAGACAATTTAGACAAATTCACAATGCGTCAATCCTAGCAATAGTAACGGAAGTTAAATGTGACTACGTAAAATGAATTTTCTGTATGTAATTTATTAAATTATGTTTTAAAATTCACGAGTCATTCAGTGGCGCAGCAACTGTTTTTGCCCCTCCTCTAGGGGTGGAGGGTGAAGGGGGGGTGGCGGTCGTAAGATTTGCTTTCGTTGATCTCCAAAAACTCGTTGACCATCAAATTCAGAGCGCTGCATGGAATGGAGTGTGTTGCCGTCGGTCATTTAAAAGCCGTTTACGGAAGATAGGAACAGGAGATGCCAGTAACTGATTGAAGAGCGTCAAAATCTCAGAGGCCTGTTGAATAGAGGGCGTATATGCCCTAGATATGTAAAAATCTAATCAATTTGAAGAAATTATCCGACAAAATCCACATTTTCCTCTTGTTCCATCTTCATTGCTTTAACTTTTGCAAGAATAATCAATAATATCATGGTCGATTTAGATCTACAGGGTTCGAAATAGAGCACAACCAGCCATTTCATACTACACACTAACACGAATATCTTGCGGAATGACCGATCGAGGGAAGACGAGTATAAAGATATCGTTCAAATGACTGCAACAGGTTTTATAGACATCAAAAACAAGTTTTATAATAATTATCAACTAAATTTGATTTCGAAGCCTTTGATATGTAAAAATCTAATCAATTTGAAAAATGCATCATTCTTGTTCCATCTTCAGCTTTAACCTTTCAAGAATAATCAATAAGGTCATTATTATTGGATGGGCAGGGTGAAATAGAAGTGCCATGATACTACATAGGCCGCTACGCAAATGACGTCTGCGGCGTTCAACCCTAAATTTTTTCAAGAGCTCTTGCCATAAAGCAGTTCATTCTTGTTATTGTCACGCGCCTTTCAGGTGATGTGTGTGATTATTGGTGGGGGCAGGTGAGGGGGGCGTGTCTGTCTGTCTGTCTGTGTCGTCTGGCGTTGAACCTGTCTTTCAGACTCTGTCTGTTCTGTCTGTCTGTCACGCGCTGTCTGTCTGTCTGTCTGTCTGTCTGTCTGTCTGTCTGTCTGTCTGTCTGTCTGTCTGTCTGTCTGTCTGTGGTGCACTGCCCCGTCTTTCTCTTTCGTTCGCCTCAACTGCGGAATTTCAGTGACTCAGTGACTGAGAGACTCGACGAGTTTCTCTGGCCATGTCAACCTAAGAGAGGTTTTTTTTCTAATCGAGCGATTACCTCGCTTTACCTTAACTGCTGTATACGAAAGGTGGCTTACAGGTGTCCTTCTCCTCACAGACAGGAGTTCTTCTTCGGCTCCAATGGTACAGCATAGACGAATCAAAGTGTTCCTTCGAATATCGTCTGATCGCTATCTGTCGCCATTGAATGAAGGGGATTTAGTATCCGTTGCATACACAATGTGGCGTAATTTGGTCGTTGGTGCTAAGATCGTCCTGTTGCTGGCGGTCGTCTTTGGGAGTGACATGAGGGTGACGGCGACTGACATGTTCACTTCGATGAATGACATTGAGAAAGGGTTGATGACGCAAAGGACGCTAGCCAACGATCTCAAGTCTTACATCGGCAAAGAAATCGAACGGATCACTCAACTACAAAGGTCAGATCATGATCCTCTCTCTCTCTCTCTCTCTCTCTCTCTCTCTCTCTCTCTCTCTCTCTCTCTCGTTCTACTGCTAAGACACGAACACACTCAAGAATCAAGATTCCTATTTTGCATTCATTGATTTTTGGAAGACAAATGTTGCCGGGCTGCTCTCTCTCACTCCAATGTCTTTTAACCCAGTGGGGGAGGATATGCCCCCACCACAAAATCGAACCCTAGTCTCTGACTGAAGACTAAAGAATAAGACTGAATTAAAGAAGGAATCGAATCGTAGAATAAATCCCGATGGATGGAAAGATGGAGCAACGCAGTCACGTGATCTTAGATGCTTCAACTGGTGATGATCAGAAGAAGAAGAAGAGACAGGAGGCGGTTTCTTTCTCCTGCAAGAAAACGAAAAGGACGCGTATATGTTTCGGGAACGCGTTTTCAGACATTTTGAAATGGCCATTTTCCACTTAATACTTCGCTTGTCAACCGAGTCCCATTTTTTGGATTCACCATGGGGGCGATTCTTCCCCTCCCACCCCCACTAAGACAACTCCCATGACTGCAGTAGTTAACCCCGCGTAGCCTAAAACCAAAATGACACGAGACATATTCTTTAGTGAATCATACACATTATTATTATTATTATTATTTCGTTAGTTTAAAAATAGTCAAATAGATGAGAGAATATACTTTGTCGTTTCTGTGATTTCCGTTGAGACAGAATTGCCAATGAGTTGGAAGAGCGCAGCAGCGACGCACTCTCCAACGCAGACGTCTTCCTGAACAATCCAGTGAACGCTTACTTACTTATCAAGAAATTCTCCCTCGAATGGACCAACAACGTCAACGAATACATCAACAGCAGAAACACAGACGGTGGGCGACTCATTGCACTCAAAATGCACTCAAATGTAATCAACGATTAATCACACTTCTAGGAATGTGTCATCGAAAAGAGAGGTTCTCTCCTTCTTTAGAAATTTTGCAGGTATTCTGATGATCGTCTCTTTGAAATTGTGTCACGCAGAGTTCCTGCAATACCTGACGGAGAGGGGAGGGTCTCTGCCGAACAAAGACGACCTCTTCGGATCAGCGATGGCCCTGCTTCGTCTCCAGGACGTCTACGCCCTCCCAACATCCAAGATGGCGCACGGACTGATCAACGAAGCGTCACAATCAGCCACCATGACAGGTAAGACCACGTAAGACGAGAGAGCACCTGTGGCAGCCATGTTGGCCCTTAAGACGACGATGCATGTAGCGATAGGGCTTTGTTTGCTGATGAAGAGAGAACGAAAGCCTTAGAGCGATGTTGTTGTTGATGAAGATTATGATGATGATGATGACGACTACGACGAAGACGATGCTTGTCGTTGCAGCCGACGACTGCTTCCAACTGGGGACCATCGCCTACTTTCGTGACGACCATTATCACGCCGTCCTGTGGTTGACCGAAGCGTTGAAGATCAATTCTGAAGAGAAGGAGAAGACGGTCTCAAGGTCACAGATACTCGACTACCTGTCCTTTTCCATCTGGAAGGTCAGTGGAGGAATGATCGACAGCACCGATTCAGTGCAATCGTCCATTTCAATTAAACATTAGACTGAATTTCCCGAAGAATAAAGTAATTAATTATAGGTCGGTAAAATCTAATTCGTTGACTTATTAAGAGATTACACGACGACGACGACGATGATGATGACTACTACTACTATGATTATGATGAATGTCGTTGTTGCTTTGCCTAGCAAGGCAACGTTCTGCACGCGTACAACTTAACCTTGGAGTGGCTGCAGTTGGGTGAGTGACTCCTTCACTTCAATTTATTAGACTCATTAAAATCATCAACTGATTAGTCATCGTCGTCTTCATCATCGTCGTCGTTTTAGTCATCCTAACGGCTGTTGTCATCATAGGCATTGCTAGTTTATTCGATATATAGTGCGTCAGCTCTGCTCTGAGATGAACCGTCTACCCTGGTTCGGTGGTTTCGCCTTCGTAGTGCCTTTATTCGCATGGCATTATTAATACTTTTAATAAAAGCGCTTTAGAAATTGAAGATTTACTTTTACATTAATACGCTTTATTTTCGTTAATTCTGAACTCAGTTATATGGCGATGAGTTTACGGTCCACGATATCAAATATGAAGCAATTTTAATTAATTGTTTGCAAAATGAATGATGCTATCTAATAGTAGTTTAGTATCTTAGATATCTTAGGCGCAACACCAGTCTTCAATTGTCCTGTCTCTTAATCAAGAGAATCTTTGCTTAAAAAACAACCAGTTACCCAAAATTCAAACTCACCCTTTAAAAAATTCGACTTCATTAATTAAGCAGAAGAGAGAGAGAAAGCGAGAGAGAGAGAGAGAGAGAGAGACGAAGTCAATTATTAAGAGACATAATGGTGACTCTGGGAGATGATTTCGTTTCAGAACCTGGACACGAGAGGGCGATGAACAACCTGCGAAGCTACGAAGAGACGATTCGATCGGATGAAGTGCTGCTGAGACAGGCGGCGAATCCATCGCAGGTCCAGCTGAGGAACCAGAGAAAGAAGGACGACTACAGGTCCACCGAAGAATACGACAACTACGAACGACTCTGCAGAGGAGAAAAGACGCAGGTGCGCTGGGGCGGGGCGGGCGGGGGCGAGGGGTGGGGGCTGGTCCACTGACCCGGACTCTGGAATGTCCGTCCAGGCAGAAATTGCGAGATGGGGTAGATTTTTCCTCCTCTTCGTCAATTATGGGTAACTACAAGTGATGATGATGATGACGACGATTTTATTGTTGTCGGAAATGGCAATGATGACGACGACGGTGGATTTGCTCTCTCTCTCTCTCTTGAGAGACGAAGATTTCAGTGTTGATGACGATGACGACGACGACGACTGTGATAGCACAGTAGTTGTTTGCGTCGTTGTAGGAGATTGCGAACAGCCACCTGTTGACGTGTCAGTATCGACGTCATCATCCGATGTTCTATATTAACCCTTTGAGGGAGGAGGTCATTCACCTGAGTCCAAGAGTCGTTCTCTATCACGAAATAGCAACTAATGCAGAAATCAAAAGAATTAAAGAAGTGGCAACACCGAAGGTCAGTCAATGCTAATTAAGCGACTGCTATCAACTGCTATAGCACCTCAGCTGTAGCATAATAACAGCAGAGACCCGCAGTCGGCTTAGCAACGGCAGCTAATAACTGGTTGGTTGTTAGCAGTTAAGACTTGGATCATCCAAGAGAAATTATTAGCGATTACTTTTTCCCTGTATCCGTCTGACATGTTCTATTCCAGTTGCATCGCTCTGGAGTGTTCCAGTTGACGGAAAACGACAATCCATTCACGGAATATCGGACGAGCAAAAGGTCAGACACACACACACATACACTATAGGCTGACCATTAGTTGACCATTTTTCGTGGCATTTCGAACGCTCTAGAATAAAATTGAGGCAGAATATATTGACTATTCTAGTACGGTTTGATTCAATGGAGATGGGGACAGAAGAAAATGTGGATGTAATTCGTTTCATCACTCTTATGAATTTTTGCTTATCTATAGCCTACTGTTGGAATAGTCCTTAGGGGTCGTCCATAAATGACGTAACGCCCTTTTGGCACTTTTTCACCCCCTCCCCTCTACGTAACGCGACGTAACAAAACGTCAGACGCCCTAAAATATGACGTAACAACGGGCCGACCCCCAGCAGCGTCGCACGGGGTTGTTTGGGGTTGTTCAAACAACCCCACTTTAAAAAATATGACCAACACAATTTATGTAAATCCGTTGACTTTTGTTGAGGGAGGGGGTAGTGGGGGGAAGGGTCGGCCGCGGCTTCAGTGTTCAGTTGCATAGTGCCTTCAGTTAACAACCCCACTTTGCAAAAGCTGGCTACGCCACTGTACTTAATCATAAAAATGGCATCAGTTCTGGGGACGAAGCCCCCCACCCCCACAGACCCCTTATGTTAGCCTACCCAAATCTTAAACTCTAAATATCGCCTACACACACACACACACACACACACACACACACACACACACGCAGGGGCACCAGAATTCTATTTGAATAGTTTTGCAATCTGCATCCGAGAATCCCTAGACATCATCGTTCTATTCGGACGACCTGGACAGTCGACTTTTCTATTGAAAAAGAGTTTCTATTTAATTTTTCAGACTTTTCCACGATTTACAAAGCCGTAGCTTGGCGAGATTTGTCCCAAAGCCAGTTTTAATGAGATAACTAAATGGTTAATTTCCTCTGTTTTAAAAATCTCAGGTCTTCCTCTAGGAATGTTTAAAAGAAAGTCGACTGTCTTCGAAAGACTCTGTCTCTGTCTGACTGTCTCTGTCTGTCTGTCTGTCTCACTCTGTCTGTCTGTCTGTGTGAATGGTTGTTGAGTGCGTCTGTTGTCTGTATAGTGCTTGGGTTTCGACCGAAGAAGATCCCGAAGGGCGTCTGGCCAGTTTGAACCGGAAAGCGATGGCCCTCAGCAACCTGACGCTCGAAACAGCGGAACTTCTGCAGGTATTTCGATGATCATTGCATCGATTAGGAGACGACGCTTTCTATCTCAGAAGGTCACTTCAATCTAATTCCTTCGAATTGCGTCTGAATAGGCCTATTTAAATAGTTGCTTATCTAATCTAATCATCGCTTGCAGTGTAGGCCTATAGTTTTAAGATAACGATTACAGCATCATATACAGTTTCTCTTTTGCGTGAAATTCTCCTTCAGGTGTTGAATTATGGCATCGGAGGACAGTACGAACCTCACCACGATTTCGCTCGGGTAAGTACGCACGCTTGGTACGCGGCTACGTGAAGTACCGAGTACTTTTAATTTAGTACCCATTCCTTCCATCGCAAATTCATCAGACAGTATTACTATCAGTGGCGGCTCCACATAGGGGGGGGGGGCGTGCCCCCTATTGAATGCCTGCCCCAGTGTCCCAATGTCGGGACCCTATACTTACTACTACATATCCATCAACAAATGGTAGGCCTTCCATGCTTAGAAGTTGCCACCTCAACGGCCCCCCACTTGCCAAATCCTGGAGTCGCCACTGATCCTTATATGCCTACAGATGCGAATCAGATTTGTGTAGCGCTAACATACTGCTACATATCGGAAAACTAGGTTACTGACTGTAGAGTGGTTTTCACACAGTCTCACCTAGCCTCTCCTAAATTTACCACTTTAAATGACATTGTCATATTCTGTTTCAGCCGAACGAGATCTACACCTTCGAGGAATGGCGAGGGAACAGAATAGCCACCGTCATGTACTACGTACGTAAAACATTCGATTGTACTTTCGCTTTCACTTTCGATTTGCATCCCTCTGGAAAAATTCTCAGGATTTGCAGCATTCGACCGAAATCTCGCCGTATTACAACGCTTCTTTTGTTCACGTCCCGAGAATCTCCGTCAGTGACTCAGTTCTCTCTGCCCCAGTGTCGTAACATTGAAATCTCTTCGCGTGGAGAAGATAGAGACATGTCCTGACTTAATTAAAGTAATTTCGCTGCCAACTGATCTCAGTCGTAAAGGGTCGTTCGTTATTGTCGTTTGCATTTTCAGCTGTCAGATGTTGAGGCGGGGGGAGGCACCACCTTCAATCTAATTGGACTCCATTCGCCTCCTAAAAAGGTAATCGACTATCTCCTCCTGTATCCACATAGGCGCCAACTTCTATTAGTCCGTTAGGCTCGAGTTCCTCCCCACTTTTTGAGAGACTACCATAGAAAAGGGGAGGTGTAGGGGTTGAGCCCCCACTTTTCTACTGCTCCGTCTGCTTGCGTTTAGTTGGTCGATAGTAATTCGTCGCCAGAGGGTGAGGACTGTTGTCATATCGTGTCAACTGCCTCTCTTCTGAGAGGCCTCTCTCATCGGCTGTACGTTAGACAAGATCAAGTGTTCGTCATGTCTTCTATTTTGCAGGGAAGCTGCATCCTTTGGTACAATCTGATGTTAAACGGAGAAGGTGACTTCAGGACGAAACACGCCGGATGTCCAGTTCTCATCGGAAACAAATGGGGTGAGAGCATAACCACTGCATAACCACTGCATAACCACTGGCTCTTATAAAGACGCTTCTCTATAGAGTGACCCATTAATTGTACTTTTAAAATGTTTAATCTTATTTCGTCCTAACACTATCTGCATTTTGTTGAAATAGCTGACTATTTCGCGCTGGTAGAAAGTTCTAAGCGATTTCGCTATCGACAAATGATAACAGTCCTATTTAGATTCTTGCAACTTATTTGGCAAAATCTTGTTTTATGTAAAGTGGTTACGAAGTGGTTTCACTCGAATGGACAGGAGTTCAATCGACCGTGTGCTCTCTCCCCCGAGCAGTGAGAGAGCTCTTCGGCCGAGTCGCCTTCGACGAAAAGACGGAGAGAGAGAGAGGGATGTCTCTTCTGCGATTCAAACAGTTTTATCACGCGTCAGTCCAGCAATGAGCAGAGAACACAGGCTGCAAATGCATAGATACATACGTTGGACCAAACGTGTGCGTGTGTGTGTTATCTTCAATGACCTTCGTCTGTCCTTCAACCGAAGCCTCGTGGTTCAGAAGGCGTTTTGTTTTTACGGTCTTCAGTGTTGTAGCCAGTGGCGTAGCCAGGAATTTGATTGAGGGGGGAGTATAAATCTTTAAAAATTTGAAAGTCTTAAAAATACAATAAAAGTTTTAAGGCATCCTGACTTTTTTGGGGTGGGGTGGGTGGGTACATATATGTACCGATAACCCCTCCCCGTCGCTACGCCCCTGGTTGTAGCGCATCAGCCATATTCTAAGAACTTTTTATGACGAACTTTTTTCGCAGATAATAATTTCTAAACAGACACTGTGTCGTATATATCTGCTAAATTCAGAAAATCAACCAAACATTACACTGTATGCGGTAATCTTAGTGTAAAGCCTTTAAGCCTTCTAAAATGTTATTGAAATGTACGGTTGTTATAATACTTTAAACGCAAAATATACGCGCCCTGCACGAATCGTCTTCAATTTTGCACCAATTAATTATTAAAGCTTTAAATAATATACGATGCCTTCAACAACGAATCCGCGCCTTTTAAACTGTCCTTCGTATAGGGGAAGGGGTATTTCTCTCTCTCTCTCTCTCTCTCTCTCTCTCTCTCTCTCTCTCTCTCTCTCTCTGTCTCTCTCTATCGACGAGACTTTACTTCTATCCTGAACTTGATGGCGATCGGAGGTCGACGTGAGTTGTTCGCCTGACATGAGTATGTCCCGTCGTCGACCCTTGGAATGGGGTTGTGGTAGGAGTACGTTGCCTCGACCATCCAGGCGTCTCCGACGCTCACGAACTTCGTCACCCCCACCCCGGCCCTCGCCACCAGCTCATCCTCGTTCCTGAACACGGCCACTCGGGGAAGGGGGCGCCCCGCTGCCCGGCACCGGAAGCAGGTAGGCACACCGGCGGTCATCGTCAGGACCCGGGCCCCTGACCCCGTCTGGCGGTAGTTGGTCTCGTCGCAGGAGATCAGGTGGAGGTCGGGAACGAGGGGCTGGACGGGCGCCTGGAGGACGGAGAAGAGGGCGTCGAGGCGTTCATTTGCCCGTTCGTTGCGGCAGTGGTAGACGCCGGCGAAGACGGCGGCCGAGGCGACGCTGCGGGTCGACAGGCCGATGTGGTAGACGGCGGCGGCGGCGGCGGCGTCGCCGGGGGCGTCGCCGGGGGCGGCGGCGGCGGCGGCGGGGGCGGTGGCGTATCGCCGGCCGACGACCAGGGTGTCGTTGATGGCCTCCGTCTGGTCCTGGGTGTCCTTGTGGATGATCATCACCTTCTCCACTTCGAATTCGTCGGAGGAGAGGGGGGTTCGGGACATCGTCAGTTCGTTCGATCGACTGCGGTCGTCGTTCGGTACGAAGACGGCGCAGTGGAGGTCGAGCGCCGCCCCGGGTTCGATCCGGACGTCGGAGCGGGGGATCAGCAGCCACTCGGGTCCGTCGATCTGGTCCGGTGGGGTGGCGGAGGAGACGGTACCGGTGGTACGCGGCTTGATGTCGGTGTGCAACTGGTACTGTACGGTGTTGTTGGCAGTCGTTAGGACCGTGTGTACGCGAACGAGCGATCGACTACGGAAGCGTCGAACGGTCAGAATGGCCGCAGTCACTCTACCTGACCGAGTGAATCTCAGGTGACAGTTCGAATCACCTGAACGACAACGACACCGTAACTATTAGCCTATATAGGCCCAATAGGCCCAGTAGGCCTAATCACCAAGCGCACGGGAATGACAAATACCAGAACTGCAACAGTGACAATGATAATGACGACAACAGCTATTATATGATGATGATGATGATGATGATGATGATGATGATGATGATGATGATGATGATGATGATGATGATGATGATGATGATGATGATGATGATGATGATGATGATGATGATGATGATGATGATGATGATGATGATGATGATGATGATGATGATGATGATGATGATGATGATGATGATGATGATGATGATGATGATGATGATGATGATGATGATGATGATGATGATGATGATGATGATGATGATGATGATGACGACGATTGACTATACCATCAATGGGAATGGCGTGAGGCACTTCTGATTTGGTCAGTCTCCTCCATTTGTCGTCGTCGTAGTCACCGCCAAGGAACCATCGTGTGGAGACTGGTTCCGTGGCCTGGTAGACGACGGTCACCGCCACAGTGTCGTTGTCTGTCCAGCGGATGTGACGTCTCATCGCCTTCAGAATGGATTCGTGTGACGTCAGAAGCGATTCCCAATACGACTATTCAAGAAAACTCAAAGTCATTTCAAAATACTTCGCATAATAATTATTACTAATCTGCGACAGTGGCGTATAGCCAAGGGGTGGGGATTGTGGGTTAACCCCCCTTGGCTGCCGAAAACAAAATATATTTTAATGTGTTTCTATACATTTTTAATTTTTTGACGCGATTTTGAGGGTAAAACCCCCATTGGCTATGGAATGTAACGGTCTAACGGTTTTAGAGAGAGATGAGGACCTTTTTTGCTTGTCAAGATTTTTCCAAAGTTGGTCACGGTCGAAACCAAAAACCAAAACCCCTTCCGGAAATCCTGGCTACGCCACTGATCTGCGAGAAATGGTCTATATATTACTCCATTTCATTCACATCTTATTCGGAAAATATCGCGTGGCCGCTTGTAGGGGCGTAGCCAGGGTTCCGGAATAGGAGGGCATAATACAGTACTGCTCAAAAATTGTGAACACACGTGGATTTCGAAGCAAACGAAGTTTAAGGCTTGCTAAAACATTGCAATCACAACCAAGAACACCAATACTGTATGTTTTCATTAGTGATACTACTGTATTCTACGATTGATGTACAGAAGGCTATAGATATGCAAAATTCAGAAGACTGTTGAAACTAATTATATCCACATTTTCTTGTGTCCCCATCTACATTGCATCAAACCGTACTAGAATAATCAGTATATTCGGTCTCAATTGTATTCTAGAGCGTTCGAAATGCCACGAAATATGGTCAACTATTTTTGCATAGCCTATCTATAGCCTTCTGTACATAAATCGTAGAATAGTATGATTAATGAAAAAATACAGTAGAAAAATACGTTTTGCTTCGAAATCCACGTGTGTTCACAATTTTTTGAGCAGTACTGTACACTTTCTGGTTTAAAAGTCTCAAACGAGCAATAAAAGGTCGCGCTTTCGCGCACTGTCTTTGATTATCCTACAGTGTATACTGTATAGGCTACCTGCCACCCGCCCCCAAATGCTCCAACGCTTTTGAACAATTCCCACGACGAGTTCTAATCAGAATTAGGGTTGGGGGCGGCACCCCATCGGCAGCGAATCCATATTTCACATTAACACAGCATTTTTGTGCAATGACATTTGCTATGTTGTACAATACGAGTGGAAGCGGATAAATACCCGATTGAGACTTTTCAGTAGCATTTCCTGTCGTTGTTCGTTACCATCTGCAAAGCTGCGTCTCGACGAAGACCAAACAGTCAAAATAATCAGAAGCATTCTCCAAACGCCGGACTTAGATCCAAAAACCAGGCGCTTGGCACTAAAAGATCCTCTAAGATCCATTGCGATCGGGATTACACTTGGTGTAAACTGCTTACACGATCGGTCCCTTTAGCAGTTACACTAATGAAGACGACGAAATCGACCTATAGGCTATAGGCCTAGACGGTCTTAAGGGCATAACACCTAAGCCCACGGTTAGCTCGTCGGTGAACGCCTATAGGCCTATAGGCCTATAGGCCTATAGGCCTATACAGACAAACATCCAGAGGCTAAGACATCCATCCAACGTCTGTTGACGAAAATCCATCCAGAAAAGCGCTTAAACCGGATCGTGGAAGAAGGTCCGAACAGCCGGATAACCAGCCATCATCAACAGATGGGTAGCAGAAGACGGCGATGCAGCTTCCTCCTCCTCCTCCTCCTCATCCTCCTCCTCTGCCGCCCATTCGATGTAAACAAAGACCTTCTGTTTAGACGATCGTCTTAGAGAGCAACGCAAGACGCCGGCGCTCACTGCACATGGGTTTGGGGGTGGGTGGGGGCTGATCATAGACAGCCACCGATCGTAGAAAGATGATGGAGTCTACAGATCTAGACGAGAGATCCAGAACTCAACAAAGACAGAGAGAGTGGGTGAGGGATGGTCAGTGGCGTACCCAGGGTCCTAAAATAAGGGAGGCAGGCACATCGACCAGCAAAGAAAACGTCGTCGTGGAATTCCTTGCATGTTCACGTAATCTCTTCGGTCATACTCCCTACCACCCCCTCCCCGAAAAAAATATCTCAACGGTTTTGTGCCAATCAGGGGGCGTAGCGACGGGGGTTTTATATGCATATATCCCCCAAATCAGACTACCTTTAAATTTTAAGGTGTTTTTTTTAGATTTTCAAAGTTTTTTTAGATTTATACCCCTAAATCACATAATAGGCATCGATTGGGCTTCAATCGGTGCAAATATGAAAGCCCTACGACACCACAAATTTTCGCTCAAATTTCGAAAAAATACCATGGACTATAGTCCATGAAAAATTTTCGGGCGACCCAAAAATTCATGTCGATATATTGCTCACATTTCACTTTAGAACCCTCAAGCGCCCCCCACTGATGTCAGAGGACTAGAAAAATCCGCCACTTTCCACCGTATTAATGTGTCTATATTGGCATTTATAATAATGGTGGCTATACATTGTATAGCTTTTAAAACCCTTTAAAGTGATAGGTATCCAAAATGCGGGTCCAGATCCCTTGTAGGTATCGACTGGGCTTCAATCGGTGCAAATATGAAAGCCCTACGACACCACAAATTTTCGCTCAAATTTCGAAAAAATACCATGGACTATATATAGTCCATGAAAAATTTTCGGGCGACCCAAAAATTCATGTCGATATATTGCTCACATTTCACTTTAGAACCCTCAAGCGCCCCCCACTGATGTCAGAGGACTAGAAAAATCCGCCACTTTCCACCGTATTAATGTGTCTATATTGGCATTTATAATAATGGTGGCTATACATTGTATAGCTTTTAAAACCCTTTAAAGTGATAGGTATCCAAAATGCGGGTCCAGATCCCTTGTAGGCATCGACTGGGCTTCAATCGGTGCAAATATGAAAGCCCTACGACACCACAAATTTTCGCTCAAATTTCGAAAAAATACCATGGACTATATATAGTCCATGAAAAATTTTCGGGCGACCCAAAAATTCATGTCGATATATTGCTCACATTTCACTTTAGAACCCTCAAGCGCCCCCCACTGATGTCAGAGGACTAGAAAAATCCGCCACTTTCCACCGTATTAATGTGTCTATATTGGCATTTATAATAATGGTTCTAAAGGTTCTAAAGGTTCTAAAGTTCTAAAATACCATACCATACCAAATACCTGTCCATGAAAAATTTTCGGGCGACCCAAAAATTCATGTCGATATATTGCTCACATTTAGCTTTAGAACCCTCAAGCGCCCCCCACTGATGTCAGAGGACTAGAAAAAGCCGTCACTTTCTACCTTATTAATGTGTCTATATTGCAAAATATAATAATGGTGGCTATACATTGTATAGATTTTTAACCCTTTAAAAAAGTCAGACACCTGATAGATATCCAAAATGCGGGTCCAGATTCCTTGTAGGCATCATTAGCGTCGCCAGGGGGGGGGGGCAAATGCCAACCTGCCCCAGACCACTTACCAGATTCGCGCAAATCCGGTGAGAAAGTTTTTTGTGAAGGGGGTAGGGGTGGGTAAGGAATCTGACACGCCAGACCCCTTTTGCCCCCCCAACCAAAAATTCCTGGCGACGCCACTGAAACATTATACCCCCCAATCAAATTCCTGGCTACGCTCCTGGGACCAATCTGACGTCGGGATCCCAACCAGATTAGGGGGTGGCTCGGCCGCCTCGTGATTAAGGCAATGGAGATGGGCAACATCAATTGCACACGTCAATTTCCCTTGATCCACATAACGGATTATACAGACCTCCACCCCCACCTAAAAATCTCATCGGCTCTGCACAGATCCCACTATTGTTCCTAGGCTGTTGAGGGGGCTGTCCCCCCCCCCTAAGGCCCTCGTGACTACGCTAATGTCATTAAATTGCCGGTTTATGGCGCGAAAGAACGATTCAAAACATCGCCTATTCATCATTTCCATCCATTACATGGCAAGGCAATTTCCCGCCAAAACGTCTTCCCTCGGGTCACGTGATGAGGCGCCCAGCTGATAAACAGTGGGTCAATGGCCCTCCGAAGAGAAATTCAACGCGAAGACCGCCTCTGGTTAATCCCTTGCCTTCCATCTCTTCCACCAGCATTCATTCCATTCGCTTTCCTTCTTTCCTCCTCCTCCTCCACTCTTACGCCCCCTCCTCTTCTCCCTCACGGAATGGTTAATCAGATCAGATCAAAATACTCTAAGAATCGTAAAATGAAATCAGTTTGAATACAATGCAGTGTCTCATTTATATTCATTCAACCGCAATACATAATTACAAATGTCGTATGAAAAATCACCTGAAATATTTTGTGTTCATTGTTAAAATTAATAAAATAGGCTAATAACAATCAACAGTAGCAGTGCTGTTTTAAAAATCAAACCGCCGAGGGCTTGGCCCCCGCTTGGGTCACCATCACGCCACTCTAACTGCAGAGGAGAAATCAATGCACTGAAATCAACGCCACCAATCAATCAAATCCGTGAACCGATAACCTTTCGCGGGGTCTTAATCCCACCCACCCACCCACCCACCCACCCACCCACCCACCCACCCACCCATAGATCACATCTCGACCATCAAAACGTCTTTAGCTCCATTCTATTAACAGACTAACATGCATGATAAGTTTACGGACTCTTAAGAGTGATTGTTGCAGTCGTTGCGGCGTTGTTTGCTCCCTCAACCAGTCCCAGTCTCAGAGGAGAGGTCGTCTCTTTGCTCTCAGGCCTATAGCTGTCCTCTACCCATCAATGGGCGTCTAAAGAGTTCGCCAAAAAACTGAACAATTCTCCAACAGTGGCCAGGCAATACATTATCTAAACGGCTTTGCGCAAATCTTACGCCCGATACCGGCCAGAATAGAGTGGGTCCGGTCTAACCACCAACCCCAGTGACTGCGCCAAGATAATTTTTGACTGAATATCCAGAATGCCATTTTCCAATTCCTGGGTTCTGATTATACATTGATACAAACATAGAAACAGATTAGCCATGGCTGAAGAGGAGTAATTGAATATATATATATATATATATATATATATATATATATATATATATATATAGTGGCGTCGCCAGGAATTTTTGGTTGGGGGAAGGGGCTAGCGTGTCAGATTCCTTACCCACCGCTGCCCCTTCACAGAAAACTTTCTCACCGGATTTGCGCGAATCTGGTAGGTGGTCTGGGGCAGGTTGGAGGGGGACTTGCCCCCGTGGCGACGCTAGTTATATATATATGTATATATATGTATATATACATATATATGTCAATGTCAGTTAAGTCTAAGTCTAATACGCAGATACACATCTGAACGAGACAAAACACTTCAAAGCTTTCCTCAATGTCATGCTACTGGGTGTGAATTGAACGATTTCAACGGAAAACAGCACCAAGTGGAATGGATTACATGCAAAGAAGCACCCGTCAAATGACGTCATAATTAAGCAAATGACACATCTGACCACCTGCAAATGAAGTGGACAGCTAGCCACAATAATATCAACCAAGATAGACACACGGCATCTAGCAGACTAAGGGCGAGTGTGCGAATGCTCTTTGAAAACAACGAAAGCATGAACTAGAGCTCAACAAGAAGATTATTTCAAAGTTTCTTCCTAAATGTTAAATGAGATCGCCAAAGGACAAGACTATGTTTGAATATTGCGTCGACAGTGGTTACCCAAAAGCTGCAAAAGCTACAACTGAAGCCTCGTCTTAAAGTCAGCAGCTATGAGATTTTAAAAAATCCGTCGTCATATTTTAATTCCATAATTATTAAACATTCATCACAATAAAGCACTGAAATGCATCGAAATGATCAATTCTTCGTTTAATTTTAACCCACTGGTAAAAATATCTTACTTGCATCATGGATAAGGCAAGTCATGGAAAACTACCACTTACCTAACTTCCTTACTAACATGATATGATCACACACACACACACACACACACACACACACACACACACACACACACACACACACACACACACACACACACACACACACACGTCTCATAAAGGGAACTTCTTTTGGGCCAGAAATAAGAGCATCTAACAATAACTGTTAAGACTAGTTGGAAGGCCTTTGGCCTTCACAACTCCTCTCTGGAAATGGGAAGACGGCATTTCCAGAGTGCGACGAAGTGCTTTCCTCTGCAGAACGGACTTTGCAACCAAGTCCGTTTCCATCTTCGGAGACGAGAAGGAACCTGTCGTCGTTTCCAGCACAAGATCCGTGGAAACCAGGCGTGGAGGCGTCGACGCAACCATCGGCGATGCGCAATTCCTTTGCACTGAGCTCCATCCCCCCTCCTCCTCCTCCTCCTCCCATTGCGGTCGACAACCGCACGTTCATCGGACTCGGAGTCTGAACTGAGCGTGGAAGTGGAAGAGACATTCCTCGGCTGCAGCGGCGCGGTGCCAAAGGCGGTCGAACATAGAACAGAACTGCCGGCGAGATGCAGCAGAGCGTTTCCATTCTTCCTCATCATCATCGTGTCGATTCCAGTCGCCACCGTAGGATGTCCACCAGAAGACCTGACCGACTCCGCTCTCCTGCCAGTGTCCTTGGAGGAGACGGGTTTTGCAACGTCATAAGGGGAGCTGGCAGAAAGGGATCGCTGCTTCTTCTTCGGCTGTTTCGTTTCTATCGGCTTTGCGTCAGACGCGAGATCGTCCGACACTCTTCTATCTCCGTGACTTTCCTTGTGGAATGTGAATCCAAACCGCTGAAAGGCTTTGTGCAGCTTCACCCTTTCCTTGCCCGGAGCACCTCTCGATGCCAGGCCCAGTTTGGCTCCGATTCTGCTCAGCCACGGACTTTTCTCTACTGAGCTTCCGACGGTCGAATCCTCTGCTGCAGTCACAGTGCGTTCACAGACATCAGAGCCGTTATTATCATCGGATACTCTAAAGTTCAGAGAGACAGTCTTAACGATCTGATTCGAACCGTCATCGAGAGAAACATCGAAAGTCTGCGGCGACTTCTCAACAAAAGTTTCCATCGTAGAAACAACGCTTCGCTCGGGATCCGTGACCGACGATGATCCTCCACTTGGTCGCGCATTCCTTTCATGAAAGCCTTCTATTCCGCTGTTTTTCTCAGGTCTTCGATCCAATTTAACAAATGCGCAGCGCCTGCGAGACGCAGAACTAAAGTGTGATGATGCAGACAACGTAGCAGAATTCGCTTCCTTCGATAAACATTTCGAGGTTCCTACACTCGATTTGGAAACAGTCGTCAACGTATTCGAGGACCGAAAAACAGTCGAAAGCAAATCTGGAATTTCAGTAGAATCTCCTTTAACCGTTTTCTGGGATTCAATTGAAGCGCCTGTCGTCGCTACCAAAGTGCCTTCGGCCGTCCGCTGTGGTTGCTCTGAAAGTGGATGACTTATCGCCGATGGTTGATCCAACGGAGAGCCACTTCCACAATCGGAAAATAAAGTTTTGGCGACGTCTGCAGTCGAAAGAATCTGTGCTTCGGCGTCTTTAGAAAATGAAAACGACGGACCGAGGGAGAAGTCAAAAGGTGAAACCGAAAACACTGGGCTTTCTGTGACGGAGGCGAGTGGACTAGGAACGCCCGTCGAGAGGACGTTGGCCATCGAGATCGCTGGACTGGTGAAAGACGACGGAATGGGACTCCGATTGGCAAACAAAAGGCTGGTTGTGTTCAGTGACAACATACCGACTTTGACGCGGGATTTAAAAGAACTGCTTTCCGAATCCCAGTTGGGAGATCGCTCGTCGAGCAGAGAGCAGAACGAGTACTTGCGCCGCTCAAAGTCACCGTCGACGTCGTTCAAAGAAGTCAGACTGTTCAAACTCAGGTGAGTCTTGGAAGGAGGAGACATCTTCACATCAGCGTCATCAGAACTGTTGAAAATGTTGCCAAAAAACCGGTATTTGGAAAGAAAAGAGGACGCCGTCACCGACGACACGAACGAAGGACTCTGTCCGTTGGTCAGACAGTCTTCAAGTCGATTCCTGGCATTGTTGACGACGTCCGATTCACTTACACCAAAATCCAGGTCTACAATAAAGATTCAAAGCATGTATTGCAAAGCAATGAACCAGTATACAGATCATTTATATAGCACCTCTTTATTTCATGTAATACCCGAGTTCTTCTACAGTGCAGACAGAATTCAGAATTTTAAAACTACTCACCGCCTGGAAAGAACCATTCCGAGCGATTGATGAGTATCCCAATGATAGCATTGTGGCTGGCTGCCGTCAACACACTTGGCCTGAAGACACAAATGCAGGACAGGTCCTGTTTTTAGGAAATTTCTCAAACCGAACTGGAAAAAATGTTTTCTGACATTCAAACAAGCAACTCTCGAGTTTCCAGCAAACTATAGAAAGCCAAATGAAAAAACTGCCGATCAGCCTTTTTGTCTAATTGTGTTTCAATTTACATATTTAAAAACGTCGTGACATAAACGCAAAGTACCCGCTTTCTCCCGGTGGCCAAAGAAGACTCGGTCCAATGACGGTGGCAATGTTGCTAGGCGACATTTTATTGCAGTTGCTATTGGCAGCGAGTTTTGCCAGAAACTTTATTATATATCTGAAGAGAAGAAACAAAATACAAAACTGTCCAAAACAACAAGTCCTGCTGAAGATTGAGATAAACTAGCAGAAGTGTTTATCAAGTTAAAGAAAATCAGATGAACGAATGCTTAGAAACTACTGCCAAACATTAGAAATTAACGAATTAACGCTAGAAATGAAATTACATAACACGATTTACAGAAAAAGAGGACTTTAAATTCTGCTCAGATGGCTTCATTTTACCGAAGATTGTTGTAATTCGGTTTCGGCAGTTTATCAACGACAACCCACAGCGCATTCTGGCGCAGTTCCTCTCGGCTGCAAAATCAACGCAGAAGCAAAAGCAGATTCTCAATTCAACTAATCACGTGAACACTGTGGACAATGCACAGAGTTCCAACGAGACAAAGAGGCAAGCAAGCAAGATGGCTTAACAGCTTAGGGAAGTATTCATAAAATGACGTATCCCCTTATGCCATACGATGCTGTTCGAGTCTGCAAATACACGCAATACAGAATGAACAATTTTCACTACGATTTCTAGATGTGAAGTCTTAAAGAGTTCACTACTCAGTTCACTTGAACGCCCATTGGCGCTTACAGTTGTGTGACGTGCATCCAGTCGTGGTAAAGCTCGAAGGTCATCAGAGGCTCCGGAAGTTCACGAAGATACGATTTCAAAACAGCTGAAGACACAGAAGAAGCAGATCACACACTTAGCAACGCTGCTGAGGAGATTTGCACCGACTGACAGCAAAGCATGTCCAGTTGTCGACAGTTAAAGTCGAGTCCCGTGAGAAAAGTTACAAGCTAATAACTCACCGGCAATGCAATGAGGATCATCATCATAGTCTTCCATGTTGACGATGTTTGCATCAAGTCCAGCCTTTAAATTAATCAAATTAATATTCATTACCTAACGGTCACATGGTCACCATTGTAATATCATTATCAGTATCAGCTGCAAGCTTAGAGCACCACAGTGACAGACAGTTGACAGTGTAAAAAGACTTTGGAAAGCAGACGCTCATTTCCTTAACCCCTTAACTGGGGATCCCGGATATATCCGTCCATTTTACATTGAGTTACAGTTAAATACACGGTTAAGGGGTTAAGTCAATTGTTTTGCAATTCAAGCTCTGACCTTGAGCTTTTTAACTTTTGTAGAACTGGAAGGCACGCGGAAAAGACCCTGAAAAACAAAGCTACAAGTCATTCACATGCAACTCTAAGGGCCCTGTATTCTTCTCTCTCGCTGTCAATGAGGAATATTCGAACAGGTGGTTAGTTAACGCCAGCGGAATTAAATCCTACAGAATACGTAAGTGGGTTCCAGAGGAGGAAATAAATGCCAAAGTGACGAACAAGATAAATAAAACCTTGATCAGAAAATGTTCACAAAAGGAAATCCAATTGGATTCAGTGTCAAGATAGAGGAACTTTGAAACACAGGTTTTTCCCATCATCTCGGAGCATAGACATCTGTAGGGAGAGGAAGGTGGAGTCGGAACTGATTCACTTGAATCATTTTAGCTGCTCTAATATCAACCGCTGCATAAATACCTCTTCATCGAGGCCGTGTAAGATCAAAGAGCGAACACATTTCTCAATGACAAGCGAGATGTCTTGCTTTGTCTGCTGCAAATGAGTCTCCAATGAACAACCGAACATAGGCCGAGAGACTGACAATTCTACAAACACAGAAGCAGCGAAGCAGCAACTGCACGACGTCAGTACTACAATGCAGTACAAGTACGCTGTATAAGCAGTGAGAAAATCAGTGGGCAGTTGAGAAACTGAGCAAACGAATGATAGTGAGCAAGTGAGTGTGAGTGAGTGAGTGAACCAATAAATCTGCCGGTCAGGGAGTCAGTCAGCCATTCACCATCTTTGCACAACATGTACTGTACACATTTTCAGCTTTAGACATTTTCAAGTACAAGGAATTCCTACCGGAGTGTCGCTGCATAAGCGGAAGACTGTTCTCCAGCGATTCCAGAGTTCGGCGATGAAACTGGATCTGAGAGTTGACAAGCTGCAGAAACAAACAATCAAAAATTTGTCATTTCCTCTCCTTTCCAACTTTTTTTTATTTTTCTCTGATCAGCAGCCTATATACTTCTATAGTGAGGGGCTATTTAACCATTAAGTCAACTTGATTTAGTGGCAAAGCCTTAAAAATACTCCAGATGGCGCTGAAACTCAGAAATACGATCCATCATTTCCTCAGAGACACCTGAAACAAAGACAACTCAACCGACTAAATTTTCTCACTCACCAACAAGGACACTTCCCCAATGCCCAAGTCATGAGTATCGCTTACAGGATATCAGGACAGGATATCCAAAAGTATCCTTTTGCTACACCAGCAATATCTTGTATACCAAACAGCTAGATCATCTCACTGCGGTCTATTTTATATTTCACTAATCTATCGCTAGCAACTGTTTCCACACTTCCGTTCTATGGATCAAACATGAAGTGCATTTCCAATGTTGCAACCTAAAGAGCCAGCAACTGATTCTGGTGGAACTGCCCGTAATAAACATTACACAATGTATAGCCTAGCACCGACTGACTACCATATACAAGCACTCCATCCACCTCAAATTAATGAACATGCTTTGAACGTCCCCTGAGAGACTGTGCAGAAAATGCTACATGGACTTTCTGGCCGATACTTACGGCCAGTAGCGCGTCGCTCAGCTGGCCCTCCCTTGCAAGAAACGAATACATCTCGATGATCAGTTGATCCTAAACAGACAGCAACAAATGAATTCAATGAATTTCAAGACATTTATACAGTCTGTCTTTTCCTCCTGACCATCATTCACCTTACTAATATCACATAACGTTGTTACGACCAACACACAAACACACACACACGACAGAATTCTATTGGAGAGGGAAAGGCTCATGAATATTCATGTTGTAATATTTATGTGCATAAACTTGTGAAGAAGCAGGCATCCAAATATAAGACTGAGTGATAATCAGTGAAAATCTCAAAATCAGTGATTGATTGAATAACAAAAAATGACGCACTCGACACTGATCCACACGGCTTTCCGCTTGTTCCATTTCATTCCGCAAGATTTCCACTTTGGAAGACAGTGAAGCAGAACTTGCTCCAGAAGACTGCTTCAACGTCGAATGAAATCTGTTTATTTCAAACCATTAAAAATATAATAATAAACAACAACAACAACAACAATAGAAAATCTCATTCTTAGACTTAAGAGACTTAAATTTGAACGTAGAGCACTTTGTCTGCTGCTGCAGTCGCCGATGAATTAAGTTTTGCAGCAGTTTTAACTGCACCAATTATTCTTTATTATGTACTTTATCCTGTACAGTCAAATCCGGTAATTGTCACAGTCTTTCTAAGTCTTTCTGTCTGTCTAAG
Source organism: Metaphire vulgaris (assembly GCA_018105865.1). Classification (NCBI taxonomy): domain Eukaryota; kingdom Metazoa; phylum Annelida; class Clitellata; order Crassiclitellata; family Megascolecidae; genus Metaphire; species Metaphire vulgaris. The sequence goes on along the minus strand of CM030858.1, from coordinate 13,681,466 downwards.
TTCTTGCAGCACTGAAATGAGTTGACATAAACATAAGCTTAATACACAATATGTTGGCACAGAGTGGACATCAAAGTCAATTAAATCAATGCTCCTTCAGCAGATTTAATAGAAATTGATAGCATATACCTATGACAGAACACCACAAGTACAGACCTTCCTTTTGCCGAATCCATATCCAAGGTCAACTTTGTCAGCTGCTTACGCAGTCGTGTGATTGCTGGAATTTCAGTCTAAAATTTCAACTTAACTGTGTAACAGATATTCCGGAAAATGTTCTTATCTCCTCCAGGTATAGATAAAAGTGGCCAGTTTACAAAATCTAGTCATCAGTTCAGGGCAGCTCACGAAATGCTCAAGACACATTCAATTGAAAACACAATTGCAACAGTCTCAAAACAAACACCTTTCATCACATTCCACCCACTTATGATGCGACCAACGATCTGCAATTCTATTTACTAAACAATTTAAGGAATGTCAACAGACCTAAATAAGACAGCAGATAAACAGTTCTAGTCAGGTAAGCACCATGGTTGCCATGCACGTGAGAAGAAGAACTCAGATGAAAGTGGTTTTACCTCCAACACGGACTGCATTGGATTGAGAACGAGACTTTCAACCTGCTGAGCGTATTTAAACAACTCAAACGCCAAGTCACCCTGAAGCTTTGCACAGTGGCCGTAGGTTATGCTGAGAACACGCAAATTAACAAAAACAACTTACAAACAATACACAGTGTCACTGCTGCTGTTGTGGCATCTATTGTTGTGTTGTTGTTGTTGTTCCAGTGTTATTTATCTTTCGGTTGAGTATTTGAAACATTGAAATATCAGTTAAATACGAGCAAAGAAATGACATCCATTTGTTGTCACTTTTTGGTTTTTGCAAATGCTGTCACTTTGCATGCTGCTTTGCTGTCAGCAAAATAATTTCTCATACAAACTATTCATGTCCGCAAACAAAACAAAATGCATCAAATTCATCTCAAGAACACCGAGATCTTAACATGTCAACGAAAACTATACTTGAACCGATACATGTTCACAGCCTATGCCTGACCCGAGTTAGGCCAAAGAAATAACACCAACTTACTTACTTACTGTAAGTTAAATACTAAAAAAGGCCAAACAGCCATTGTCTGTACCCGAGAGTGTCTTCCTTGCCAAGGATTGAGGCTGAGTCGATCATTGTAACTGCCAACATTGACTCTGGTAATTTCTTCTGCCGACGTCAGCACAAAATAGAAAACATACAGCTAAGGTTACTTGGTCAGAATCACATTCGTGGTAAACAAACAAAGTCCAAAACAACAGCAAAAGCTAATTGGCATAAAATAAAATAATTCAACTATTGTTAGTTACCATTATGGGTGACTATAACCAACTAGTGCAGTGTAACTGTAATAATGAACTAAATGAAGATAAAGGCAGATGAAATGCAACTGTGAATAAAAGTAATAACAGTATTGTTAGTAAATGCAGCAAGATATAATGGGACTGTAGTTAAGACATTTTGCTTAATTTTACTTTTGTGCAACAGACCATAACCCTTTTATTTTCCCATTCAAAAAAACTATTAAATCATTTGAAAACCTATAAGGCATGGCCGATAGTAACGTTCAGTAATAGTAACTTGATTCAATATATAAGTGCTGTGATATATCATTAGAAACATGACAGAAGGAAAATATGGTTTAGTTTGAAGCTGAGCACTGGGCTGAGTGCAGATGGGTCACTCAGGCAACGCCGGAAATGGAAAAGCCCCCTCATATCATAAAATCGTGGCCCTAGAATAATGACCAATTTAGGTAATGACTCTCAGTTTCACAAATCATTAAAGTTGAAAGCATTCTGGCATAAATCAATGCCCACCATATTAGTGGCCTGACCAACTTCTAAACCAGCAAAACACACCTCCATCTCCACCCCCACCGTTGTCATTCACACCCAATCCTAACATAGGATATCCAATTCATCCCACCACCGGTACATTATAACACCTTTGTCTGAAATAGTCTCACACAAACACACACACACTCACACTCACAAAGAGCTATGAAATAACTGCTGAAGAATTCTTTTCTGCTGATCAAGAGGCAAATAGCATGACCATCCAACCTGCTTCCATCCTGTCTACAAATGCCTTTGGCCAAAGCTCTTGGAAACCATAACATTTTATTACTGATGGAAATAAAACATAAGATTTTTATATGGAAGACATCCACTGAAGCCAAAATGTAAACGTTTAACACATATTAGAAAGCCAGTCAGTAGACAACAGACAAATAAATCACTACTAATAAAAGGTATAGGCACCTAAAAACAATAAAGATGACCTCAGATGCCAGCAATGTTCTTTAATAACTAAGGCCCTGATGATGGGCATTAAAGTTCAATGACCCCTAACCCCAGATGAATTCTGCAAAATCTGTATTCTAACAGAAATAATAGAACAAAAATGAAATGCAAATAGCTGACGTACATTGAGCCCAGTTACAAAGGCCACCATATAAGTGAGTCTCATCCTCAGACACCAATGAGTTGGACAAATTGCAGTGTAAAAATTTCTAATCATGCCAAGATAATGCAGAAGCAAATAGACCTCTTTAGACTGAGCAACATGCCTAACACCACTGCAAAAAAACCAAACCAAAGAGGATCTGAACTTTGATCCCATTTATTCTGATCCAAGATAAACTTTTCCCTAAAGTAATAATCCCCCTGTCAGGGCAATCTGCTAAGGATCATTAGCAGTGGCAGAAGCAAACAGAAGTCATTAAGCAGTCTTTCCTAATTATAAAAAAGCACGTTAGAGCTCTTCTTCTCAATATCAGCACATGCAGACGGCTCTCTGTCTGAGTAACCTTTCTCTCTTCATACTCTCTCTCTCTTCACTTCTCATTCGATTTCCTATGTTCTCTAGGTGATCAACAGCGGCAGCATATTCAAATGAATGTACATTGAACCAAACAGAGTAAAAAAACTTCACCAAGTGCAAAGAACATTTGTAACAAATTAGACCAAAGCTGAAGAGATGTCAACTATGAAGATCACAAGAATAAACTCTATAAGAGACAACTTCAATCTTAACTTCTTCTGTTCCTCTGAACAATACTCAATAATCCCACTCAAAAGCATACATACATACATACATACATACATACATACATTCATAGATACATACATACATACATACATACATAAGACAGACAGGCAGACAGAAATATAAAATACTTGTCTCTATACCAACACATTCATGCATTCATTCATTCATACATTCATTCATTCATTCATTCATTCATTCGTGGACGATTTCTATAGCACTGTGACAAGGCTGAGGCACTTTAACATCTCAACTATACCCCAACCCAAACAGATGCGTTTTTAAAAGATGATAATTTAGTCAGCGAGCACACAACCTGCGAGCAGCTCTATGAAGCCGAATTCATTCATTCACTCATTCATTCATTCAGTCAGTCATTCAAATCAGTCAGTCAGTTGCTATTTACTCTTCCTTTCCCCCTCTCTCTCTTCCTGTCTCTCTCTCTCTCTCTCTCTCTCTCTCTCTCTCTCTCTCTCTCTCTCTCTCTCTCTATCCTCCCTCTCTTTTTTCTTCCTTGTTTCATCCTCATTCCCCTCATTCCTTCTAAGAATTATGTCCAACTTGAATGAAGGAGTCAGAGCAAATACCAAATACATTATTATTATTAAATAACAAGGCACAAAGGGCAGCTGAGCGCTCACATTTCACCCTTCCCATCATTAGGACCACACAAACAGCTACTGTAGGTAACCAATATTATATGATTATATCATTAAACATGGGCATCACTGTCACTACCAGCCAACATTCCATACACCAAATGCCTTCCTAGTGTAGGAAAGAGTGCCTCCAAATCAACCAGTCATGCTCTACTAGAAAGGCACACCATCCAAGTCCTAAAAATCAAACCTAGGCTTTGTCAACTCACTCGATGACGTCATGGGGAGCTCATTTGATGACGTCATGAATGTAAAAACTCAATTTGCCATCAAAACAAGTCTTCAGAATCAAAAGAGTGAAATAAAAATCAGTGAGAAGTGTATTCAAGGTTTTTCTCACGAAGCTCTTCACAGGATTCGCCTTGCTGCTGCTGCTGCTGCTGCAGAGAGGAAGGCAGGCTGACAGTCGCTGGATTGTGCTCTGACAGACCGCCTTTATTTTGCTCACTCTCTTCTCCAGAAGAACCAAATCCTCATTCAACACTTCTGACTTCTCTGCTCTAAACAAAACAAACCACAACAATTCACAGAGAACTTCTAAAACATCCTAAAATCAAAAACAGTAACAACACTTAAGCTACCATTTAAAATGCATAACGCAACCAGTCCAATTTAAGCTAAGACCTTCATGTGTGTGTGTGTCTCTCTCTCTCCATTAAAAATCTCTAGTTTCGATTTGAATCAGAGATGACTGCATAGTAACCCCCATTCTCACAAGACCCTCCATCCAGTTCCAATATGAAGCAAACAGTCAAAACTGATTTTATGATAGAAATTCTGGATTATGATGATGATGATGATGATGATGATGATGATGATCTCGATGATTATCAGATAGCAATCCGGATATCAGTTTGATTTACAACCAATCAGTTGCCATGACAACAATGACTTAAGCAAGACAACTGGTGACTGCCATAGCCAAGGGGAAAAGCCATTTGGTCCAAATCTCAAGCGACTTCTACAGAGCTGTCACATGTGTACTGTATAAGACAGAGCAGAACCAAGATAGTCAAACAGGTTACCGTACTGTATATGAATGCTCCTTCTATCTATCATCTACATATTGTGCAACACTAACTGCTGTGCACACTTAAGAACACTAAAAACTACAACATACAATAAAATCCATCTATTGTGACATTCTGGAAACTTCTGAATTGCACGAGACATTATTTGGAGCTATTTTATCCAAAGTAAAACATCTCTTGTGCATAGACATGCAGAATGAAGAAGGTGAATTACACGATATAAAGAGAAGTTGAATTAGGCAAGTATCACTTAATATCTAAAAGTATTGTACAGATCCCATTATATGTGAAGATGTCAACAGCACTGCATATCAAACTGTGGATTCACACAAATTTGTGACACAAAGACACACACTTCAGCTTAAAATCAAAATAGCAACACAAGAGCCATTGCACCTGCAGCCACAGTCTCTCTCTTCTGATCAGCCACCGAGAGCAGACGATATAGGATGCGCAAATGACAGCTTCCATCAACTCAAAATGGCGCCCTGTCAGACGTCGTCATAATCTGCTTCAGTCACGACCTAAAAGCTCAGGTAGATAGAAGATGGTACACTCCAATCCATCGTCAATCTGTTCTCTTGGAAACAATCAATGGATGATACAAAATTTCAAAGGATCTCTGATCACCAAAACGTGGTTGGGACCAGATTTGAACCAGAGACACAGATATTTACTACTGTACCACCTCCTGCTCCACCTCCCATATAATCCTGAACTCAAACTGTCCCAACTCACTGTTTGGCATTGGACTCTGCAAGGATTAGTGCTACAGTAGGCTATAGATGTGGAAAATTCAGAAGAGTGATGAAACAAATTAAAACCACATTTTTGTGTGTGCCCAGCTTAGCTGAGTCAAACCGTACTAGAATTGTCAATATATTCTGCCTCAATTTTATTCTAAGCATTCAAAATGCCCCGAAAAATGGTGAGCCATTTGAAAGGACACTATACAAAGTCTTTCAGAAATCTGTTCTCTGTCAAATGTCTAAACAATCGAACGAGAGATAAGAAGGGGTTTAAGAGAGCTGGTTTCTTGTAAGACAAGTTCTATAGAAAACAAAAATATTATATAATTGATAGCCTGTTTGCAGTGCGTTGCCAGGAATTTTTGGTTGGGGGGGGGGCAAAAGGGGCTAGCGTGTCAGATTCCTTACCCACACCCACCCCTGCCCCCTTCACAGAAAACTTTCTCACCGGATTTGCGCGAATCTGGTAGGTGGTCTGGGGCAGGTTGGGGGGGGGGGCACTTCCCCCATTTGCCCCCGTGGCGACGCTAGGGGTCCCAAAGGTATAGAAATTCGAACATACGCTTTTTTATTCTTGATATAAACTGCATGGATTTGTCTTTAAGCGTCCGTCTTCAGTGATTGTTTAGAATGCTTGCAAATGGAGAAAGACTGAAGAACCAAAGTCCTCCCTCCCATCTGCAATTTTCAACCTCATCCGCAGCAGAAAGGCAGACCACAGTGTGGTGGACAGCCTCACTGAAAACTCCACCAAAATGAGATGGATTCTGCATCCACATTATCCATCCTGACTCTGATTCACATCCGTAAATAAAGCCCACAAATCCTAATGTATCCTTCTCGTCCTCGATCACCCTTCATCCAACGGATCTGATCATTGTGAAACTCTATTGCGATCACAAGATCCACCCGTTCGGATTCTTGCCAGTTAAGGTCTCTGTAACAATGAAATCAGAAAGATCTCTCACAATTACAATTGATGACTTTGGCATTTTCAACAGAGCAGATCCTGGACAATACTAGAATTCAAATGAGAGGCTCTATCACTCCACTCTGTCTCTCTCTCTCCATGCAGATCCATTGATCTACCCTAACGGCGTCCTTCATTCAGTCGATCTGTCGTGTTGTGTGTATCGGTATGTGTCCGTATGCTGTACCCGTCAGTCATACTGTCCACCTGTACAGCAACCTGGTTCTGTGGGTTGACTCAGGAGAGTCAGGACTGCAGCTGACCAATATAACCAATAAAGCAACTCCATCCGGGAGAATTCCAAGACCTCTTTCCTGTCCTAATCCTGACTCAAGTTGAATCATTACTGTTAGCTTATTAGCTGATGAGAGTTTTGCTGGGCCAACAGCAGTTAACAATTAAAATGATTCAGCATCTGTCTTTGTGTCTGTCTTGTCCTTGTCTCTGTCTTTGTCTCTCTCTTTATCCGCAAAGTTCTCACAAATGAGATTATGCTTAACTTCTGCTTCCAAACAGAGCAGCAAATTAAGTCGTGCTGCAAAACAATTACCTACAAGGACCCTCGGAGTACTAATAATAAACCGGTAATGTACAGACATCTTTAAATTGCTATTACCTTCAGTTTAAATAGAGCCACCCCCACCCCCAGTTATTTGTAGACCTAATGGCACAGTGAAACAATTACAGCTGATAACTTATCACATGATCTAAACAAACTTCTATAGTGCCATTTTAATAGTAAGTTTGATGCATCATCATTGACATTGAATCGGTTACATTTGTGGAGGTTATTAAGCAGCAGAAATGCAACTAACTTGATTTCATTCAATTGGTCCAGGAAGCTTTACACCAAGAATCCATCAGTATCTTATTTATGCTTCACGGTCATAAACACAGACGCTCCAGCCATTCAAATGCTATGCAGTCCTCCTCCTCCTTCTCCTCCTCCTCCTCCCGAAGGCACTCTTTGGCATGAATTCCTTTCCAGAGGTTGAGTGCAGACTGTGGAATTGAATCTATCCCAACATCTGTTGCATCGGATGATTCTCTCTCCTGGCCATCAAGCCACGATTGTGCAAAACTGGTTGGAATCTCAACGGGTTTACAACTAATTAAGCCAAAACTTATGAAGACCTCACATCTCCAAATAATAAACTAAATTCAAATGAATAACTTTCATGAAACACTGAGTAACCGTAGACATGTCACATACAAACTGCCTCATCTTCTGTGCTAATAATGCACTGACTGAACACACAATAGACACATGAACAGGAATCATAAAGTCATGCGCCTGATCTGACTCGGCATAAAGCATTGTCTGTGAAGAGATGCGAACAAGCTGCTTCTTTATCTGCCATTGAACAAGTTACAAGGATAATAATAATAATAATAATAATTTTATACTAAAATCACTGAATGTTGGGGAAAGGTTTTACTAGGCCTACACACTCATAAATGGCCTTGGGAAAGTGTGATTTAGATTGCATATTTGGCTGAAACATCACATGTGATACATCGGCAGTTGATGCATTGCAGGAGTCTACGGTCCAATCAGAACAATGCAAGAAAAATCTCTGATGGAAAACACGAATCTACAATTCTCATTTTCTCTGCCAAAGAATCTTTCATCGCTACACTTCAGTTATGGCCGAAAAATAACCAAAATGAGCAAAAAAACTCATTTGAAAATAAATCTCTACACTGCCTTAGGCAAAATAACAATTAGCAAACCTAGCACCATAACAGCTAGTGACTGGTTTAACAGGCTGACTAGAGTCAGGGATTATTACGGGTAGTTATTTCGAATCATCAGTGCACATCTGGCATCTGCTATGACCGCTTTGTCAGTTTGCACGGAATGACACATGACCTAATTTCTAGGTTCTAATATTCCCAATTATGGTAACATTTCTAAAAATACAATCACTCAGACATTTCTTATATTACATATTACATATTACATATTATATTACATATTACACTTCTTCAGCAACAATCAAATCCTCTTAGTAGGCCTATTAACTCCAACCCCAACTAAGATCACATAATCAAAACAGTCTCTCGAAGATGTCATTAGGTGGTCTTCACTGTACAACTCAGTCCATAAATCTGAAAGGAGTGATTCTTGCTTCAGAATGCTGAAAACATTATTTGGGATAAATTATTTGAAAATCCTTTGCTCTTTATGTGCTAAATGGGGCCACAAAGATGAAAAATGACTTAAGAATTTTTATATTTTATCACATATTTGCTAAAAATGCTTTCCTCTTGGATTTTGGGTTATTCATGGCCGTAGTCAAAATCACACTCGACCCAATCAATGGGAAGACAGCCTGAAAGTTCTGGACAATACCATGCCTAACTCACACACACACACACACACACACACACACACACACACGTACACACATTTAACCCCTTTAATAAAAGAAGAGAAACGCCTGCATCGAAAACTAATTGATTTATTTGAAAATGTCCGCTGCTGTATGACTAGAAGCCAATTCTGACCACAGACAAGAGAACACATTCCATAATTACCTCTTTCATGGCTAAATGAATTTTAGGATAACAAGCAGCCATCCAAAGTAAGTATGTCAATATAATTATGTCAAAACAGTCAGCCTTATCGATGATAATGATCAAATGATGATGATGATATCATCAAAATGATAAATGATAATTGCCACAAAGAGTAGCTTCAGACACAAATAAATCCATTACACGAGGCTTCATTTATGACTGCTAGCATTTTCTACTTATGGCTAAAAATAAATATATCAGCCTCTAGAGTTTAACTTTGCAAGACAGCATGTTTTTGCTGTAATAGAAAGAAGATGCATGCAACAACCTCAGAGACGATTCTGATCATCCACTGCCACATGGCACCACAGCCCCCCCCCCCCCATGGCCTTCAGTCTTGGTTTTCTGGCTAATTATAATACCTGCACCTCGTTTCCCTAGTGTTCCTTTCCATCCTTTCACTCAAAATGACAAAAAAATTTCATTTCCCGGAAGATGGGTCCTTTAGCCCAGCCTCTATAGTGTGATGTCAGTCCTAGGCTGAATAAGAACATCTAGTTTTCTGGTTCCAACCCTCCTTTAGAGGTCAAAATCTTTTGGGCTGGAGTGGTCCAGCCCCCCAAATACTGTTTGATAAAACGATAACTGTGCCAAAGCAGTAGCTCTGCTCTGATAAATGATAGAACACTAAATCAGTAAACCGTCTATACTAAGAAATATCAGACAACATTCAAAATGTACACAATTTGACCCCAAGAACTGTTGACTGGATCTACTGTAGTTTTGTCAAAGGTCACATAGGTCAGTGGGAAACAGACAAATTGGGCATTCTCTTCACAAGCAGAGTGTAATGCGGAAAATAAAGAGTGGAGAATTAAGAGGGGGTTGGTGTCATGTAGAGAGATAATGAATGACTGGTAGGTCTTAGTTACACCCGAAATTGGACAGCACAGGCGGAAAACAGCAGCAAAATCCGTACAGACAAACAAATGCTATAATAACAACAACAACAGCAACAACAACAACAATAATAATCATCATCATCATCATCATCATCACATTTACAGCTTAAGGAAGGGGTGTCAAGACTTTTTGGGCGGCGTGCCAAATGACATGTCTTCCATGTCCTTGCTGGCCAAATGCATAAATGCTTGTCAATATTATATTCCAAAATCTGAGCTATCTAAAAATCTGAAGTAAAATGACAAAAACATTAAATGGCCATATACTCGTTACATTATTTACATTGATTTGATTACAACCTATTGTTGTAACTGTATATGACAAACCGTATTCTAGTCATGCCTAACAGAAGCAGTTACATTTCAGACTCTGTTAATGGCGAAGAACTGAAGATCAACTTGAAAACATATAAAGTTAGACGATGGCCGATGTAGATGGGGAAGCTGATCAATGAGACGTGACATTGCTTATTTTTCACTAGTTTAGCAATGTCTGGTCTTAAACCTGCAGCCAAAGCTACCAAGGCTCACCATTTTGTGGCATTTTGAACGCTCTAGAATAAAATTGAGATGGAACATATTGACAATCCCGGAATTATTTGACGCATTAAAGATGGGCACACAAGAAAATGTGGTTTTAATTCATTTCAAACTCCTCTGAATTTTTGCATATCTACTGTATAGTCTAAGTCTACTGTAGCAATAGTCCTTCCATAGACTAGTGTCAAACAGGGAATCGATTTCGTAATATTTTTGTTGTCTATGCAACTGCAGTAATCTCTCACTGTTGATGTAGCGCGTCGATATTATGGTTCAGTCAACATCACCAACGAAACTCGAAACCAAAAAAAGATTTACGCTCTTCCATTTATTTGTCACGCCTGAAAAAACATGGGATGTACGATTCTACGTCAAAGCAATTTTTAAAATCCAAAAATATTCTGCACGAAACCAATTTCTCAAGCTAAACAAGATTTTACATCAAGCCAATTTCACACATAAACTTTTAATAAAATTTTTTAAACATTTATATTTTCGCGGGCCAAATAAAATCAGCCCGCGGGCCAAGTTTGGCTTGGCCCGCGGGCCAAGGTTTTGACACCCCTGGTTTAAGGCTTTTAGCAGAGAAAGCACATAAAAAGCACTCAAATGTCGCTGGAAAGCGTTTGAAATTAGAAGCAATTGCTTTGTCTCGAGATCTTCACTTTGCAATAACAAGAGAAGACACTAAAGGACTTAAATCAATTGTCGCTGACACATTTGCAAACAAGACTCTTCCAATTATTAAGCAATAAATTAACTAATCAGAAGTCACACAACAGATCCTCTCAGAAACCACACAAAAACTGAATTTCCGTGAGCTACACCTTAAAACTGATGACCACAATGAGAACCACACCACTGAGACAGTTTTGAACTTTTGAGTATCCAAGAAGAGCGAAGACTGACGTTCCGAGGATGAAGCTGATGACGATGACGATGAAGTTGATGAAGATGATGATGATGATGATGATGATGATGATGATGATGATGATGATGATGATGATGATGATGATGATGATGATGATGATGATGATGATGACGACAGAGGGTTGGGTGAGTTCCTTACCGGCCGAGGTTCTGGTCTGCGATCTGTTTCATACGAAGAAAATGCTTTTTCCAATCCTTTTTCGTCGTCATTTTCTTCGATCGTTCACTCACATCCAGCTAAGCCTCCTCTCTTCTACTCAGACACAGACATCACGCTCTCTCGCGCTCTCTCAATCGCCGTAACCATTATCTCGGTTAGCAAGTGCTCCTCTGCTGCCCCTCCTACTCCCGCCAGACAACAGGGCTTCGGGATAACATACCGACCAATCGCGTCCCACCTTTTGTGTCCGTTGTGCAAAGACTAAGAATCAGATGGCGCCCTCTAGGGAACGCAGAAGTAAACTTTCTATTCAGCGGCTCTCCATACGCTCCAGTGGATTCCGGAATACAAAGGATCGATGGATGTTCATCATCATCATCATCATCATCATCATCATCATCATCATCATCATCATCATCATCATCATCATCATCATCATCATCATCATCATCATCATCATCATCATCATCATCATCATCATCATCATCATCATCATCATCATCATCATCATCATCATCATCATCATCATCATCATCAAAAGCGATGGATGTTCGGAGGGGTGCAATTGCACCCACCTGGATAAATTATGATAAAGTAAAAGTCGGTGAACTTATCTGATGTTCTTAAGAAAGTGATCAAGCGATTGTTAATTTGCTACCCCTGGCTATTTTAAATGGTGCTATACAAATGCCTATTATTATTATTATTATTATTATTATTATTATTATTATTATTATTATTATTATTACAACGACGAAAGATTATGATATAGACCTATGTATCCACTATCCATGGTATCCACATAACGGACTTACTAGAAACTTTCTAACGATATTCTTCAGAATCACGTGGTTGTCTTTTTAAAAAGATTTAATATTAGCGCTTCTTTTAATACAGTATATAACTACGAGTCTACGACAACGAATTTATCATAAATATGCATGATTTATTATTAGTCGTTCGTTGGAGCCAGCTATAAATAGACGTCAATTTAATCATAGATTTATTATAATACATTTGATAATAAAGTCTATGAATTTAATAAACGTCAATGGTTGTTTACATTGACATCTATTAACCCTTTAACTGTGTCTTTAACTGTAACTCAATGTAAAATGGACGGATATATTCTGGATCCCCAGTTAAGGGGTTAATAATGGTTGTTTACCATAGACAAACTGCTTGGGTCTGCTTCCGTCTACTCTCTATGGTCCGAAACTATAATAATAATAATAATAATAATAATAATAATAATAATAATAATAATAATAATAATAATAAATTAATAATATTAATAACGCGATTTTGAGTGGTTTCGGAGTCTGTGTGAAAAACCACCGTACGTTTAATCGTGGACTCCGTCTGGATTTTTAGACGGGATCGTTACAGTCTACAATCTCAGGTTATTTATGTAGAATATTATATTAATTTGTTAATCTTGGTCCCCGTGATAAGTTGTGGGGGATAATATTTTTTTGGCCCTTCCTGGTTATCATCACGCTACGGGTGACTGAATAATGTAATAAGTAAATCCATTCACCCAAGAGTACATCTCGTAAATTTATATAGCGCCTGGGATAGTAGTACAGTAGTAGCTGCTTATTCTTATGCGCTTAATCTTTCTTGAAATAGCTATAGGCAAGGTGGATTTACGGCCGGGCAAAGGTCAGTGTATCCATGTAATGTCTATAATGTGAATATTGCTTTTATCTCCTAGATCAGTTCCATGATTCGTTCTCTGTAGTTGATGATGACTCATTTTTAGTTACTCAAGAAGTTCCAAATCTTTTTTTTCTTGGCCAGGTGTCATTCTGGACTCTAGTTCACCAAAAGCATGACAGTTCTGCAACACTGTGCAAGGGCATTGACGTGAATGTATAGTACTTGCTTTCACAGAGGTATAATGAATGTATATTTGCTAGGTTGGCCGTCACACAATCTGCAGTCATTTTCAGAATGTCTTCCGAAGACGGTGAGGGAGGGCAGGATGGAGGGAGAATAAGGAAGCTGAAAGAAGAGATTAATGATGTCTGGAATAAAATAGAAATGAAGGAAGAAAAGATCAAGCCAGAAGTTGACAATCGTCCGGGCTGGAAAACTGTCAGAATCTTTGTGTCGTCAACATTTAAAGACTTTCATCAGGAGAGAGAAGAGCTGGTTAAGAAGGTCAGTGCAGTGCTTGGAAATTATTGTTTTAAGTCAGAGATTACAGGGTTTGTGAAATAGTTTTAGTTGGTTCGATTGCTTGAAGAGAAAGTAGTTCATTGGACTTTGTTATCTACGAGACTATCCATTTTAAATAAATATTTTTTCTCAAAAATATTTATTTATTACATTTTGAATTTTATAACTGCCCATGCTCATTATTCGCATATTGATATAATTTTTTGCCTTTTGGGCTTTGCTATTTTACTGCAGTTTAAAATGTGCTGTGATGGATTCTTTATCTTTATTCATAATGATTTTAATGGCATTGGTTTTGGTTTGAGATTTTATGGTTGAATATGTCTTTGAGTAGGTATTTGCTGAGCTACGGGTCTGGTGTGAGCTGAGGCAGTTGTATTTAATCGACTGTGACCTCAGATGGGTGAGTTCAAGCAATTCTTTCATAATTATTGATAAAATCCCTTCTTGGTACCGTATTTGTGGTATAAGGATTGTCTTTTAGGCCTTGATTTAATTGAATGGAGTTGAATTAATTACGGCATTTATCGTGGAATGTTTTCATATCAACAGTCAAAGCCATTTATATAGCTCCTCTTGGCCATAAAATTGTATATTCGAGGGTCAACTTTGCATATCATTATGAGGTTTCAAGAATTCTTTCCATGTGACATTATTTGAGTTTGACTGTATTTTGAGACCATGATCAGAGAAAGCACAGTTGGTTGTGTTGTAAAATCATGATCCGCAGGGCGTTCCAAAGGAAACAACGTCAGAAAAGACTATAAGAACATGCCTTGAAGAAATCGATCGATGCTACGAAGACAACAAAGTTCCGTACTTTGTTAATATGACGTGGTTTGTCATTTGAACTTACTTAACTTAGCATGATTTAAAGTGGCTTAGAAGGCATTACTGCCTGTGTGAAAGCCACTAGGGGCACTAACGGGGTTTGAACCCGCTCCGTCAGCCTGACGCTCCAGCACGTAACCCACTCTGCCATCTTCTGCCTCTGAACTGAAAGTGTATTTTGTTTGAAATCTTAATCTATTGAAAGTCTGATGATTTCTGGTATAGTTCAGTACGTGCTCAGACTCCTCATAAACATATCCAGCTGCTGAAACCTGTCCTATTCCTCGTGTGTCAAATGTCGATATAGTTTGTTTCTATGTGAAAATGAGATTATGTATTTATTTGTGGTTCCATGTTATTGTTGGCAAACAAGTGGTCCGGCCTATAAAGATTGACTGATTTCAGCTTCTATAGCGCCATTATAATAATGCATTGGCTTCATGTTGATGGTCGCTCTAAAGTAGAATCATGATGCCCAAATTGCCTTTTAAGGCCGTGTTTTTTTTAGCTTGAGCAGCATCAGATTATTTAGTGTGACGTGGGTTTTATGTTGAGTGGTGTTTTACCAGCAGATGTTAATTGATATTTGTTGTGAATGTATTTGTTTTATGTTTCATCATTTCAATATTGATTTTACCTTTGTACAGTAAACGCATTGGATGGATTCCTGTGGCTTCAGAACTGCCTCCAAACTTGTTGGACAGCTACCAGCTTGTGTTTGGCCTTTCTGTGACAGAAATGGAAATTGTTCATGCCGCTTATCGAATAGAGAATCCAAACGGTAGGGATAGGGATGTGGGAGGAATGTTAGGCCATTGGGAAATGGGAATTGTCTATGACCCTTGCAGATCATAAAGAGAGACATAGTGAAAACTATCTTGTTTTACGCTGTTTGTGATTGCATTGTGTGAATAGCTTGAAACCTTTTGGCCTTCAGTTACCTTAACCTTTCTTAGACTATCACAATTTCTTTGGCCACTTTGTTCCGGTTTTTGGTATTAACAATCAAACTACCGTAATCTGATGCCATTCTCTGCTGAAAGTCAATTCCCTTTAAAATCACTGCATTTAAGCAGTCCATTGGATGCAGTCTAGCTCTGTGTTTTGATACTTGACTGTACTTTGGTGACTTTCAGCGCTTTTCCTTATTCGTGACGATTCATTTCTGAATGAGATTGAAGACGAAAGCATTCGAAAGGAGTTTATAGACGAGACTCAACCTCAGGCTGACACTAAGCTTGACGTCCTTAAAGACAAGATAAAGAGTCATTTCTCTGTAAGTATTAAGCCATCAACAGTTGCCTTCGATGAACTTAGGACAGTCTCAGGAAAAATTGTTACTGACTGTGAAATGAAATATCAGTAGAATCTTTGGTGGTGGTGTTAAGATGAAGGTTGGAGGCCAGTTGTCAGAAAGTGTTTCTATGACTTTGATTTTGACGAAATTTGCGTCCATTTTTGCCTAGGAAGATCGCGTTTTCACCTACAAATGCGAATATGTTCCCGGCGAAAGGCTGTACTCTGACTACATGACGAAAAAGGGACGACCAAAACTGAAACTGGATGAAAACTTCTCAAAAACAGTTGAGGCATTTTTGTCAACAGATATTTATTTATTTATTTGGTAAATATTTTGCTTTCTATTTTGACTTATTTTGAAGCTTTTAGATTAAAGGTTAATTTTGAGGTGATCGTAAAAAGTTCGACAGCGCTTTGAATTTAGTTGAGAGTTTGATTCTTGTCGTGTGGTTGGTTGTTATTTTTGGGGGAGCTCCATAAATTTTGTACCTGTAGAGTGTAGTCGAAAATCACCGAATTTTAGTCTTTGATATCTTTTGCCTTCAATTTATAAAAGTATTTCCATTGTAGGTACTGGACTTCTTTAAGAAGCGCATTGGTGAACAGTATCCGCCTGTGACAAAACAAGTAGACAAGTATCTTGATGCAGCGTTTCATCACGAGGCATTCATGAAGAGTCGATGTGAGATCATTTTGGGGGCGAACAAGAGATCACGAGACATGGTCGTTGGCCGGGAAGATATTCTCAAAGAGGTGACAATCTATGCTGTTTCTTTCGTTGTTAATGCTTTCGTCAATGTCTGTCCAACTTGATGCGAAATCCCTGATATTCTCTAGCCATACCACTTGGATTTCTATACATGCACCATATGTTGTGGTTTGGACACATGACAAGAATGGGGGAAGAAAGACTGCCTCTGAGAGCTCTGCACTGTCATATTGAGGGAAACAGAAGTAGAGGAAGACAAGCTTTGGATAGATGGATAGATAATATAAAAGAAGATGTTGGAAATCAAAATCTGAACTTAGAAAAGAAGCAACACGCATGACAAGAGACAGAAAGACCTGGAGTCATCTCGTTTCAAACTCATCGTCATCATAGATGATCGGAGATAGAGAAGAAGAAGAATAAGAAGAAGGGTGTTTCTATTTATTGTTTATGCATTTGTGGTAATTTCATTGCACAGATAAGCAAGTACGTTGAAGATGTGAATGAGATTTCTGGATATCCAAAGTTGATCGTTGGTGAAGCGGGTGCTGGGAAGTCTTCTATCATGGCCAAAGCTGCGAGGACTGCCCTACTGCAGATGGACAGATCACCTCAGCTTTGGTTAGCGACTGCCTTTGCTTGTCCTGGTGAACTGTTGACTTGATGTTGAGTTACACATTTTGTTGTATTATTGTTTGATCAAGTAGGTTCTAGACTTAACTATTTGCTATTTCACATTAGCAGACTTACCTTATTCACGCCTTGCTATTTCAGCAAAGTATTTTTTCACTTTGTTGGCGCTGTGCCAAATTCTACAAGCCTTCTTGAGATACTTCGAAGACTTCTGAAAGAAATTCAGCCAGACACAGCAAGTGCAACTTTACTTTATTAATAATTGTTGAGTTACAATGAATTATTTAAATTTATTTTAATGAGATGGTTAAAAGTGAGTCTTTTTGTCTATGGTAGTTGACATGAGACGTTACTACTTTTGAGCTTTAACCTTAACATAGCTATTTCTTTTTCCGCTCTAAGCTGTTTAATGTTTTTTTTTGTTTTGGACGTCGTATTTGATAATGGCTTAGAATGTTTTGTTTGTTCAGGATCTTCCAGAAACACTTGAAGAGACCGAACAGATCGTCAGAAGCGAACTCACCAGAAATCACTCCAATCGTATTGTCATTTTCATCGATGCTCTCAACCAGGTATTGACACACTCAATTATAACAGAGTGTTGTTAGATGTACAGCTTCAATAGTACGTTGATTTATCTCACTTGGGCAATTTCTCAGATGATCGGGACATTTGCAGTCATTGTTCCTAATTCTGTTGTGGGGGGGGGGGGTGAAATATGTTATTTAATGGGCACTTTTCTTGCTGCAGCTCTATTTATCTGAGCTCTTGTTCTTGTTCTGTTTGAACGTGAAGATTGACGAGGAGACTCGCGTTGAGCCGATGTTCTGGCTTCCCGAGGTGCTCGGGCAGAACGTACGCTGCGTTCTGTCACTGATCACTCATTCAGAACCTCACAAGGCACTCAAGAAGCGGAAGGATTTCCAAAGTGAGAAAGTGGAAATTCCAGTTCTGGATTTGGACGCCAATAAACGACTGGTAGGAAAGGGGTTTCTGTCAGAGTACTCTCCTGTGGGCTCTACTTTTGTTATGTTAAGGGCATTTCTACGAAGAGTCTAATATTCAGAGGCATGCCTCTCCACTCAGCCATGCATTATCTCAATTCCTCTCTCGTTGTTTAACTATTCACTTTGAATTAGATAATTAATTATTATTAAAATATGGGTTATTGTTCTTCAGTTTGCTGTTCTGTGTGCTTTGATTTTAGGAAATTGTGAACGGTTATCTCGGTCTTTTCAGCAAAACTCTTACAGCAGAACAGGTGGTCCCACTTCTAACGAAAGAGGCGTCCAGAAATCCACTGTGGTTGAGAATTGCGTGCGAAGAGCTGAGATTATACGGAGACTTTGGCAGCGTTACAGAATACATTACGCTTATGGAAGGCACACTTAAAGGGTTTGTTTAGAATGTATCTTGTACGCCGTATCTGTTCCAGTAAGTATGTTAGCATTGCACAGCTGCTGCTGCAGTGTGGACATTTGTTTACAGCAGAGCACAACCCTGTAGCTATATAATCTATGTATTTACTGAGTGCTGTGTGCTTGTTATTCTTGAGCTCATGTTATTGTTGTGAACTGGGTTATAGTTCAAAGTGACTGTCTTTCTCAGGATGCTGATGAAATGTTAGGTAATAATTGCCCATTATATTCAAAATTAAAATTAAAAGTTAGGGGCTGGTTTTCTACTGTTTGGAAAGTTCCATCTCCCAATGGGTTGTATGCAGAGGTGTGCTCGAACCTGCTGCCTCCTTTCAGCCGTGCGTTGTAATCACTTGCATTGCTTTGCTGTGTGCTTTAGTCTGTTTCTTCCGCTCTAAACAAGGGCTTTGGTAGTTAAGCGATCGATGTACATTCTAGAGCCTGTTGTGTTTTATTTTGTTATGATGGGAAATGTTAGACTTCTGCAGCAAGTTCTCAGACGCTTTGAGAAAGAGACCGACCGAGTTCTTCTCGTTTCAACTCTTTGTCTTCTTGAAGCGTCCAGATTTGGACTTTTAGAATTCGAATTGCTTGAAATACTCACAGACAGAGAGAATCTTGAATACAGAGAAAGCAGCAAAGGTCTCAGTTGATTTCGTTATTTTATTTTACTTGGTTTAGGCGTGCGGTTCTAACTTTATGATAGCCATGAATCTACATTAGCAGTGAATCTACAGTCAGAGTTGCCTAATGTGACTCTTGTATAGATTTGACTTTATGCAGTCTTATTGCAGTAAAACAATAATTTATACTGCTTGGGTTATCAACATTTACAGATTTTATTGTTATTATTATTATCATTGTTATTATTATTATTATTATTATTATTATTATTATTATTCTAATAGTATAGTTTATGTAGAGCATGAAATAAGTGGTACAGCATTTGTATATCCATTTGTTTCAGAACGTTGCTCAGAGGAATCTCAGGTGACCGAAAAGAGGCCTCATCTTCCGTACGCCGACTGGGCCGGCGTCTACCGTAATCTCAGAATCTTTCTACGTCCCTACGGAAACCCAGGTGAAGGCCGGCTGGACTTCTACCATTCCACCTTGAAAGAAGTCGTTCAGGATTTGTAAGTAGCATATGCTGTGTTCAGGCAGAGTTGTTTTCTGAAGCTTTGCATCTGTTTACTTTACTTAGAAAACAATATTCATAACTGACCGGCCAGGTCCCAAGTTTATTACATCGCAGGATAAGCCAAAGAATTGCATAGCATACATCATCGACTGAGTGGTAATGTAGGTGATGACTTTTACTTGCTATTTTGGCATTCATTTACTTATTACTTTACTGTGATTTTTGCATAGTTTGTTATTTTAATTTGTTTACTGTGGGGAGAGGGGGGCATCCACGACAGAGAGCACTTTGTGACAAGTTCCGGAATTCCGGTGTTTCATGTTGTTTGTAAATGCGTTCTTCCATGGAATTGTTTATTTCTATTTTAGGTATCTGGATAAGCAGAAGTCGGAGGCCGGTTATAACGAGCAGCTCTGCTGGTGGCATAAGAAGCTTGCTGACTACTACTGCAGTTCTGGAACTTTCGAGAGAAAGGTTGAGGTATGGGTTAAAATTCTTAGAAAGATTTAGTTGAGTTTTTTTATGTAGAGTTTAGTGACTATTGTTAATTGTAGTGAGTGCCTTTTTAATATTTCTATAAGGGAAGAAGACCCTTTACATTTAATGTTGAACTATTTATATATGATATTAGCAGGTTTGATTGTATGGGTTCTTTGTCTGTCTTGATGCAAACTGATTGTTGATTCTGTGAATTTGTGATAAGGTTGAGTCTGACAGACTTAGGAGCAAAGACGTTTGCCAATTTCCTT
Organism: Metaphire vulgaris; assembly: GCA_018105865.1. Classification (NCBI taxonomy): domain Eukaryota; kingdom Metazoa; phylum Annelida; class Clitellata; order Crassiclitellata; family Megascolecidae; genus Metaphire; species Metaphire vulgaris. The sequence continues at coordinate 13,660,873 of CM030858.1, read as the reverse complement.
TGATAATACCTAATTAAGAGAATTTATCTGCTGTGATTTTATGTGATTAATTGTTTGCTTATCTCAGGAATACCCTCACCACTTGCTCTTCCTGAAAAATCACTCCAAAGGCACAGGAGACAAGAAATTCTACTGCAAATGGCTGCAGGACTTTCTTCGTGATATGAGGACCTTTAAACAGCTTTTTAACGATGAATTTAGCGAAACTCTGCTGTTCTACTGGAGAGAAGTGAGGAACATTCTTTCGATCAGATTAAAATAGAATTCAGAGGCGTCAATGTTTATCTGAATTTGATGTTTGATGGTTAGCAATGTATTTGTTGACTGGCAGTCTGGCGATGAAAACTACGAGCAGATGTGCAGTTGCTACGTAGGAGAGATTCGAGCAATGCAGAAGGACTTTGCTTACACTCCATCCGACATCACAGCGAGATTTGAAGACGTTAGTCGCCTTGTGTGAGTACAGAAAGTTCATCAACACAAAAGCCAACATGGCTGTTTTTAGCCGTAAAAAGTCCAAACTTGAAAAATTATGAATAGTCGATTGGTTTGTTTGGCAGTTCTTTGCCGTCATTGTGTGACCTTCACCTCTGTCATCTTTGTATTAGCTTCCTATGGATGGTTTGTATGTATGTGTGTATGTTTGTGTGTGTGTGTGTGTGTGTGTATGTGAAAAGATTCAGACATACTGCAGCTGATATAAATGTTATCTGATATCAATGTTATCTGATATAAATGTTATGAGTTATGTCTTGGTTAGGGTGCAGGCTGGGAAGTACAAGGATGGCCTTGCGCTGGCCGAAGAGTGCATTGATATGGTGGAAAAATTTCCAGACCAGTTTGAAAAGGAAGAACGCAGCGAGAAATTGATGTACCTGTACGGTCACATTGCGCGCATCAAATCTTTCGTAAGTCATTTTGTGATGATAATTATATTCAGTTTCAATTTAGAACAGGCTTAACTTTCCTCAGTGCATCATTTTTTTACATTTAGTGTAATCTTACAGTTTGAAAAGCTTCTAAGAGTTAATTTGCACAGATAGTTTTAGCTACAGGACAATGACCCTTTGGATAAAATGACCTTGTCTGACTGACCTCCACCCTTTGGCTTTGTCTATTTACTGACTTGTTTAGGGACATATTCTCTGTTTTTAATTTATTATAATTTTAGTATCCATTTGTCAGAAATTCTCCTGCATCTGCCTCTGGATCTATCTGTTGTTGCCATAGTTACTGCCTCCGACTCAGAGCGCAAAGGAGATTCCAGAGCTCCAGGCTATAATCGAATGCCACAACAAAGCTATTCAGATCGTCAACAGCAGTGGAAAGAAAGAGGACAAGAAATACAAGGTGAGTTTTATTCTTCTCCTGTTGCTCACTCTCCTAATATAGAATCATTGGCATGACTGGGGGAGGGAGGGGCTGTAGTGACTACAAATACTTATAAGAACATCATCCCATGTATAGGAAAATTCTTGTACAGATTGATGTTAAAATAGAAAGTTCACTATTGCTATTAACAGTAGTTGAATCTATTTTAAATTGCCAGATATAACTAGTTAGCCTGGCTGTCTTCTTTCAAGGCTTTGTGTTGAAAAGGCAATCAGAGAATCCCAAGGGAGGAGAGATCTATTCAAAGATGTCGTCCCATCAACTCACATTTGATTTCAAATGCAGCTTTGAGCATAGGACCCAGTGACCAATGCTTTGGTTCATTTCCGAGATTTCTATATTTTGGTTTCCGTAGAAATTCCTTGCGCTTCAACTGGACAAGACGGCATACGCACGCGGTGGCATCGCCAGTCGATCTGATGAACTGACGTGGTCAAATCTCTTTTCTGGAAAGAAGACCAAGAGGGAAATGATTGATCAGGGTTGTAAAGAAGTGGAAATGGCAATTAGCATTTACCAGGAGGTAAGGAAGTACAACCCCCCCTCCCCCACATTGTCTTGCTGTCAGTTATGATTTAACTTTGGTTGAAAGCATTATTACAATGAAAAGAAACGAACCAAACTGATGCTAGCATTCTGTTTTGGTTATTCAAAGCATATGTACAGTTTTATTCTGTATAAAACCATTGGAGTGATAATTGGGGTTTAAGTCAATTGAGAGGTAAGATTAGTTATTTAATGTTTGTTTTGTTATCCTATGTCACAGTTAAAAGACTTTGGACGTGAACTTGGAGCCCAAATAACCAAGGCAACTTTATATCGTGGAAACAAGGATGAACAACTGGAGGTTAGCTCAGCCGCATCACCTAATGCCTGCATCGATGGTCATGCGACAATCGATAGCAGCCAAATATTTTGAAATTATCATGTAATTGAAACGGGACATCCAATTGGTCTCAATATATATATATCTAATCTTAAACTTCTATAGTGCCACGTCGTAATGCACCGAAGCATCAGTTGTGGCACACCAGATCACAGTTGCACAGGATCCGGTTCAAATCCAGGCTATTCCAAGTCTACAAATACTGCGAATGAAAGAACTAAACATGTTTTTTTAATGACCTACATCGAAATAACCTATATTTAACAGCAGGTATTTTGGGCTTCGAATTTCTTTGTGGGGGCAGAAAATCTGAAATTTTTTTTCCATATGAGAAGATCCTAAATAGAAATTTTTATTGTGTTGATGATATGATGTTTTTTAAGCAACCTACAATGAAATTAATTTTCATTCCTGTCCAGCGTGAAACCTCCGTGCGCTGAATGCATTGGCTGAATGGTTGAACTCTTTTTGGTTTCAGATTTACGAGAAAACACGCCAGAGATGCTGTCAGATCTTTGGCGAAGAGCATCATATGATGTGTACTCTCTGTTTCAACACAGGCATCGTCTACGAGGATGCGAAAGACACGGCAAATGCGTACAAATACTTCCGCATGGCTTTAAGCATCGGATCGAAAGTGTTTGGGCCGAAACATCGCATGACGCAGATGTACAGAGATACTCTGAAGGAGAAAAAGTATGCAGCTCTAGCCAAAAAGCACGGCGACACGATGGACTGATTGCATTTGGGAAACTCTGCATTTGTAGTAATTCGTGTGTTGTGTGTCTTGGTTGTTGTTGACTTTAGTCATGTTTTTATTTGCCTTAAAATGAGTGTTTTTGTTAATTTTTCTATTACCGGTAGATTGGTATTATTCTTGCTTAGTATTTAGACGCTTTATGTATAATGTTCATGACATTTGCATAGATGTAAACTTCTATTAGGCCTCAAGACTCAAGCTCCTCCACTTTTTGAGAGGCTACCAGAGAAAAGGGGAGGTTTAGGGGTTGGGCCCCCACTTTTTCATCCAGGTTTACACCAATGCATCTGTCTGTATGTAGTCTTTTTTATTTTGTATGTAGCAGTTAGTTCTGACTTAGTCTGTGATCTGCGTCATGTTTTTCAAATGATGAATTGACCTTTACTGCCAAATCTAATCTCCTCTGTTTATGATAGAGTTTTTATTTAATATCAGTTGAATGCAAGAGATCATACATATTAGAGTAACCAATGCTCTTCTGGTTGGTCATTGAGTGTGAGATCAGCCTCTCTTATGTAAACATACAGTGAGACCTGCTTAATGTCATTCCTTTTAATATTCAGACTAGGGGTGTAATCGCGACAACGATATCGCGATAGTATCGGAGGGTCGGTCTTATCGCGAAATGTTTTTAGCTGTCGCGATATTTTAATAGGGCTATAAAAGTTATGGGTTCATTCGGTTGCTACAGAAACTATGCTCATGAATATTAATGTACCATCTTCCGAAGTTCCGGTTTGAGACTTTGTGTTAAAAATAACCTATTGCGCTATATAAACATTATTATTATTATATTAATTTATTATTATTATTATTATTATGGTACAGGAAAGAAGAACATGGCGCCATTTTCTTTTTCTCCCTACGACCAAAGATCACGCGATCTTTGCCTACGACGATAGGCCCCTATCGCGATATCGTCGTAGAAATAGTAACGATATCGCGACAGAAAAATTTCCTACGATTATCATTACAGCCCTAATTCAGACCACGAGATTTGTGCAAAGCCAGTGACAGCTTTTGTGGAGGGGTGGGTAAATATCATAATCCCATGTTAAGCCCCACAAAAGTTCCTTATTTTGTGAAATGTTAAAGCTTTTATTTGTCACAAACTCAGAGTGCGAGTGAAATCCGTTCTTTCTGTTGAAGACATTATTCTAATGATTGTCGTTGTAATGACTATAAGTGATTATATCAATCCGCCTTGTCATCCGTAATGGAATGCATCTTACTGCGGAAAATCAAGGTCAAGGTCGCGAGCAGTGTTGGAGTTGTGGAATTGATTCAAACGTCTTAAAGTTTGCTGTCTGGTGCGTTTTCCTCGATCTACTGACTACCCCCTGCCCCTCCCTACCCTCCCTACTATTTACCGGTTTTGTATGCACCTCACGACCGCTCCCGATCCGAATAGTGGGGACCGGACCTCCCTTGGCCGGGCCATTAATGGGACCTTCGTTAAGTTCTGATTTAACTTCTGTCGCTGCCGTCTGTCTGACCAGGAAGCGTTCGTTGCATTTCGTGAAGAACGCCTCCCATCCGAGGACAAGGACTTCGGATGGAGTCAACGGTGGACGATCGCCGGAAAGCCTTCCGCCTGTTCCTGCAGTCGCTGCATCGACCGCCGCCGCCGGACCTCTTCCAGCCCAATTCCAGGAACCTCGGATAGCAGAGAAACGGTTGGCAGAGGCGGAGACTGACGTCCGGGGCTGATTTGCTGACGGCCCTCAGCTGAGGAGCCCAGGCCCTGATCATCCCGCAGTCCACAGCACTGAATGCCCTCGGTGCTGGGGCTGGGGCGGGCGCTGCAGCCTTCTTCCCGCAGCAGTCGCCGACGACCTCCGATGTCATCCGTCTGTCGTGACGGAAGCGGTTGAATTCGGCGCAGTTCCTGTCCGGTCCGACGAGGGCGCTGAACCGCACGTTAGACCGGAGCCAGTCGTCCTCCTTTCGACCGCAATCGAAGACCGGTCGAGAGTAAAGACAGGTTCTCCGGTGATCCCACAAGAGCGGCGCCATCCTCAGGAGATTGTGGGCCACCTGGCGATCGATCGCGCAACTGAGCGCGTATTCGTCGTCGTCGTCGTCGTCGTCGCTGTGGTCGCCGGAGGCAAGCAGCTTTCTGCCCTGCCATTCGTCGTCGTCCTCCGAGGGGCGGGCGTCGGTCGCCAGGAAGAGAGACGGTGAGTTCTGCTTCTTCCCGAGTAATCGCCGCCGGTCGACCGCGCAGTCATTCGCCAGGTGGCAGCTCGTGCCCTGACCGGATACAGAGTGCTTCTGACCGGGTCTCACTGAGTCTTCCTGTAGGTTGTTGATCACCACCCGCCGCCATTTGTCCAGTTTCTGGCGCGTACGTCTTCTGCTGAAAAAGAAGAAGAAGATCGGACATTCCGTCCTATTTCTTTAATTCGTTTGGCTAATATTGGCCATCTTAAACCAAGCACAACGTCTCAGTCAAATGGATCGTGCCCAAGAACTTTCGAAACCTCTGTCACATACATGATATGACATGACGGTTCCAGGAGAGAGAGAGAGAGAGAGAGAGAGAGAGAGAGAGAGAGAGAGAGAGAGAGAGAGAGAGAGAGAGAGAGAGAGAGAGAGAGAGAGTTTAGGAGGCTGTAAGCCTGTGTGAAAACCACTGTGAATGCCCACTGCGTTCAAATGCTCACCGCGTCCAAATAATAATAATAATAATAATAATAATAATAATAATAATAATAATAATAATAATAATAATAATAATAATAATAATAGAAATAATAATAATGTGATTTTAAGTAGTTTAGGCAGTGGCGTCGCCAGGAATTTTTGATTGGGGGCAAAAGGAGCTAGCGTGTCAGATTCTTTACACACCCCTCACCCCCCCCCCCCCACTCCACAGAAAACTTTCTCACCGGATTTGCGCGAATCTGGTAGGTGATCTGGGGCAGGTTGGGGGGCAGTTGCCCCCATTTGCCCCTCACCCGTGGCGACGCTAATGTGTGAAAGCCATTCTAATTAGTTCTTTTCTCATCATTTAATTGCTACGTTGTTTTCCCAGACAACATTTGAATCCGATTGATGGGTGGACCTCCACGTACTTTTCCAAAAACATCGAATTTTTCAAGCTACTTTGTATTTGAATTTTACCACATAAAGGGCTAAGGGACTTAACCAACAGAACACCCTTTTAATTTAAACAGCCGCTGTGATATTTTGCTGCATCAGCATTTCTCTTTCATGCTGACCTTTCAATAGCACAGGAAAGGACGAGAAACAGACGTCCTCCAGTCTCTCTCTCTCTCTCTCTCTCTCTCTCTCTCTCTCTGTCTCTCTGCGTCGTTTCAAAGTCCATTTCCTGCACGTGGATGCAGTCGCTTAGTCTGCAGACGCCATTTGCAATCGAACTGACAGACAAAGTGGCAGACGTCTTCCTGTCTGCAGACACCCTAAGAGCAGAGCAATTAAGGGAAACGGGGCTGAAGGGGACCGTTGGGCCGCCCTCCTCTGTCCCTGGCCCCACCCCCGTCGAACGAATTGTGCGTCTAAACGAACCGCCGCTTGCGTAGGCGCATATACACTATAGTACAGTAGGGCTTCGTTATAGCGTATCCCCGGTTAAAACGTATATTCGATTACAACGTACCGCAATGCACGATATGTGATGCGCTACCGTGTTCGATGGTATTGAATATAACGTATACCTAGAATGTAACGTGCTAAATGTTACAGTCCCGCTAGGTACGGTATAACGAAGTTCTACTGTAGTCAATTTGACCTTTCGAAATGACGTCGTACTTAGCATGGGTTGGGTCTTTCTTTTAGACCCAATAACATCTGCTGCGCTGCGGAGTTCGATTAAAACAACAGAACGACTGACCGATGATAGATTTTGATGGAAGGACAATCGCATTAATTAGGAGTACTGGTCAGTAATTAATACAACCCTATACAGAAAAGGGGAATTTCAGCAAAAGCATCGCTCCATCCGATGCAATTGTCTTCTTGCTCTGACATCTAAGTGTGCTTTATCGCAACACGTGCCGACATCGACTAAAAGCATATCGGAATGAGTTCATATAGCGCCATGACGGGAGTCACTTATTAGTACTTAGACGTTGGGACCCATTCGACAGCGCCCAAAGGAAATGCTGTTCTAGAAGAAGAGGAGGCCGTTGAATATGCGACGCCGATTCTGGCGATTCGGGATTTAAGTAAACATTATGGGGAAATATAGGCTGCGTCATTGAAATGCAGTAAAAATGATCAGTTTCTCTTGCTTTATTCATGCCAAATATTCTACACAAATTCTGAATTCGAAGACTACGGATGACTTTCAATCTACGACCCTTAAACGGTCTAAAAGTCTAATTCATATATTCGTTCTTATGTAGATTATTCGGTTTATCTGTTAAATATCTCTCTCTCTCTCTCTCTCTCTCACGACAGCTTCTTCCTCGCCCGTCGTCGTCTTCTGCGTTTTCCGTCGAACGATCTTACTATTTATCGTCGAATGTGGCGCTTGAAGCAGCGACTCTCTCTCTGATGACGCTGCGGTCACCTTTTCGGTCCGCGCGCGTGAGGTTAAGACGGTCATCGTCGTCGGCGGCGGCGGTGGCGGCCATATTTGGTCTCCAAGTCCATTAAATTTCGACGGGTGCTGTAACCGCGGGGGCTTCGAACGCCGTGCTTTGCGGACACGACGCCATGTTCAAGTGACGGAGATGAACGGAAAAGATCGTCGAATAGAAAGCGACGCTGGCGCACGAGATAAAGAGGAGGAGGGGAGGAGGAGGGGGGAGGAGGAGGAGAGAGAGAGAGAGAGAGTGAGAGAGAGAGAGCCTCTTTGAACGCTTAACTTTGGGCAAAAGAGCGATTTGAAAGAGAAAGAAGATGAACGCAAACGTATTTTGCTTCGATAGAATTTATGAAGACATGAGAACGTTTGGAAGACATCGTATATACAGCGATTGTATTTCCTATCCCCTCGTTGCACATCTGTTTCAAACGAAGACAGATCCCGCCACTGGTCTCCTGAGCCCAATGCCTAGTAACGACCAAAGGGTGGGAGGAGGAGGAGGAGGAGGAGGAGGAGGAGGAGGAGGAGGAGGGGTTAAAACCCTTTCCCAGTTTAAAGAATTTCATCCATGGATATTTTGACCAGGAGTTTCCAGGTCATTACACAAAAATGTGGGAGGCATGTAAGATGGTGGTTAATAACCCCCACCCCCACCCCGATATATGCATTTTCAGAGTTGTTGCATTTGTCGACTCTCAGCCTGAAAGCAGGAGAAATGCCTTAAAGTTCTTTGGTATTTCGAAAAAGGCCACTTTGTCCTAGTCCCCAAATGTTAAGCAGTACATCGTCGTGGACGGGGCGACGGAGTTAATGAGTCAATAGACCCTCGATTGCTCGTTCCAGAATTCACCGAAGTCAATCCTAGTGACGTCATCGTTTCCGATCGGAGTGCCGCTGGCCTACGTCACTCGCCGTTGTGGAGTGACGAAGCTATAGAGTGACGTCGGTTCAAACGAACAAGTCCGTCGCATCAAAGGGAACAAAATGGCGGAACAAGAGAAACACGTTTTCCGCTCCGGGGTCGCAGAGTGCACGGCAGGCGCCGACGATCAGTGCAGAAGAAGCCGAAGTGCCACGCAGCCTCTGCACTTCGAGGAACGACCGAAGTGCCGCGTGGAAGTGCCCCCCCCCCCGCCGCCGCCGCCGCCGCCGCCGACGACGACGACGACGACGACGAATCCGTCTCTCTCTTTTCAAAGGCTACAGCGAAGCGGACGGCCGCGTCGAAGTTACGAGAGAGACACAATAGTCGGAATGTCACCGGTTCCATTGTTGAAATTACTTCTAAAGAGATAACCACTATTAACCACCCTATTCCGGAGCATGCATTGGGCTGCAAGATCCGCTGAATTTTATCCGAATTTCCCTCCTTGTTGTTCTTTCTCTTCCTCTTTCTCCTCTATTCTGCGTCGTCAGCGTTTTGTGTGGACGGAGAGAGAGAGTGTGTAGATTTGTCATGCATCTATCATCCATCGTGTCATCGCTTTTCCATAGTAAAGCACTTCACATTCTATAGCGTCGTCGCCCAGTTTGCTCTGCCATCTAGATTGGCCGGGCTCTTTTGGCCATATTTGTCCGTCCGTCTTCCTGCCTGTATGTACGTATGTGTGTGTGTCTGTCTGTCTGGTGCATTCAGCCAAAGTAATTTGCTTGATTCTACGCCGTCTTCCGTCGTTGGATTCCGTGGCTTCGTCAGAGTATTCGCTGAGATTATCGGATTTCTGTTCGAATTATTATATTCGGACGATGCGACGATATTTTGAGCGATAATGCAGTCTGGAAAGAGGAGGAACAAAGACATACAGAGAGGCACAGACAGACAGACATACATGCATACAGACAAACCCAGACCCCACCGCAGAAACCTTTGAAAATACTTTCCAATCAGAGAACATAGACAGCATCCCAGCCGAGGGCCAAACCTTTGCTGCCCCCAAACCCCACCCCCGCAGAAGAATATTCGGGCCTCCAATGACGAAGAAAGTGGGGGGGATGCACTGTAGTTATGAAAGTAGTATCGGCTGGATAGGTCTCTGTGAAAAAGCAGGATTCTCATGCCAGCGCTCAGCAGCAGCATTATGTCTATAAAATTTACACTTTTCCAAATCTTAAGGATCTGCGGAACCCCTGACGCTGTTCCATGGAACCCATTTTGGGAAACACTGGGTTAAACTCAGTGGCGTAACCAGGATTCCTGAATAGGGGGCACTTCCACATTTTTCGGCCGAAATGTCTTAACGAGTATATATAAAAAGGTCGTCGTCTCAAACGCTTCGAAGTCTGTTGCGTTTTTCGATCTAGAACTACCTCTGGGCCCCCTCCCCCAACTACTCACCAGTTTTGAACAAATCTCACGACCGATCCCGATCCGAATAGAGGGCCGTCTCCCCCCTCCCCGAGCCCCATCCGTGTCTACGCCAATGGGTAGACTGATTATTCGTCGATGCAGATGAGGAAGACGAAGACTTACCGTTTGCAAATGTAGGCCGCTAGCAAGGACACGAGAACGACGATCAGAATAGAAGAAACCAAAGTAAGAAGGATTCCTATGGAAAAAAACAAATGCCCAAACTTAGTAGAAACCAACGCTGGATTCTGTGAATTAGCAGACAGTAAGAATGTCGAAGAAGTCTCATAGAGAACAAAATGAGGACGCAAAAGGCCCCTAAGAATTTTACCCAATTCCTCTGCATTCAGTTTATCGATAGGTCACTGAATTTATATTGAACGACACCTTAAACCTGAACTGCAGCTTATATATATATATATATATATATATATATATATATATATATATATATATATATATATATATATATATATATATATATATATATATATATATATATATTGGGCACATCGTCGCTGTTGAAGTTTACAATGGTCAATGTATAGAGGACACTTTATTTTCGTGAAATTGGACGCAATTTTCCATCGGATTTCCCGCCGTGCACAGCTGTGGGCTTTGATTAGCCGCGGGACGGAGGCGTTTTTATAGGATTTTTATTCTGGTCGTTGTTCAGATGGCACAGCCTTTGATTGCAGACATTAGCCCCAGGGCAAGATCTTCGTCACCGGCACTCTCCTTCTTTCTTCTTCTCTTCTTCTTCTTCCGTGATTTTTATTGGTCGATCTGATGTAGAAGACGTCATAAGTGCATGGGGTTGTAGGCGTTGACTGCATTTATGTAGCGCCGACTTCCCACTTGATTCGCTACAACGAAGTTAGCACCGGACGCAAACGAATCGATTCGATGCAGTCTATTCGCTGATGGATTTGTTTTCACTCGCCGGCGCTCCATAGTGATCATAAAATATTCAGACAGCAAGGTGCGTCATAAGTCATCCTTGTAATGACGTAATGCATAACAGGGTGCGAGTGTATGGAGCGCCGTTTCCGCCACAATGCTTCAGACGCATTGTGCCATTGTATCTGGATGTTCGGTCCAGTGTTTAATCTAGACTCCTGGACTCCGGGGGAAACTGACAAAGCCGGGGGACTGACAAAGCCGGGGGAATTCTGCTAGGAGGCCGCTGTTAGTCCATGTAGTATGCTAACATTTCCGGGGGATTTGAAATTTCCGGGGAGGGCAATTTTCCCCCGGAAATGGCCTAGATTAAACACTGGTTCGGTCGAGTGAATGTTGGCTGTTCGCGTGTCAGAATTATTTATTAGCGTCGACCACAAAATAGGGTCGACCAACCTAAGACCAAACTTTATGACCATATGTGGAGGTCGCAGCCAATAAGTGGCTAAAAGTCTCTGTTACCACAAATCGATGGCTGTCCATAATGCAGTGCGTCTGTATCTTGTACACGCCACAGTGGATATGGCTGCATTGCACTGCAACATGTCTATATTCAAAAGCGCTCGTCCGTTTACTATAGCATCAACTGAAAATACCTTTGGTCGCTGTTATTGACTCAAGATCACGAGCGGAAAATGTTCAGCTGCTTCAGTCTTCACAATGTTCAGTCTTTCGATTACAAAATGTATAACAGATCTAAATCGACGAAACATCGACGGGTACTTTTCCCCTCTCTCTCCTTAGGCTTCGAATGTGTAACAAAAACTACCCGGCAATAATAGGCGGTCTCTGTCTCAATTGGAATTACAGGTGTACATTCGAATGCTATTTTTCTGTTCTGTCTCTCCATTTAACGCGTTCAAACGCGTCGAATTCAAATGTTCCGTTGGCTGCCTTTGCAAAGACGAAAGTTTGGTCTTTTGATTATAATTATTATTAACAATGGCAGACGACATTTGTAGAGAATGGAGCTCCCCGATGCAGTCTCCTTTTGAAATCACCAACCGCATTAATCGCAATTCCAATCATTTCGAACACAATGAGTCAATGACAAAGTTTCCCTCTGTCTCAGAGAAGTCTAGCGCTAGTTTGTTCATCATCATCATCAACAGCAGCAGCAGCAGCAGCAGCAGCAGCCAAGCGCTAAGAGTAAACTTATTGGTGGCCGTTAATATTTTTGGCATCGTCGGAGTGAGCGAAGATGGCGTCGTCACGCGATCCGCTCATTTGCTCTTCGGTGGTCGTCTGTTTGTCATAACAGGTGGCCTCGTTCTAAGGCGCGGTCATAACCAGTGGAGCGTTGATTTCCTCCGAGACTGCCACCCACAACAGACCGGCTGTTAATTAATCGAACTAAGGTTTACAATTATCGTTTCCAGTCAATCTGTAACGCCGAATCGCTTCTATAGAGCTCTACTCCGCCCGTTAGTTCATTCTTCGCAAAACTTCTGACGACCAGATGCAAATTAAGATATCTGGTTCATTATACAACAGGTTTTATAGACAACAAAAACAAGGTTTATAATTAATTTACTGTGTGAGAGAAGCCAATTGAAGGCCTGTTGAATAGAAGGCGTATTGGGCCTTGATATGCAAAAATCTTATCGATTTGAAGAAATTCTCCAACAAAATCCACATTTTCCTCTTGTTCCCTCTTCATTGCTTTAAATTTTGCAATAGAAATCAACAATATTATTAACAATTTCGATCGACGGGGTTCGAAATAGAGCACACCCAGCCATTTCATACTACACACTAACGCCATTTACTGTACGAGAACGAGAGACATAAACTAAATGAAAGACCTGGCGAATATCTAACGGAATGCCTAGTAGGGCGATCGAGGGAAGAGCCGCGTATTAAGATATCTGGTTCATAATAGGCCTGCAACAGGTTTTATAGACGCAAAAACAAGTTTTATAATTAATTTTGCAGAAATAATCACTAATATCATTATCACTATTTATCTACAGAGTTCGAAATAGAGCACTCCCAGCCATTTCATGCTACACACTAACGCCATTGACTGTACGAGAAAGATGGACCCCAACTTAATGAAAGTCCTGCCGAATATCTTGTGGAATGCTCGTAGGGCGATCGAGGGGAAAGCCGCGTATTAATTAATTAATTTAATATTTTAAAAAATGTATTCAACTCTTCTATCTCTATTTTCTCTCTCTCTCGGTCTCTCCTCCGCCTGCTCCTCCTCCTCCTCCTCCTCCTCCTCCTCCTCCGTTTGCTTAATTAGGAATCGAGAGCGACGTATTCGACGTTGCATTTGCTCTCGACGCCGACAACCGGAGAACGTCAGAGTTACGATAAATTACGATCAGTATTATGGTAAACCTCTCTTCGATCAAAACTGTTCGAAAGGTAATTTAGGTTTAAGATATTATAGACACCAAAGCGTTTCTGCTTGTGGAAGAGAGGAGAGAGAGAGAGAGAGAGAGAGAGAGAGAGAGAGAGAGAAGGAATAAATGAAAGTAGGAAAGAAGGAGGGTTGGTAATGGGTAAGAATTGAGGTGATTGAGTGCATCTGGACGGGAACAATGTTAACCCATGCCTATCGATGGGCAATTGATATGCTTGCATAAGCCAATGCCGAAGTTTGCTCAAACGGCCGTACGACAGCTTGCGAGTTAATACGACACTAGACATAAGCACAAAAAGCTAAAGCATATACACTATATATATATATATATATATATATATATATATATATATATATATATATATATATATATATATATATATAGTCTATTAGATCTAGTGTTTTAACGTCATCGCGGCACGTGACTCTACACGTGACATCTGCAAACATCGTCTGCGCCGCTCAGCAATCGATGGGTTTATGGTGTCGTCTGCTTCGTCCGATCGCTTTATAATCTGTTGGCTAAAGAAATAAGAGAGAGAGAGAGAGAGAGAGAGAGAAGTGCGCATGCGCGAACTCCTTCCATAACATCAAAATGTTAAGGAAACTGCGCTTCTGTTCACCTCCCTTCCACCGCCCCACCGCCCCACTCACACTCACCCCATTTGCACGGCAGAACGAATTTAGCATCATAACAAAAAATAGTTATTGTTTGAGGGATTGGAGTCAGATAAAGACAGACATACAAAGAGACAGACACAGAGACACGGAGACTGTGATGTCAGCATACGATGAATGCCTCGAGTCTTTCGAATCGATGTAAATTTTTGATGAAAATCCTTTTGGACGAAAACGGGGAAACGCGAAACAAACGGGGATGAAAGAGAAATCAGAACGCAACGAAAGAGCAACGCTCTGTTGTTAAGTCCAAGGAAAAACAACGACAACAGCGAAAGCGACAACAACAGATAGACAACGAACCGCCACCCCCTTACTTAGGCGCCAATGCAACAAAAGGGTATAACCGAAATATGGCATTTTGAAATTCTCTGTTTGTCTGTCTGTCTGTCTGTCTGTCTGTCTGTCTGTCTGTCTGTCTGTCTGTCTGTCTGTCTGTCTGTCTCTCTCTCTCTCTCTCTCTCTCTCTCTCTCTCTCTCTCTCTCTCTTATGAGCTTCTTAATATTATTCGCCAGCTTCTCTTCTCCGTTTCCCCATTCCTCATTCTTCAATGATGAGACATCAAAGTTTCCCGAAAGAAGCCGCTGAACCCGTAGAAGTATCCGACGAACCTCCGCCCCCCAACCCCAACCCCGCCCCTCCTCCCTTTCCCTCGGCGGCGTGACGCCCCCTGGTGCAAAATTTCGACGTCATCGTGGAAAATGGGAAACCGAAATAACGGAGACAACAGTTGTCATGTGTGAACGGTGGCTAAAGAGGCGTCCGGCTGTTCGTTCGGATGAAAGAGATTCCTCTGCGAAGACTCTGATCATCTCATCAGAAAATCATCAGACATCTGAAGCGCATTGCAAGGTTTTCAGTGCAATTATTAAGCATAGGAGAAGGTTTGACTGCATACTAGTGCATAGTCTCCATCTATACAGTATGTACTGTCAGTGGCGTAGCCAGCTTTTGCAAAGTGGGGTTGTTAACTGAAGGCACTATGCAACTGAACACTGAAGCCGCGGCCAACCACCCCCCCACTACCCCTCTTCAACAAAAGTCAACGGATTTACATAAATTGTGTTGGTCATGTTTTTTAAAGTGGGGTTGTTTGAACAACCCCAAACGACCCCGTAGCGACACTGCTGTATGCTGTATGCATAGAAATATGCATCTTAGACTCGGTGTGTTGTGTAGACAGGCGATGTGGTGCTGCCGCTGTCGCCGGCTGAATATTGTGAAACGAGGCGCCGATGTAATTGAAATCTCGCAGAGGAAAACAGACGAAGGCATTGGCGCTCAGATCCTATAATTATTAGAGAAAACCAAGCGGATAAAAATTCACGAGGAAATTAATTTTGAATAAAGGCTCACAGCCGTTGATACACACACACACGTCATTCTAATAGAAAAATCGACAGATTCAGGGCGAATATGGCCAGAATTTCTGTTGCAAAGGCACCACTACAAGGCCCCCTGCAATTCTCTTGCGAAATCTGAGCGAATAATTCCGGACATGAATTTTTCGTAAAATTTCTTAAAATTCAACGATGGTTAGTCCAGGGTTTTTTTGGTCGCAAAAATTTTGTGTCCTCCGATTCTCTTGAAACTCACACCATTTGAAGCTCATTCGATGCCTATAATGGATCTGCAGTTAGATTTCTGATATCTGTAGGGGGCCTTCGATTTATTGCTAACTTTTGTCGAGTTTCTGTCATCGAAGTAAGGCTAATATGCGTATAGGTTTTAATAGAAAAATCGACATTTTCCAGGCGAATTTGCCCAAAATTCCTGGTGCAAAGGCACCAGTAGAAGGCCCCCTACAATTCTAATGCGATATATGAGCGAATTTCGGACATGAATTTTTCGTCAAATTTCTCAAAATTTCGTGATGGTTAGTCCAGGGTTTTTTTGTCGTAAAAATTTTATGTCCTCCGATTCACTTGAAACTCACACCATTTGAAGCTCATTCGATGCCTGCTAAGAATCTGCAGTTAGATATTTGATGTCTCTCTTGCCCTTCGATTTATTGCTATTTTTTATCTAGACTGTGTCGTCGATATTTAGAGAATGAGGGAACTCGTTTAAAGTTAGTTTTTAATGTCAGAACTTAAATCTTTCGACTTTAAGGAAAATTGAAGAAAAATAAATAATATGCAGAGAAATGTCGTGCCTGAAGGTATTTACACGTGACCTCTCCGCCGGTCAACCCCCCCCCCCCCAACCCCCAAGGGGTCCAGTCTCTCACTGCACGGCCGTAACAATCAAATAACACGGGGAATCTCCGAGGGACGCTACTTGTCCATTCAGGGCAGCGCCCTTGTTGCTTGTAGAGGGCCATCAGCCGTGGCTGGAATAAGAAGCACAACGGAAGGCAGGCAGGCAGGCGAGTCAGAGGGGCGAAAGCAGACCGCCCCCACCCCACCCCACCCCATGCGAGGACCACCCCACCCCTGGAGGAGAGGAAGAGGTTAGTGGAGAGAGGGGAAAGCAGAATACGTCGGATAAAGTGGAAAACGGATTTCGCGTCAAGAAAAACTGAAATATGCTAGCTTAGGAAAAAGCCAGCGCATGGGAGAGGCTTTCGTTCTACACTGGGCAGGGGGCGCCACCATTCGATAAACACGACTTCAACTGCAATTCGATTGATGGGGTTGAAGCAGACGGAGCTTCGCCAGCGGGGTCAGGGGTGGGGCCCCCCCAGCTGAAAACGAATTTCGGGTGATATTATATTCAGAACCAGAAACTATACATTTCTGTAATGAATGATTTCTCACATTTCCTCGATTTTGGGGCAAAGCATCAGCTGACAATTCGAAGCGACTGATAAATGCAGGCAAATTGAGTGAACATAAACAGTTCACTGAGCGCCTAAGAATAAGCAGCTACTGTTGTGCTGCTTTCCAAGGCGCTATAGAAATCCACGAGATTTTACTTTAATTTAAGTTCAGTTAACCTATTCAACTCTATTTTCGCTCTGGTTAATGTAGTATAATTTATTATTTGGAATTCCTTTACAAGATCCTGACTTGAGACGTATATTGTATTCTTATCGGAAATATTCACATTGATGTAGCGCCATTTCATCAGTTAAAACAACAGAGTGGCCATAATAGCATCTGAGGCGCTGATCCAAATAAAAACTGGAAATAAATAAAACACTGGAAATCGAATTAATTATTAATTGCTATATCAGTGACCGTGTTGATGGTGGCTAAAATGCGACTGACTGACTGACTGACTGACTGAGAGAGAGAGAGAGAGAGAGAGAGAGAGAGAGAGAGAGAGAGAGAGAGAGAGAGAGAGCAAGCAAAGACGGAGATTAGCAAGAGGCGACGATGCCTGTATACGGTCTCTTACCGTAATGGATCGGCAGAGATCCGGCAGCGGAGCTACTGGAGCCCCCCTCCGAGGGATGGACGGCGTCCGACGGAAGGCGACGGAGCGCCGTCGAAGAGGAGGACGAGACCGTCGCCGCCGCCGTCGTCGTCGTCGACGGAGAAACTGAAACAAAGACGAATATTCGCCTCTAAATCAACGGAAGAGGACAATTTCCGTCCGACGATCGTAGATTCCAATCGGAAGACAATTATTCTCGATGGTCGGAGCGTCAGAGTCAGAAGAGGGGTGAATGGTGGAAAACGGAGAGACGCTTAGCCTTATGCTGCTGCTGCTGCTGCTGTCGCCGCCGACGCCGCAGCTGCACTGGAGATTGAGTGCTGCGGGATGAGGGGACAATTCGACTCACGCTCCCCCCACCCCAGTCGCGGGTTCAAATCTTATCAAATTAACTGAGCACAAAGCAGTCGACACTTGCCTTGTCTGCTGATGATAGATATAGTCTTTTGCTCCATTAACCCCTTAACCGTGTATTTAACTGTAACTCAATGTATAATGGACGGATATATCCGGGATCCCCAGTTAAGGAGTTAACACAGCATCAGCGCATCGTATATAATAGAACAGGATAGGAATAGGATGGCATCAGATAGGATAGAATAGGCATATCATGGGCGCCCGAATATTAGGGCAAGAGGGGGCAGCACCTGCCTATGGGGAAACGCAAACACCAATATTTTCACAGTGAAATAATTGAAAACCTTGCAAAAATATTAACCGTGACCATTGTGCCCCCGTATAATTTCTGTGTCCGCCCATGGGCTATAATATTCATAATAATAGAACTGGATATTCTAGAATAGTATAATATTATATATATATATATATTATAATAATAAGCTGTTAAATTTCCTATAGGTGCGCGAGATGAATGTGATCGTCTGTTCGAGAGAGAATTAGCAGAGACATCTTCCTCTCGTAGCTTAGTCTATGGCTCTATGTCCATTGGCAGCAGAAGCAGACTAGAGTAAAAATAGCCGCCGCGGATTAGTTGTAGACTGACGTTCGCATTCTGCTGCGAGTCCTTTCCACTGGAATCCGAGGCAGTGGATCAGTCTGCTGGAGGAGCGGTCTCCATCGTCACTCATCCGGAACCCTTCTCCGTCATTCATCCGGAACCCTTCGTTGCACGAAACATTGGCGTACAGCGAATCGCCGTTGACGTAATAACTGATCCGAGCGTGTTCCAGTTCCGGCAAATCCGGACAACCGGGACCAACGGCTAAACGGACATAAAGCACGAAACACAATGACATCGTCACTCCATTATAGGGGAACATACACACACACAGACAAACGCACAGGCAAACACACACACAAACACATATATACGTTTATAGTCATTTATCATTACGTTGTTCTATGCTGAAAAGGTGTCGACTGCAGACGTTATATTGCTATTTATGTTGCTTCATAGGTTGGCCTCTCGTCTATCGGAACATTGATCGAGGGCAGTGGCGTAGCCAGGATTGCGTAATAGGGGGAGCAGCACATCGACATTTTTAGATAAAAGTCTTGAGCAAAAAAACGTTGTCTATGAGTCGTTTTCAACTCTCATATACCACCACCTGCCCCTCTACCCCTCCCTCCCCCCGCCATACTAAACGGTTTTGTGCTAATCTCACGACCGATCCCAGTCCGAAAAGGGGGCGTCCCCACGATTACGTCAATGACTGAGTGTCAGGATTCGAATCAGGGACCGAAGATTCCCCACCCACCCACCCACCCAAAGTCAGTGAGGATAAGCTTCTGCGGTCATCCATCTGCCAGATGTTGTCACGTGTCTCACACGCAAGTCAAACGAATCGGCGTCCTGGGCAATGCTCAACTGTCACTCGCCTCCTTGTCATTCACGAAATAATTTCACGCCTCGTTTGAATGTCTCCACCAAAATGGTAGGATTCTGTCTGGACGGCCTCAAACGAAACGTAGGTATACAGATTCTAGTCTGCTTTGATAGAATTGTCCTGCAGATCCTTGGCCCTAAAGGTCAAAGGCCATGAGTCCATACGGTCAAAGGTCATGACTCATGAGTCCTAAAGGCCAAAGGTCATGAGTCCTAAAGGCCTACTCGGTTGTAGCCGAGTACTGCATAAAGCTATTCGAAAGGCGATGGCGTTTAGACGGCGACTGGTCTCTTGTGTCCGGTTTGATATCTCAATTGCTTAGAAATGGAAGAGCTGCTGCCACCGTGGCATTTATAATCTCCAAATAGAATCAAGTGAGATTCGTGATTATTGCTAGATAAATGGACATCAAAATGGCGACCGTTCGTCATCCGGAGTGTTTCCTTCTGCGATTGCTTATGATAAGCGCACTGAAACGTTCGATCGCCGATCGAAACTTTGATCAAGACGAATGCAGACACGCAAAATGCGCCAAATCAAAACCCATAATCAAGTTAATACATTCGAACAACGCACTGAAACACCTTCCGTTGTCATGGAAACGAACTATTACGAGTGCACCGGAGATTGAATTCAGTGCAGAGTTTCGTGCATTTTCTGTCTGATTGGACTCTGGGCAGCAAAACTACGGACCAGCGAAACTCAGCCGCAGATTAGCGTTGTTTAGTTTTTATTAAGTATATGTGTCTCTCTCTAATTGCACAGGGAAAGCGAATTGCACAATCCTATAACGATGCACTTGGAGAGTGCCTCAATCACGCGATTGTCATTTATAGACGCTTTGTGTCATTCGTCGCAATTGGACCATAGTGACCCCCCCCCCCTCAGCCCCCCGACCCGTTCAGAAAATCGACCCAAACCGACCTTCGAAGGACAAGAAGAAGCCTCTCTGCGTAAGACTAGTCTCTCCCGTCTGGAAAGTAAGGGACACGCTGTTCATCGGAACGTCCATCGTCTGCTTTCCGAGGACACCGCACTCCCGGAAGTAGACGGTCGACGGGGATGCGATCTGCAGGTGGTCGTGGCAATCGCCCGCCCTCTTCACGTCCAGTTCGAAGTCAAGAAGCGTCACGCGAAGCGTCTGCCACTTCCTGACCGCCAACGTCCACCGACAGGTGGCGTCCATGTAGTACTTGTCCGGATAGTTGGGACTCGAGACGTATCCGCGGTCGTAGAGGACGGGACTCTGATGTCCGGAACATCCGCTCTGGACGCTGGACACTGAGAGAGAGAGAGAGAGAGAGAGAGAGAGAGAGAGAGAGAGAGAGAGAGAGAGAACGCCACAGTCGCATGTTAGACGCGGCGAAATGAATGTCTATGCGGCGCAAGATTATGTTCTCTTTTTTCAATCTATGATGTATTTTCTACATTTTATAAATTCATCTCTTTGAAAAATAAAAAATAAGATGTTCATAATAAGCACGAAATCTTGGTGATTCAAGAATTTGTAACATTCGATTTGTTTTTCTTCATTATCACATTACTTAAGAGTTATGATCTCTGATGTTTTGAGTTGGAAATAAACTTTTTCTTTTTCTTCTTCTTATTCAAATATTTTTATAAATTGAAAGACAGCAAAATAGCATCGATTTTAGTACAGTCAAATAGCATAGAAAATGCGTAAAACTTGTAAGCAAAACATAGAAATTGATGCAAATAACATAGATCTGCGCATTAAAAACCCGCTGTGACAGCGACGAGAAGCTCTTTTTGGAACCATTGTGTCACGATCAGTGATTGCGAGGGAGAGAAAAACAGGGAATCCAGACGAAAATAAGAATTTCAAAGCCCCTAACTCCCCCCGCCGCCTCCATTTGCCTCACGGCACAGTGAACAGGTGGCGTACCTGGTGCGCACAGGTAGTGAACGCGGAGGAATTCCTCGTATCCGCACGGGTCGGTGAAGAGGTCGACGCTGACGTCGAAGGAGCAGTGACGTCGTCCTGCGCATGCGCGGTTCACCTGAAACTGGACGTCGACGTCACAATTGAAGGAGAACGGGACGTCACAGCGTCCGGCGATGACGCTATCATTGCGACCAAAACGAACGGATTCGAAGACCAACATCTCGCCTTCGTTACACGTCACCTCGAAGACAGTGTTGAAACAGGCGTACTTCTCTATGACAACGGTTGCTGTTGGCAACGACGACCAACGACAACAACAACAACAACAGGGCGAATGCTTATGAAAAAGTCGCTGTTGTAAAAATGGAATCATAGTAGTCGTCGTCATCATCATCATCATAGCCAAACAATTCAATGCAATGCAAGATTCTTCCGTGTATTAGACCTGTATTCGTATTGCATTTTCGATGACAAAATACGTCTGGTGCATTTTCCTCGATCTAATACTACCCCTCCTCCCCACCTTCCACAACTACTCCCAGGTTTTCGACGAATCTCACGACCGGTCCCGATCCGAATAGGCGGCGAACCCCGCCCACCCCCACTCCCCTCCACCCCGGCCCCGCGTGGGCTGCGCCAGTGAAACCAAGCGACGGTATTAAGAACTGGAAATTTGAAGGGGACTCCCAGACGAGCGATCTCCATTATAAGCAATTAAGCATTGCGTCAGCAAAGACTGCCCCAATTAACGCCCATTATATATAAAGCATTCTAATGGACCTATGGCGAGTCACCTGTCCATCGCTAAGGTTGCAAAATCGACAAAAGCAAGCGCAAGACAAACAAACGAGACAAAGACAGGTATCAAGACTGTCTTCCGGTGACAAGACAGGTATCTTGGCCACTGTCTCAACGCTCCTCCAAGACAGAACCGTACAATCAGAAGGACAAAGTGGAAACTATCCATAGAATCAACCTATTTGTCTGGCATCTTCATATTTGTTCATAATTCTATGCAGGTGAATATCTCTTCTTCGAGGGACAATCAATAACAAGCAGCCGGGTGTTTTAATAGGATACAATATCAAATCGATCGGTCCTTTTACAGTTAGTGTGTATCTTAGAGTACGGCACGCAGGAGACGCGTATCATAAGACACCGCAGAGACAGACGAAGCAGTCGGGCTTGAGAGAGAGAGAGAGAGAGAGAGAGAGAGAGAGAGAGAGAGAGAGAGAGAGAGAGAGAGAGAGAGAGGAGAGAGAGAGAGAGACCTTCTTAGAGAAACCGTATACAGAAAATCACGCATCTTCAGTATTATTTTTGCGGGGTGAAGGTGGGGGTAGTGGTGAGGGGGTCATGACCCTCACCCTAAACAATGATCAAATGTAAATGGCATGCAGTTGATTGAAAAATATTAACAGAGGAAAAGGAAGAATACATATTAGCAGTGGCTTTCAATTGGCACCTGTCCTGCAGATGCCAGCTTTTGAAGAGAATTTGATCAGATGCACCTTATTACTTCAGTCTCTAGCGCCTCCATCTCATAATACGCTTCAACGTATGTCTGTCTTACTGTGCCTGCTTCTCTCTCTCTCTCTCTCTCTCTCTCTCTCTCTCTCTCACGAAAAAGACCGATGTTGCGAGACCTCTTCAGCGCAGCAGTCGACCACGTTGTCCGAAATCCTTAATATGCTACTGCGGACTGCGGATAAGGACATGTCGTTTCTAGATGCTAAAAGAGTCAACAAAAGTTCGTATGTAAGAATTTCTATTAAAGGTTTTTTTGGCGTCGAAACGAAATGTCCCAATCCGCGTTCCGTAGTCTATGAGTTTATCGTCTTTTCCTTTGTTCTCTTTCAATCGCTCTTATTGCTTGTTCTTTTCTCTCTACTTGACTTCGTCGAATGTCTCCGGTCTCCCATCATACGAGTTCATCTTTGGAAAAAGGAGAAATTAGATCCAAAGATTCCAATCAAAACTCTCGCAAAAGCTGGCGAAAAGTATGTCACTCAATCAACACGAAGACCAATTGAGGAGGAGGAGGAGGAGGAGGAGGAATGCAGAGCAAAAGCATTACCGGTGTAGCTGCGTGTTCAAGACATTCAGTGACCGTAAGACTCCGTAATTGCAATGAATGACATTTCGACGATAGGCGACGAAATTTCGTGGCGTTCGCTGGACTGCCCCTCTGCCCCTCTGCCCCTCTGCCCTCCTCTCTCCCCTCCTCCCCACTGGTCGTTCCTGTCACTCGAGTGACGGGAAAACGGAAGACGTGCGTTACTTATGAGAGGAGGCAGAGATTAGGACAGCGATCGGTCTAATGAGAATTCTGGCACTGACGTTGTTGCTTGGATGTATCCGAGAGTTAAACGACAGCGCACATAATTATCAACTAAAACCCTCTTTAGAATATTCTTAAAGAGCAAATATCTGCCGTGCTATTGGCCGATCTCTTCTGTCACTTTTTCACTTCGGGTCTTTTGTGTTTTGCGTTTTTCTATCCTGCTGTTTACATTCCACGGCCATTAACTGCCGCCTGTTCGAAGCATATTTCAACAATGATGCCTAAAAAGAATGCCTAGAAAGCGCCTGTGCTATTCTCCTCTAAGTCTGTAGCTGCCAGGCTTTTCAATTAGGGGACCATTTCCTCCGCCATTTTCGCTACTTAAGAGGAGACGACGTTGTCAAATTCTTGAAGTTATTAAACCGCTTTGCATCAAACAACGGTGGCCTGCGAGCCATTTTCTGAGAGCTGACGGACCAGAGGTTGCAAAAGATTTTACTATACTTAGAGCAACTGAAGAGAAAACCGCTGAGATGAAATCAATTCTTTGTATGGATTCGAGATGTCGTTCGGACTCCATCCTATCTCCTTGGTCCTTCATTTCTTCCGGTCACGACCAATGCCCGCGAAGGCGCGTCAAAATCGATCGCTAGGAGCGCTGCTCGGACGGACGGAGGTCATCCCAGAGGTCACCGGATGTCAGAGGCCTATTGACCCCTGCCGATGACCTTGAGGGTTACGCTTTGCATTAGACGAATGATTGACTTTTAAATATCAGCATTACCAAAGGTTGGTCCAGTCAAGAAGAACAAGTAGACAGACAGACAGACAGACAGACAGAGACACATGTACGCAGAGAGAGAGAGCGAGAGAGAGAGAGAGAGAGACACGAGGAGACAGATCAATTTGCTCATCAGAAGTCTGAGAAAAACTTTATACAAAAAGTCCAAAGAATTCAACGAAATAAATTTCCAAGCAAAAATTATTCCGCCGATTTATTTGTCGCTCGTCTGAAGCTGTTCTTAGATCCTAAAAGTTTGAACAAAAGTTCACATAATTATAGGTCTATAGGCCTAGGTCTATAAAAACTGCACTAAAATATATAGACCACGAATTTCTATTTCCTCACAATTCGATTTTTTGTTCGTTAACACTTAAAACCAAGGTGGTGTGAGGGTGGGAGGGCAACCAAATTAAATTTGGCCTCGGACATCCGCCACTCTCTGGCACAGCACTGAGTCAGCCGACATTTTCAGATTCACAATTTGTCAAGAAAAGTCCGATTTCATCTCAACTGACTGTCTGACTGCTCTGAATTATTCTTCGATAGCGACCATTAGAACGTTCATCAGTCTTCAGTTAAAGTCTCTCAAAATAATCTCACCGGTGCTAATGAAGTCGCTTATGAACGCAGCGGACAGACACAGTCCGAGCAGAAGGCCGAGCGAATTCCTGTCCAGATCCATCCAACAGGTGTTCCTCCTGCCAGCGGGAAACGCGCCGCTACAGACGATAGATCGCCGGGGCTTCGCAGGTGGGAAAGACAGTCGGTGATCGGTAGCGTTCCATTTTCACAACTGTCAATATATACTCCTCGGAGTCATACGACGTTCTCTGTCGAGATAGACTGCAGTGACGTCACGAGGGCGTCGGAGCCATCTGCCGTCGTCGCCGGAGAGAAGCGCCCCTGGCGACCGACGACATTCACCGACCCGTCGTCGTCGTCAACACCCTTTATTTAGACATCCCCCCATTCCTCCCTTCCAGGTCTCGATCTTAGTTCGCCAGCCGATGTATGTCGTCTAAGGCCATGGCTAGCATTTCCACGACAGTTAGCGGAGGGAGTCCCCTTCTATTCGATGCGTCAATTTTTGAGGCCAATCATGCCTTTCCACAAACGGTATGTCTAGTGTCTACCATCTAAACGCATGGTTTTATGGGGTTTTTTCAACTAACGTTCGCCAGATGGCCTCAATTTGCTAATAATAACAAGTTTTAAAGTGGTTCAGTAAGGTCTGCCCTGCGTGTGAACCACTGTCGGACTCATCCAAATCTAGTAACCTACAGTACTGAGGCCCATTTTAAGTCGTTCACGCTCGCAGCCATAGGGGCTGTCCATTAATTATGTCAACAAATTTTGGGCAATTTTCGACCCCCTCCCCCTTGTCAACAACTGTCAAAAACTGTTGACCCCCCAAGATCAATGACAAGTCCCAATAGGCAATAGCAAGGTTATCATTTTTGCGGTGACGACCATTGTTTCCCTTTTTGCTCGTCAAGTGACAAGATGTGGCGGTGATGACCTTTTTTGTCAGGCTTTTTTCCATTGTAATAAGTAGTATTCCATACAATTTCCTATCTTTTGATTATTTGTAAAAAGTGAAATTGTTGACGTCAACTTCTCTTGACCCCCCCTCCCCCAGTCAACAACTGTCAAACTTTTTCAAACCCCCTCTCCCTAAATTGTTGACGTAATTAATGGACAGCCCCATAGGCGGATTTTATTAAAGGCTAGGGTAGGCTTAAGCCTACCCAACTAATCCCACCAAAACTGTTTTTTTCCATCAACACCAGGTCTGTCGCGTGCTGGACGGCACCCCCAGACCCCCATGCTAGCCTACCCAAATATTAAACTCTAAATCCGCCTATGCTCGTAGCCATCACAATAGTCTCGTCCAATTCATTCCCTCTCTCCACCACTCTCGCACTAAAAAAGCGCTGTTTGCATCTCCCAACCCGTTTCTTAAACAGTTTCAAGTTGTGTCCTCTGGTTCCATCATAGACCTACTGCTTCATTGTGAAAAACTTTCTCTTGTTCCGTGGCAGTGGCGGCTCCACCGGGGGGCCAGGGGGGCCCGTGCCCCCCTATTGAGAGCCTGGCCCCCCCAGTGGCCCCCCAGTTGGGACCCTATAGGCCTACTTAATGCTACATACATTAAACAACAAATGGTTGGCCCCCATGATTAGAAGTTGCCCCCCAACGGCCCCCCCCCACTTGCCAAATCCTAGAGCCGCCACTGTTCCGTGGCCTTGCCATTCATTGAACATCGCACTTCAAATTCGCCGCATTTAAATGCGAACAAGTCAAATTTCTGAAGTAACTGTCGGAAACTAAGTGATTACTTAGTTTGATCGCAATTATCAGAATCGCCGAATTCAGCAAAAAATAAACGCCCTGGTTAGAGATACGTAATTCGTATCTTTAGCATAGGGGTTATAGATACGTAATTCGTATCTTTAGCATAAGGGTTATAGATCCGTAATTCGGATCTTTAGCATAAGGGTTATAGATACGTCATTCGGAACGTATATTTAGACCATATGCTTTAATATCAAATTAGTAATAATTTAAATAAAGGGGGCATGACTACCTACGGGTCTGCGCCCCCTTATAATATGCATGTAATGCTGTTTATCTGTCAAATATTCATATAGTCATCACGCGACACCGTCTGTCTCCTTCGGTCAGGTGGCGCACCAGGACAACAACATTCTAACCCTCCCGCGTCAGCAGGTGGGCGATGGTGTGTCCCAATGTTTTATCCAGGCCCGTTAGAGGGAGATCCTATATGGCGACAACCTGACGTCAACATTGTAGGGATGGAATATTTTTAATCTTATAAGTAATACATTTATAACTAAGACCCCAAATAATATAACAATATGTTAGGTATGGGTGAATCATTGTAAAATAAATGCTTAAAAGTGCTTTTTTATTAATAAATTTCATTATATGCCTATATGATTCGAACAGACCATTATACTGAAGAGAGAGAAAGAGAGGCCTTTTAAGCGGTCAACTGGCGTCTCTTCCAGTGATGGCCCCACTCGTCATCGTCCACCGCTCTCCGGTCAGTCGACCCCAATACTGTTCCTGTTATTAAGACAGACGACGTAGAAAAGCGACAACAATCGAAATTTTTCAAAGAAATCGACGAAGCGAAGAAGAGGAGAAACCTGTCAACGGAAATTCTAATCGATCGTCAGATTCCACTAAACACTCAATCAAACCTAAAACCTACGCAGTGGCGTCGCCAGGAATTTTGTGTTAGGAGAAGGGCTGGAGTGCCAGATTCTTTCTTTACCCACACACACACAACGGATTTGCGCGAATCTGGAAGGTTGTCTGAGGGCAGGTTGGGTGGGGGGGGGCATTTGCCGCCATTTACTCCCCCCGTGGCGACGCTATTTTTTTAAAACTTGCCCCCTACAAAAAATAGAAAATCCCACAATTTGGGGGTGGATTAGTTCTCAAGAGTGGTCTACAGTCATGTGCAGTACATTATTATCCAACACTGCTCACGCAACTGTAATTATTATTGTACGTCATAACTGTCTATTCTGCGCACATTGGAAGGCTTCGAACACCGGTAATCCACAGTCCTCATGGATTTGGTGAAGCCAAGTGATTGGTGGTCTGCCTCGTGGACGAATCCATCCTGACATCTTAATGTCTCTGTCTCGAAGTGGCGCTGCTAGTTGAAGTGCAGCTGAGGCAGGTACTGCTGGTGGGAGTCTTGTGACGTGCCCCCAAAGAGGAGTCGCGAATTGTACAATTAGTAGGAAAAACTTTCTTTTTTGCTCGTCAGCCTTTTTACGGTTAAGGGGCCCCCAATCATGGACACACACCGGGCCCCCCAAAATAACGCTAAGCCAAACTAATTTTGAGTTTATAATTGTATTATTGTATTTTAGAGGCCTAATGAACTATTTTTATATAGCCGTAAGCATTGGGGCGTTACCAGCCGAACATTCCGAAAATCCTGACAAACAAATATAGGTCGTCGCTTATTTTCCCTTACTTAAATTAGTTAGACCTACATAGTCAGTATATGAGGGCAGTTTTCAGTTGCTCCTTAGGCCTAATTCTTTCTTTTCCCTACCTTAGATCCGATTTCGGCGTCCATCATGGGCGTCCGCAGAAATTTATGAATGGGGTGCAAAACAAGGTCTTGTGACGAAAGAAACAAGTAATTTTACTTTTTTCATAACGCCTCAATTTTTCCATGGGGTGCAATTTCACCCCTTGCATCCCCTTCCAGACGCCCATGGCGCCCATCCATCCATCCGCAGATTAATAATACGGTATAAAAATTTTTGGTCGGCCGAGCATGTGACTCCTAAGCCAGCCCCCCGCCCCTGGCTACTCCACTGGCCGTAAGCGTAGCATAACCAAAGACACGGCATTTATTAAAGGGTTATGATCAGTGTGATCACCGTGCTGGGTGGCACCCGTGCTGGGTGGCACCCGTGCTGGGTGGCACCCGTGCTGGGTGGCCCCCGTGCTGGCTGGCACCCATGGCACCCGTGCTGGCTGGCACCCATGGCACCCGTGCTGGGTGGCACCCGTGCTGGCTGGCACCCGTGCTGGGTGGCCCCCGTGCTGGCTGGCAACCATGGCACCCGTGCTGGCTAGCACCCGTGCTGGCTGGCACCGGTGCTGGCTGGCACCCGTGCTGGCTGGCACCCGTGCTGGCTGTCACCGGTGCTGGCTGGCACCCGTGCTGGGTGGCACCCGTGCTGGCTGGCACCCGTGCTGGGTGGCCCCCGTGCTGGCTGGCACCCATGCTGGCTGGCACCCATGGCACCCGTGCTGGCTGGCACCCGTGCTGGCTGGCACCCGTGCTGGCTAGCACCCGTGCTGGCTGGCACCCATGGCACCCGTGCTGGCTGGCACCCATGGCACCCGTGCTGGCTGGCACCCGTGCTGGGTGGCCCCCGTGCTGGGTGGCCCCCGTGCTGGCTGGCAACCATGGCACCCGTGCTGGCTGGCACCCGTGCTGGCTGGCACCGGTGCTGGCTGGCACCGGTGCTGGCTGGCACCCGTGCTGGCTGGCACCCGTGCTGGCTGGCACCCATGGCACCCGTGCTGGCTGGCACCCATGGCACCCGTGCTGGCTGGCACCCGTGCTGGCTGGCACCCGTGCTGGGTGGCCCCCGTGCTGGCTGGCAACCATGGCACCCGTGCTGGCTAGCACCCGTGCTGGCTGGCACCGGTGCTGGCTGGCACCCGTGCTGGCTGTCACCGGTGCTGGGTGGCACCCGTGCTGGCTGGCACCCGTGCTGGGTGGTCCCCGTGCTGGCTGGCACCCATGCTGGCTGGCACCCATGGCACCCGTGCTGGCTGGCACCCGTGCTGGCTGGCACCCGTGCTGGCTGGCACCCGTGCTGGCTGGCACCCGTGCTGGCTGGCACCCGTGCTGGCTGGCACCCATGGCACCCGTGCTGGCTGGCACCCATGGCACCCGTGCTGGCTGGCACCCGTGCTGGGTGGCCCCCGTGCTGGCTGGCAACCATGGCACCCGTGCTGGCTAGCACCCGTGCTGGCTGGCACCGGTGCTGGCTGGCACCGGTGCTGGCTGGCACCCGTGCTGGCTGGCACCCGTGCTGGCTGTCACCGGTGCTGGCTGGCACCCGAGCTGGGTGGCCCCCGTGCTGGCTGGCAACCATGGCACCCGTGCTGGCTGGCACCCGTGCTGGCTGGCACCCGTGCTGGCTGGCACCCGTGCTGGCTGGCACCCGTGCTGGCTGGCACCCATGGCACCCGTGCTGGCTGGCACCCATGGCACCCGTGCTGGCTGGCACCCGTGCTGACTGGCACCCGTGCTGGCTGGCACCCGTGCTGGCTGGCACCCGTGCTGGCTGGCACCCATGGCACCCGTGCTGGCTGGCACCCATGGCACCCGTGCTGGCTGGCACCCGTGCTGACTGGCACCCGTGCTGGCTGGCACCCGTGCTGGCTGGCACCCGTGCTGGCTGGCACCCGGGCGAAAAATAAAACAACTGAACACAATTTGCATTTCCGTTAACTTTATGCATTTGATTCAACAATGAAACAACATAACCATTCCAAATTCTTTAAACAAATATTCAAAATAAGCATTCACTTCAACATTAATAATAATAATAATAATAATAATAATAATAATAAAACTAAAATAAAGTGACTCGATGCAAACACAACATCAACGACATGAAACCAAAGACACCAGAAATACTCATTATCAATCACTAATCAACTACTTACTCACTGCAATCCAAAGGTTAAACATGGTTTCAAAATGCCGTCAGAACTTAAATTAGAAAACTAAAAATCGCTTCATCTGTAGACGATCTTTCACAATGGACAGGCAACACAACAAAACTCTGGAAGGCAAAAACGCAAGCACACACATGCCGTAGAAAGAACATGTAGTCTGATAACATGACATAATAGTTTGAGGTAAAAATGCCAGTAACGAGAATTTCTGAAGTCAAAGATTCTAAGAAATGCCAAAAAACCAATCAATTCATAAATTTGCATAACCTCTCAAAACCTTTATTATATTTTAATAGCTTAAAGCAAACTACCATCCAACTCTTAAGAACTGAAGACAATGTGGATATATATATATATATATATATATATATATATATATATATATATACACACACACACACATACATATACACACACACATACACTATTTACAATTGGTAAAAGTCTAAGAGGTGACAAATAGTTAACAAATAAATAAAGATTAAATGTTAAATAATAAAAAATATTTAATAAAACTATTCAGTTGATTTTTTCTCGTTGCATTGTTACATTATATTCTTAATTTCATTCAAAAAAAGTAAAACACAAAAGCACACACACTACCTATTTGCACCGACATTCAAGCATTCTCCAGATTGTCCAATTGGCACAGTCTACATGTACATGTTACCAAATAATGCTCTGAAATACTTCTCTAATTAAAACTTAGTGCAAATTCTGTCCAACATAAAATAAAGAAGCTGAAGAAGACAGATTCAACGCCAAAAATGAAGCCCCACAACTTTTAAAAATAAGCTGAAAATCTCATCCTCAGCAACAAAATTCAACTGATCGTGAAAGAATAAAAATGCAAAACGGAAAAGCGTCGACTGTCGACTGTGCTACAGCGTAAAGCCGTACCGGGGGACCTGCAGAATAGACAGACAAAATCAACAAATTTGCCATTTCAAAGCACAAATCGGGACCACAATGTGCAGATGAAACAAGACGAAATGGCTCGCCTCATCTGTTCTCTGATCAGTCTTATTAGCCACTAGTTTCATCAGAAATTGCACACAAAATGTGCATGAATAACAAAGCCAAAACTATTCACAGAGGACACATTACGAACACAACAATCAATCAGCCGACTGCATCCTACGCTGAATTAAACCTCGCAGTAACTCAGGATTTTAGAAGGAATAATTATAAGTGTAAAAATAGCTTAGAAATGATTAACAAGTGTACTGTACACCGTCTAATGATAGATGCAAAGCTCCACAGAACCTTATTCAACAAATGTTCAGCCTTGAATATTGGAAAATCTCCAGCTGCAACAAACTCTTGGATTTCATCCAACAAATAAATTTCTACGAAAAGGAAAAAAACACGATAAAAAAGTCTCACTGATTCTAGATCTGACACTTATTTTAAAAGTGTCACAAAAGGTAAAGCACTGAATATCAGTTTAAAGTCACCAGATGGCCTGCTGCAGATTAAATCCAGCAATCCTCTATCAATCAATAATCTTCCATCAATCAATAAACTTCTGTGGCGCCGCTATCATAATGCCTAGGGCATCATCAGCCGATCAAGTCACGTATAGAAGCAGTCATGTGTATCCAACCAGCCGGGGGGAAGTATCTCATGTATCATCTCAAATGTATCCATGTTTCCACATGTATATCTCACTTGACAGTAATTTCAGAAGCAGAAATGACTGACTTTCAACTGAAATATGAAACACGTTGTTTATGTGCTGCAAGTGAGCACAGGTAGAATGCGTTGATCAGTCTCAGTAAAATTTATTTCCAAAACATTCTTAATAAAATCTCAATAGGCCTTATGCAATACAATTAATTTTCTGCATGTAGCCTTTCAATCCAAGAAATGTGTGAAAATCATCATCAACCACGGAGTCAAGCAAGCAAGAGACAATTCACATTGTCACAAAACACTTTTGGTATAAATAAAATTCAGATAACAACTAAAGAAGGACAGATACTTTGGATAACAATACCTGCAAAATAGCAAATTTCGTCAACAAAAATTCTGACAAAATCAACCAAAGCTGTAAGCATGCAAGCACAACAACAGAAAGATACTGTTTTAAAATAACAGAAATTTTCAGAATATTCTAGAAACAAATTAAGCAGATCATTTCTTAATAATTTTACGGTAAAATTATTTTCAATTATCGGAATAAAAAAACTGCAAAAGTGCTTGTTTTACTATTTCCACTGAACAATGCAAGCTGTTCCCAGGCCTAGGAGCCACGGGTCTTTAAAGTCAATCGTGCACTGAAGAATATTTTGAAATTCACAGATGAATGCCAATGTCACAGTTAATAAGAAGTCATCACAACTTGCCACAATATCACAAATTCTAAATGTAAGCAACTGTCAGCCCAGGAACTTGTCTTGTGATGACGTCACACCAAAACGACCAATCCGCTGCCTCCAGAAATAGTGCAAATATTCAAAACGAGGGGCAGGTGCTGCCGCCGCCGCCGCCGCTGCAGAAGGAAATGCCAAGAACCAAAAAAAATCAGCTGCTTCTGCAATTTCAACGCTCACTTTCACAAATGTGCAAACCGGGAATGCTAGTTGCACTTCTCAGGATTGAAAACTGTCACCGTATTTTTCTCGTTCTCTTTATACATTTGCTAATAAAATAAAATGACGTTCAAGCCAAAGAGCATCGCGTCAATCCTGTCATGCATAACGCAACACAAGTGCCACGGGGGAAAGTCTCAACCGCCGACGACGACGCCGTCAAACGCCGCGGGAATCTAGGACAGCCAATCGTCAGCCGTCAGCCGCGGCCTCTTGGTCGCGTAGAGGCCGTCAAAATTTCGATGACATTGATAAAGAGAAGAATCCAGAATGCTGGATCTATCGTCGGTGGCGTTTTGTGGACGACCCATCTGGAAAAGACCTTCCCTGGACGAGATCCCGGTCTGACCGAGGTGGAATTGGTGGTGGACGACCGACTCGCTCGGCGACAGGCTGCCGTGGTGGTGCGCCGACAGAAACTGGCCGCTTCCCGGGGGTGACACCACCTGATTCTGCGCTGCCTCGTAAAGGCGGCTTCGAGGCGCAAGGCCAGACTGTGCCGAAGGGTAGCATTGGTCGCGCGTCGCGTTCACTCCAGAACGGACAGGATTGAAACGGTGGTCGGGCGAGAAATGCATGCTCTTCATCGTAGTCGGCTGGAAGCAGAAGTCGCCGCCGGCAGAGCAGGCGTCGAACAGGGAGTCGTGACCCACGTTCCCGCCGCCGCTGGCTGAACGAAAGCAACCATCGTCAGCGACGCCCAGTAGCTGGGACTGACACGCCTGGTACTGGAGCGACACGGTGGCCGAGGGAACAGAGAGAAACTGGCGCTCGGAAACTACGCTCCGCAGCGCCTGACCGATATGAGGGCGCTGAATGTCGTTCAGAGAGAGAAGCTGCTGAGAGGGAATCTGCGACGACTGCTGCTGCTGCTGCTGACTGTGACATCGCACGGCCGACATAGCAGAAGCAGCCTGAGAAGGAGGAGGAGGAGGAGGAGGAGATATCGGCTCATTCTTTATGTCCACATCGAGGCAGTTGCGTGGACTCATCCCGAGACCTGGCATTGAGTTCGGTGGATCATCGGCAAAATCGGAAAGTCTACAACAAAAGAGGTCAATCCATTTTGTTCCGTTCCATCCACTTGGCCAGGCAACCATTCAATCCACCAGATATTGTCATAATAGTATTTAATCTTTACTTCAGGGACCATCTCCATTAGAATCAGGAGTCTAATGAGAACCAGAGTCCGGAATTTCGACGCGAATGCAAACACGTGGCCCTACCTCAATCCGTTTCTGTAGTTTGACTCTTGAATTTCGCTGCACAGGTCGACCAAACTGTTCCAGTCGCTGTTTGAAAGCGAGGATGTCGTCTGCGGATTAAATCCCAGATTCATCTGCCTTGAATCGTGCAGGAGATCAACTTAAACAGTCACAATCAGCTGAAATTAGATTCTATGTAAAAATAAAAATCAAGAGAAAACGTACAGACTGCAGAAAGGCAACCAGTTCAATTAAAATCGACTTCCCTTCTGACAAAAGAAGATCTCAGATGCCACTCTAAATGTCTATCTTTGTGATTATATTATTTTAAAATGAATAATTTCTCTCTCTCTCTCTCCAACAAAAGCAAAGCCATTACCCACCGGCAGTGCTACAGCTGATGTCGGAATTCACGTGAAGCTGGGCACTGTTCTCCAGATGGATCGTTGGAATCAAGGGAACAAGCGCATTTCCAGATGCCTGGAAAAATTATCACCGTCAATTTATTATCATCAATAGTAAGACAACTAAAGAATCAAGAACACAGTTAGTATCGGTACTAAGAAACCTTTCAACGTACAGCTGCACACCGGAATTACTTTGATTTGGTGTGCCATCGGCTGATGCTCCTGTGCACTATGAAGTGGCGCTATAGAAGCTTAAGATTTGATTACATTAGATTGAAAATTAGCAATGGCTTAATCCCAATTTTCTGACCTTTCCATCTTCTTCCACAAGTTCGTTGTATATTCCATTCAGTTTGCCCTTAAATCTGTTCCCGATTGAATTGTAGGTGAGCGAAGGTGAAGCAGCACCTGGCGGATGTGGAAGGACTGGCCCAACAGGTGTTGCCAGTTGATTTGGTGATATGCTTGGTCGTCCAGGTAACAGGGCCGGACTGTGGTTGCCATAGTCACCCAATGACGTGGGTCTGGGGCTAATCCTCATCGCTGGCAGGGAAGTCTTGGCGCCTGGAGTGTTGACTCTGCGGTCTTTACCTGGAAAAGATGGCGTCCTTCTATGCTGCTGCTGCTGCTGCTGTTGCACTGGCAGTGGCTGTAAGTTGTTGCACAGCTGCTGTGGAACATGAAGAGCGCCACCTGGCGAGAGATTTGGTGTCGGAGTCTAAAACAAAGGCGATGATGTGCTCGACGAGTTAAGAGAAAATATTTATAAAATGTCCCAAATATTGTTAACGATCAAAGTTTCTTCAAAACACAAACATGTACATTGCATAAAAGAAAACAATTCCAAAGACTTCTATCAAAAATTAGACTAATTACCATGACAACAGTCTTAGCATTAATTTGCATCCTTATGAATATTTCATCTTGTCTACCTTACAAAATATTTCAAAGTTTCAAACAGTTGCAAAACTCAGAGCAATATTGAACCTTTTTAGCAAAATGCAAAGAGAACAAACAACATTTGAACACCGGAAAAAAGAAGGGAGATAAATACATGATTATAATAATAATAATGACTCGGAGAGTAGTTGTACCAGATGTATGATTCCTTGTATTAGCTGCACAAAAGGTTGCAAATGCAAAATCTTCAAGAAGAGGGAGGTACAAAGAAAGATTGGCTCATTGAGTGGGATGCAAGCCTCTACTGCAGATATCTGGAATGGTTGAAAGACTAGAGAGGAACTCAAATTTCACTCAGGAGAACCGGTATATTAAATGCAAAGTGAATTTAGAGTGATTTTCACACAGGCTAGTGCCTCATAAACCACTTAAATCATGTTATCTTACTGTATCTTAATTTAATTTATGCAATCATATCACAGGAAGCGTTTCATAATCAATGTTTGGATTAGCAATGTCAAAGAAAGCAAAAACTACTGTTATGTGTTATTTGAAACCAGAACACCTCCCTCTCACGCCTATCTCTTCGTCATTAACCCCTTAACTGGAGATCCCGGATATATCCGTCCCCATTTTACATTGAGTTACAGTTAAATACACGGTTAAGGGGTTAATGGCTCAAACAGAAGCCTCAGCTGTTTTTATAATTAAAGGGGAGGGAGTGAAGTGCGAACATATACTTTCCCTGCACTCCGAAAGACCTCCGTTAAGAAACCATTTCATCGTAATAAGCCATAAAACCGGACCCCGGACGATCTCTATGTTCTCTCTTCTAACAACGGCAATTTCCAGAATGAATTTCCAACTCCGACCAAACAACTGGCGTCTGACCAGGTGACGAAGCCTACGACTAATTGGAAATCTGATGAGAAAATCCAGGAACACTTAGCTGGACAAAGAAAAAGCTACAGCGGCAGCAACAACAACAGTACGGCGGCTGAAAGATTACTACTGGGGCAATGCACCAGACACGCCCTGGGTGAAACCCCGACACCAGAATTTCAGATCGCCCGCTCATCTATTTTAAGCCAAGCCTTCGATACCACTAGCGTCGCCACGGGGGGCAAATGGGGGAAGTGCCCCCCCCCCCAACCTGCCCTAGACCACCTACCAGATTCGCGCAAATCCGGTGAGAAAGTTTTCTGTGAAGGGCGGGTGCAGCGGTGGGTAAGGAATCTGACACGCTAGCCCCTTTTGCCCCCCAACCAAAAATTCCTGGCGACGCCACTGTTCGATACTACAAACTTCACCGCTAGATCAACTAATGTAGTATGCTGACATATTAAGAAACAATTGGAGCTTGTAGACGGACCTCTGAAGATCACGGTTTATAGAACTGCCAATGTGCATTCCACAAAAAATCTGACCT
Organism: Metaphire vulgaris; assembly: GCA_018105865.1. Taxonomy (NCBI): domain Eukaryota; kingdom Metazoa; phylum Annelida; class Clitellata; order Crassiclitellata; family Megascolecidae; genus Metaphire; species Metaphire vulgaris. The sequence continues at coordinate 13,623,931 of CM030858.1, read as the reverse complement.
GTGACAAACTCTGCCTCAGTCCAATGCTTTTGTTTCCAACCCATAGCAGAATCCGGATTAGAACAGGGTGATGGTCATCACATTCACAGTTATATAAACCAAATATTAGTTGGGAAATTTTTATGGCACTTGTTTACCAGCACAGAGATAACAACGTCAAGGCCAAAACATTGAAATTAAGACCAATGAACGCTCACCCGGCTAAACGAAGATGATTCTTGGAGCAGGTTCTGAAAATTAGTGTTGTTGGCGTTGCTGCTGCTGCTGCTGTTGTTGTTGTTGGTTGCTGGTATCTTGGATTCTTCTAAGTCATTGACCGTGCTGCAGATTGTGTCAAGAATCGAGTCGCTGCTGTCATCATCCTTTGCCTTTGTGCTCCAATCCTAACAAATCACAGCGGTAAAAATATACATAAAATAAACTCAAAGATACGAGATTTAACAGATATTTTGAGTTGCTTGGTGAATGTTTACGCGCTACAACTAAACAGACCATTCAACATTAAAACTGTCTTCCTTTTATTTCCCAAACTTTTCTGAACTTTCCGCACATACAGTGCAACTGTCACATTCTACTATATACATGAGTACTAGAAATACTATGAACCTCAACAGTATAAGGATTATATATTTCAAAAATTGAACTTTCAAAACGTAAAAAGCTATTCTTACGAGAGCATCGTCTCCACAGTCACCTTTAAATTCCTTTCGTCTCAACATCTAAAGAGAAAATGGCAGATCAGTTCATCACATACTCCGACTTACCAAATGATCCAACCACTTAACTATTTCAATCAACTTCTATGGCGCCGCTATCGTAATGCCTATGCCAGCCAATGTTGCACCAAATCCAATCTGAATACGAGACAGTTCCCTACATACAATAACTGAAAACCTCTATATACGTACTATTACGTTTAATATACAATATACCGGTAATGCTTAATATAATGCCTAATACACATTATATTGTTTAATATAAAGTTTAATGAACAATATAATATGCTTAATATAATGCTCAATACAACAGATACCTCTACGATGTCTTTGTTGGTCCTGCTCTCCTGTGGATCGCTGTGTTCAGTATACTTCAAAAGTACTTTGTCCATATCGGTACTGGCATACTGGAACAGTTTGTTGGCACTGTTGAAGACAATCAGCGCTATTTCGCAGTCGCAGAGGACGCTCAGCTCGTACGCTTTCTTCATCAGGCCAAACTTACGCTTCGTAAACGTAACCTGCAAATAAAAATCAAAACTGGACATCAGAACCAAACTGTTTCATGCAAAAGTTTAAGTTTTAAGTTTCAAAATTATTATTGTCTAGAAAACAGCCACAAGAAGAAATGACAACTGATCTTTGCAGCCACTGCCTCCTGTCATGTCTTAGTCAGCTTCTGACTTTAAAATGTTGTCAGTATCGCTTCACGCTTAAGATTTATTTCCCAAAGGAAAACAATAATAAAATGATTTAATTCTATTGAAATTAAACTATTCGTCTGCTTCTTCTAAGATCATAATTTGTGGTTCCCACAGAGCAGCAATCAACTTGAATTCAAGCCATGGACATATAACTAGCCAAGTGTTGCAAAGCAGTTACACACATCGGATTGAAAGATGTTCTAAGCATCATCCAGTAACGCTGAACAGTGAACCAGTATAGACAAAGTTTGTGGCCGGGCAGAGTCCCGCGCCGACTGCTTTCCTAAAAATACGCAGACCGTATACTTCTACTGCCACAAAACAGAGACTGGCTTTGTAGGAAAATTCTGTTAAAAAAACACCCAGATTCTAGCATCTGTACCTGTCTGTTCCTTTCATCTGTTATGTGCAGAATCTTGATTTTCTTTCTTCCCATTGTTTCCAAAAAGCAGAGCAAACTCAGTTCAACTGCGGATATGATCGGTTCATGAGATGTCTGTCCAGGCAAATGGATCCGGTGCACAGGTCACCCCCCAGCTAATTAGTTCTATAGTTCCCGACTATTAAGTCCTAGAGGAAACGAAGATCCAGGCCGAGGGAACCGATTAAATTGACTGGTAGCTCTACAACGAAAAACAAAAAGAAATCATTGCTAGGAAAAATACATCTCAGTTTCATCAACTGCCATACTTATCATCATCAGCCGTAGAAATTTTTGTAAGCTACATCATTATTGGTCGTGCATTTATTTTGCCCCTCCCCCCACCCTCCAACATTTTTTCTATATACATGGACCGACGAGTGCTTTCAACATAAAATCAGTCTGAGTGATTCATTGTCAAAGCATAAGAGATGACCAGCGCCAACCGAATAGGACAAAGTTGTAGCCACCAATTACACTGAATGTAAGAAGTAAACAGGCTTAAATTAGAAATGGATTCATCTAGAATTCTATTCCAGATAAAGTAACAGGAAATGAAAGAAAATTCTCCATTTTGATTAAAATGGGCAACACTGTCCTAAGCAAAACCCTGGAAGTCCAGGAAGAATATTAATATAAACACCAGAAGTATTAGCTGTAATATCATCATCGTCGTCGTCGTCATCATCATCAGCAGCAGCAGCATCATCATCACCAACATTATTCATATCGGCTACCACCATCAGATATCACAATAACACCAGTCATAAAATACAATTTCATTGCAAACAATGTTTAAAAGTCAATAGAATAGTACTTTTAATGAAAGGTGAGTGCCAGACGGAAAAAGGCAGAATCAAAATGCAAATATCAACTGATAAGCTGAAGTTACCCAGCAATGTAATAGAATAGAATATTTATATAGCGTCTATTGTGACCGTTGCCACAATGCTCTTCCAGGATTATAAGGAGTGTTTTTAACATTCAACACAGCATATGGTAATTGCAATTTTCTGGCCATGGCATGAAAATAAATTGTGTTTGCAGTAAAACAATAGACTTGATTTTCATCTTCTGTTGCTTCACAAGGAGCCACAAAGTTCTGACAGGAATCGACAGCAGCCAAGCAGACTTTACTACTGTCCGGCCACACAGTCACAGTTCAAAGGCAGTTACCATTCAAACGGCTAAAGAAACTGTCTGTAAATAAACAAGTGGGACTTTGCAGATGTCTGCAGTCCAAGGTGTCTGCTCTTTCCAAGACAACTTTGCCAGCACTTGACATGAAAATCCAACAGGTCCTGCCAGAACCAGACCTCGGGTTAAGGACCGTACTTGTTGGGAAGGAAGCCAACAGTATGCAGAGTGTACCGTAGCTACGTCTTAGAAGTCAGACGATCCAACGTCTAGGCGCCGTCTACAGATATCCCAAAGAGGATACGGATTTGAGTCAATCAGGACAAATATCTTTAATGGGGAGAGAGGGATGGGTGGTGGTGGTGGTGGGGGGGGGGGAAGAGAAGCTTCAGTCAGTTAAAATAATTTTCATCCCTCAAGTGAGATAACCAAAGTCATAGATTCCCCTAGAGATCAAGCAAATTACTTCACTTGCTGAGTTTTCTTACACCTATTATATATTCTGCGTTGAAATAATTTTCAATTGATAATCTGACTCTGAAAATCTTGGCAAGCGCATCTTCAGAAATGAAGAACCATTTTACCAATAAGGTCAAGGTAAAGGAAGTCTCGTACGCTCAAACGAGCGTAGGGTTTCCGGCGCTGATCTCCGGGTACTAGGCAAGCAGCAACGATTGTGGCTTACGCCATTAGTACAGAGTAGGTTGCCATTATTTTCCCCCAGACCTGCGTTTTACCTACATAGCTTAGCGTAGCAATGCTACCAATTTATCAATGCCTGAGCGATGAACGGCCTGGAAATACATTTGAAAATAAACGCTCCAGCCCACAATTATTGGCAACAGGACAAAAAAAACTTTTTTATAACGGCACTGACTGACACGGCATTTAGGGGTGGGGGGAAGAGGGTGACTACCCCAAACCAAACGCCAGCCTCTGAGCATTTGAAATCGATGCTATCTAGTCTATGCCTTTATCGTTTAATCAAAGGCATACTGCTGTTGCAAAACGCCTCTGCTTACGCCACAATGATATCACTTTCAATTGGTTCTGTTAGGGTTAATAATTATCTTTATAAATATCCTTCGTGTTGAACTGACTGCCATGCAAGTGGTGGCTCAACTGTTCTTTGGTACGGACAAGAAGAGCATATCAGATTCCATAAGTACATTCAGTCACGTCAGCTGCTATTCAATGTTCCAATCTGCAATTCTTTTATGTCAGAGCCTGTTCTATGTCCTGGCCAGGCATGCTAATGTCACCTGAAGGCCAGAGCATGCTTTTTGTACTTCTTATAATGGAGAAATGAATGTCTATGGAAGAGAGAAAGAGAGGACATGAAGCAGCAACGGGAGTAGTACTCCACATAAATACATAAACACAACAGAGCCACTGGTTGTTTTTGATCAATGAAATCAATGGCAGTCGTTTCTTGAAGAAAGACAAATAAGAAATAAGAAAGGGCAGAGACACTGGACGCTCTGACAAACAGCAAACATTCAAAGCCCAAGAACGAACCAATTGCTAAAACATCAAACATCAGAACAGTCACTCTGGAAACAGTCTGAACGGGAGGAATGCGTCCCTGGAAAGACAGCATTGGACTTCAGAAGGTGTTTGTTCAAATCGGTGATCAGCGCAGACCAAGGACGATAGAAAGCCCAGAAATAATTGTGAGAGCGAAATAAGAAAACCACAAAAGAATCAGCACAAGCAACCAATGGTAACTCAATGGGCACTGTGAACCCTCATTACCGTATAATATACCTCCAAGAATTTTTTACAGAACTTTAGTTAGAAGCCAGCAAGTGCTTTGCAACATAAAAGCAGACATGCATGATGGATTTTCCTCAACAATCTTTTCTCAAGATTGTCGACACCGAAAACTGCAAGCATTACCATCTGACGGTACTAACGCATAGTTCTTATCTACTCTTGCATATAAATCATCTCAACATCACAATAAAGTGCATCAACACATACGCTCACGGATGCAGCTGAAGGGCTCTCAAGCAGGAGCACACAAGCGAGCAGTGAGTAAGTTGAGCATGCTCATGCTCGCAAACAAGTAATAAGCACCGACATAACATGATAACACTTTAGAAGTAGCAGTTAAAATGCACCATACCTAAAACATGTGCACCAAATATTAGCACTTACAACCAATGCCTACATAGCGAAGATAACCAGTGCATAGTGCAGAGGTTGCAAAACTTTCGTGTTTCAGAGAAACTGTGTAGTTTTAAACCATAGACAGGGCACAGATGATATAATTTACAATTTGTACAGTTATCAACTGTCAAGCCTTACAATAACTAAAAGTGTGACATCTGGTGAAGAAGTGACAAAACAATTAAAGGCTAGAATTTTGCATGTGCCGTCGGTACTCTGCAATTCCATTGGGTATTTATTTCTTGAAATATGATGGTCATTGCATAACATAACATTGATTAAACAGAATATTGAACCAATACATGATATCACTCTTTCTAAACACAGATACATGATATCACTCTTTCTAAACACAGAATGTTTTCAGAATATACCGCCGATACAGAATTCAAAGTTTCAAACCCGCGCCTGGCTGTTTCCGCAAACACATTGCGAATACGGTATATATTATTATCACTACCGGTAAATAGAATACGGATGGAAACATCCAATTGACACCAGTGTCAGGAACTCCGGAATATATCTGGCTGCAAATAAATCCCTTAGTCACTGGTCATGTGCCCAAGCGCCGCCTCTGATTGCGTCTGTGGGAGGCAAAATCCTGCACTGGATATCGACCACGGCCGCCTTTACGACTAGAGTACTCGCATCAAATGCAAACTGTCATATTTTTTCTGGGATGAAGTTCAACAAAGTCGGTTAAGTCTTCAATAGATAAAAAACCCTTTGCGGATATGAATGCATGTTGAGACACTTCACAGGAGTTAAACCTCTGCTACAAAAGCCTTAAGAGAGCATGATGACCAGAAGATAACAATGCATAACTAGGACAGCCCAAGAAAAATTAGATAAAGGATGAGCACAAGAGATAGTATCGGCTGTTCTGCAGCTACCGCTGTTTCTATACGTCCTCTTCTTATAACCTACACACTAGTACTACTATGCAGGAGTACCTTTGAACTCATTCATATGACTTCAATGTTTTTTGATATCTTACTTCAGTACTTAGGGTAACAACGGGTAATTCCGGCACCCTTAGATGTAGAGTGAAGATATTCATTTTTAACTAGAAACTAGGGTGTAACATCACTAGGTTTGCTGAAGTAACACACGAATGAACGAACGAACAAATAAATGAATTTATTCACAATTTGCATGCATTTTTGCATGTACCAGTAGTCAATATATTATGTCTCGATTTTATTCTAAATCGTTCAAAATGCCACGAAAAATGGTGAGCTATGTTAAACGACACCATATAAAGAATTTCAGAAATCTATTCTCTGCCAAATGTCAACAAAGTCGATTGAGAGAAAGAAGGGGTCTTAAGATACCTGGTTTCTTGTATCACAAGTTTTATAGACCACAAATATATTATAAAAGTGATACCCTGTTTGACATTGGATTATATAAGTACTATTGCTACAGTAGGCTATAGATATGCAAAATTCAGAAGAGTGATGAAACAAATTAGAACCACATTTTCTTGTGTCCCCAGCTTAGCTGAGTCAAACCGTACTAGAATTGTCAATATATTCTGTCTCAATTTTATTCTAGAGCGTTCGAAATGCCACGAAAAGTTCGTTCGTTAACGTGCTAATCTAACAGTCCTAATAAAAACTAAAATATTGGTCACGCTGAGCATGAGACATAGCATAGCAGAATAGCAGTTACCATTTAGGCAAATAAAAAAATCAGAAATGAAGCAGATATGCACTCTCCTTCAAGTTATTCTTACTCAATGTGGCAAGGACATCATAAAATCTGTCAAGGTAGCCAAGGTGAGTATCAGAGGTCATTCACAAAGTTGGGGAGGCCTAGCAGAGAGAATAAAAAAATATTGCTTCTGCCATTATAAAACGCATTGAAAACTATGGATTAATCGCCAAGAGAAATTAGCAGATGACAGACAGTGGCTTTAATAGATGTGCTGAAGAACTCGAAAACCAACGTAACATTCTCTGCCAAACACGGCCCGATATTCCACTTGGCAGAGATCGGCTTCGGGCACATTCTGTACAGGGACACGAGTTCTCAACGGGGCAGGATTCTATCAGGTAGATGGTGCATTATTGAAATGATGAAAACCGTTAGATTAGTTCCGTTCATAAGAGTCGTTACGACAGATAAGAAAACAAACCATTTGCAGTTCTAAATGAAATTAAAATGCTGGAATTTCTGCTCAAATAGTCAACGAGCAATGCAATTAAGACAGGCCGCAGAGGAGGAGGAGGCTCAGCGTTTGCAGAGCACAGCTGCTGCTCTTCGCCCAATGCTCATCTTCCACAACAATAAAGACCTCTCCCACCCCCACACCACCCCATCCCAAATAGGCAATACCTGCACAAAATGTCCGACTTCATCTACATTTTGAACACCTGTATAATTATGTTGCGGGTAACAAAAACAAACTGAAGGCCACAAGCCAGTCTCAAGGCCACTAACCAATATCAAGGTCGCCAACAGCTGGTTGGCGACCTTGGCAATCATCAATGTCGTTAGATAGACCAACAATATCAATACCACTGACAACAATACCAATTGATACACTGAATTTTACTAAAGTTTTGGGAGATCTATAATTAATGTATACACCTTCCACAATTAACTTAATTTAAGAGTGAAAAAACAAGGCTTTCCTAGTAAATTTATTTCTGATTGCTGTAGCTTAGAAGCATCAATTTGTGATATCTGGTTATATTAGCTATGCAATTCTCCTCTTGCCGCTCTTATTTAAAGGTGTGGTTAGGACATTTATGAAGATTTTGATAAATGAAGATAGATCGATAGACACAAATAGGCCTATAGTTCAGTGGCTAAAGTCCATAAAAGCCAAGAATCTTTCACTTCTGGATAAAAGCATGCCACTTGGCACAGTTATAGGGTACATGGCCCAGAACAATTTCCCCAAAGGATGCACAAGTTTTTGTTATCTCTTACCATGCAATTTGGCACCATAAATTTTCTTGATAATTTGTAAAAAAAAATTCTGCTTGATCTGCAGTACGTAGACAAATGACAATCGATACAGTGCCAAATAAACAATACTAAGTAATAATAATAATAATAATAATATTGTGCTTATAGAGTGTACAGATATGAATATTATCATTTCATGTTGCTTTTACTCCGAAACTAAAATACGAAAAGGGTAATTCCGCATCAAATCAACACGCTTTTGAATAAAATCGGACGCCACCATCTCAGATTGTGATGAAAACTGGCATAATTGTTCATCTCCATGAGCAATGTCGCCAATAGCATTCTCTGTAGATAAAAATGTCCTTTAAAATGTTCAATTTACGCATTAGAGAATATCTCAGGCAAAATTCTGAATGCCAAGAACTTTTGATATACATGAGATAGTGGCCTAATTTTTGAAAAAAACTTGATTAGCAGGTGGTCTTCACTTCTCTGTCAAAAGTTCTAGCCATTCATACGTCTGCCAATATCACTCTCTGTAGTTTATAAATGTCCTTTAAAATGTCCAATTTACGCATTAGAGAATAGCACAGGCAAAATTCTCAATGACAAGAACTTTTGATCTACAAGAGATAGTGGCCTAAATGTTGAAAAAAACTTGATTAGCAGGTGCTCTTCACTTCTCTGTCAAAAGTTCTAGCCATTTACACGTCTGCCAATACCATTCTCTGTAGTTTAAAAATGTCCTTTAAAATGTCCAATTTACGCATTAGAGAATACCACAGGCAAAATTCTGAATGCCAAGCACTTTTGATTTCCTGACCCTATCACACGGGGTACCCCTACCCCTAGCCCTATGGGTACCACTACCCCTAGGGGTACCCCTACCTCTAGTCATACCCCTAGGTGTACCCCTACCCTTAAGTTTACTCGAATGCCTCTGGACAGAATGTTACTAAATTATAAGAAGTGTCAATGTTCAAAATGTCATGCTTTTATCCACAAAATGAACAATCACACGGCTTATCAACTGTACTACTACACTGTCACTGTTACTAGACACAAACGCAAGTCTGGATAATGCTGTTTAGAATTAACTAGCATTTCAAAATAGAAGTCACATTGAAATGTCTGGTTAAATTTAGAAAATTATCAGAAGCCAAGAGTATTTTAAGGTCCACTTCAGATTCGGGTCAAGAATTTGCATTTTTATTGCACTGGCGACCCGACAGGAATTCCCGCCATCCGACCAACTGAGATGTTGGACACGGTCAGCAGCATTTTTCAAGTGATTACGCAACACACCTCCTGTAACATAATCCGTTGTCCTATCTCTTAGTTTACTTGTCACGTGATAGGCAGTCAGCTCTGGAGATGGAATGAAACAAAGACATACCAGAAACTCCTGCTCCTCCTTCTCCTCCAACCGGAAACGTAATTTTTTTCTTTGTACGAAGTAAAACTGCCCAAAAGTTAGTCAGCTGGGATATTGTTGCCCAAGAGAAATTTCAAGTGCACACAGACCATAAACAACTACCGGTAGAGGGAACATTGCCTATAGGCCAATATCCATATCATATATATATATACTGTATATATATACTGTATATGTATATATATATACTGTATATGTATATATATATATACATACTGTACAAGTGATACTTATTATTAGTAAATGTAGCTTATTAATAGTGAATTAAGTAATAAATTGCGCTATCATAATAAAAAAAGATAATAATAATAATAATAATCATCATCATCATCACCATCATCTGAAACCGTGGCGACCAGCAGAGAGCCTATGCAAGGGATTTCATTTTAAAGACAAGAAATCCGTGGTGACTTGTAAGCATAGGCGAATTTTATTAAAGGCTAGGGTAGGCTTAAGCCCAATGTTCCCTCTAATTTTGTTTGAGTGCGAGCGGAAAAGTTTTGTGCCTGAGCGGCACATTTTTATGCATGAGCACCTGATTTTTTTATAGATGTCACTCAAGACAAAAACAAAATCAGCGTTATTCTAAACTCAAAATCACTGCGCGGCGTCTGGAAAATGCTGTGTGGCGTTTTCTTGTCATGTGCGCGGCCGCGCAGGCGCGCAGCTTAGAGGGAACATTGCTTAAGCCTACCCAACTAATCCAACCAAAACAAAAAATTGTTTTTCCATCAACACCAGGTCTGTCTAAGCCTCTTTTGTTAGCTATTGACATAAAAGAAAATTTTCTAATACGTAGCAATTTCTGCCTATTTAAGTAGAGGGTGCTAACCCTCTGGACCACCCAACTCAAAGATTTACTCTCTCCTCCCAAGAAATCAAAGGTTATAGGCCAATAAAAGAATACGTTCTATATGAGTTGCCCATATGCCTATAGCAAAACATAACTATTGACAAAGAATAAAATTTTCTAATATGTAACAATTACTGCCAATTTCAGTAGAGGGTGCTAATCCTCTGGACAACCCAACTCAAACAAGATTTAGTCACCCCCCCCCCGGTCCCCCATGCTAGCCTACCCAAACTTAAACTCTAAATCCGCCTATGCTTGTAAGTCTAAGCAGCTCTGAACAGTGTTACCGCTGCATATACCTTGTTGTTCAAGAGCTTTTGATCCTGAGTAATTTTCTGCTGGGGGAGGGCTTCATGTCACTGACCGACGAAAATCACGCCTTGACAAAAGCACCTGGACGCCTAATAGCCTATATTAATGTTTGCAAACACCTGATACGTTGTATGTACCAGTATATGTTTTCTTCTTTCTTTCTTTCCTTCGTTCCCTATTGGGTTGGACTTCTGTGACTCTGTCTGTCTCTTGCTGCCTTGGTCATTTGGATGAAGTTCATTTGCATTTCTTCTGCATACTCTATTACGTTTTCTATGCATGTGTTTCTTGGTCTTACTTTTCCCATTTTCCCTCAACATGGTTGTATAGTAGTTCAGTGGCTAAAGTCCATAAAAGCCAAGAATCGTTCACTTCTGGATAAAAGCATGCCACTTGGCACAGTTATAGGGTACATGGCCCAAAACAATTTCCCCAAAGGATGCACAAGTTTTTGTTATCTCTTACCAAGCAATTTGGCACCATAAATTTTCTTCATAATTTGTAAAAAAAATTCCGCTTGATCTGCAGTACGTAGACAAATGACAATCGATACAGTGCCAAATAAACAATACTAAGTAATAATAATAATATTGTGCTTATAGAGTGTACAGATATGAATATTATCATTTCATGTCGCTTTTTTACTATAAAACTAAAATACGAAAAGGGTAATTCAGCATCAAATCAAAACGCTTTTGAATAAAATCGGACGCCACCATCTCAGATTGTGATGAAAACTGGCATAATTGTTCATCTCCATGAGCAATGTCGCCAATAGCATTCTCTGTAGATAAAAATGTCCTTAAAAATGTTCAATTTACGCATTAGAGAATATCTCAGGCAAAATTCTGAATGCCAAGAACTTTTGATATACATAAGATAGTGGCCTAATTTTTGAAAAAACTTGATTAGCTGGTGGTCTTCACTTCTCTGTCAAAAGTTCTAGCCATTCATACGTCTGCCAATATCACTCTCTGTAGTTTATAAATGTCCTTTAAAATGTCCAATTTACGCATTAGAGAATAGCACAGGCAAAATTCTCAATGACAAGAACTTTTGATCTACAAGAGATAATGGCCTAATTTTTGAAAAAACTTGATTAGCTGGTGCTCTTCACTTCTCTGCAAAGTGCTAGCCATTCATACGTCTGCCAATATCACTCTCTGTAGTTTATAAATGTCCTTTAAAATGTCCAATTTACGCATTAGAGAATAGCACAGACAAAATTCTGAATGCCAAGCACTTTTGATATAAAACTAGAGAGAATGGTATTGGCAGACGTGTGAATGGCTAGCACTTTTGATTTCCCTACCCTATCACACGGGGTACCCCTACCTAGCCCTATGGGTACCACTACCCCTAGGGGTACCCTACCTCTAGTCATACCCTAGGTGTACCCCTACCCTTAAGTTTACTCGAATGCCTCTGGACAGAACGTTACTAAATTATAAGAAGTGTCAATGTTCAAAATTTCATGCTTTTATCCACAAAATGAACAATCATACGGCTTATCAACTGTACTATAGTAGGGCGATCAAGGGAAGAGTCGCGTATTAAGATATATTATTGATTATAGGTCTACAACAGGATTTATAGATATGAAAATGAGTTTTATAATTAATTCGCTGTGTGTGAGTGAAGCCAATTGAAGGTATTTTGTACTTAGATAATCAAACATCTAATCGATTTCAAGAAATTCTCCAACAAAATCCACATTTTCCTCTTGTTCCTTCTTAGTTGCTTTGACCAGTGAAGACTAATCGGAAATATCATGCTCAGTTTCGATCTAGAAGGTTCGAAATAGAAATGTGCCATTTCATACTACACACACACGCCAATGACTGTACGAGAACGAGGGACATCAACTAAATGAAAGTCCTGGCGAATATCTGGCGGAATGCCTAGTAGGGCGATCAAGGGAAGAGCCGCGTATTAGATATCTGGCTGATGATATATAGGCCTACAACAGGATTTATAGATATGAAAACGAGTTTTATAATTAATTCGCTGTGTGTGAATGAAGCCAATTAAAGGTATCTTGGACCTAGATAATCAAACATCTAATCGATTTCAAGAAATTCCTCCACAAGTTCCACATTTTCCTTTTGTTCCTTCTTAGTTGCTTTGACCAGTGAAGACTAATCGGTAATATCATGCTCAGTTTCGATCTTAAAGGTTCAAGCAATAATAAGAGCGTTCAAAATGCCACAAAATGGTGAGCCTAATGAAGTACAGCAAGCTATAGATATACAACAATTCAGAGGAGTTTGAAACGAATTAAAACCACATTTTCTTGTGTCCCCATCTTTAATGAGTCAAATAGTTCCGGGATAATCAGTATATTCCATCTCAATTTTATTCTAGACCGTTCGAAATGCCACAAAATGGTGAGCCTAATGAAGTACAGCAAGCTATAGATATACAACAATTCAGAGGAGTTTGAAACGAATTAAAACCACATATTCTTGTGTCCCCATCTTCAATGCGTCAAATCATTTTGGAATTGTCAATATATTATATCTCAATTTTATTCTAGTAATAACAACAACAACAACAATAATAATAATAATAATAATAATAATAATAATAATAATAATAATAATAATAATAATTCAGATTGAAAGTCGTTTACGACAGTATGGAGCACTACTAAGAAAAAAGGAGCACTGCGCCGTAAAAAAGGAGCACTGCGCCTTATAGTTCAGTGGCTAAAGTCCATAAAAGCCAAGAATCGTTCACTTCTGGATAAAAGCATGCCACTTGGCACAGTTATAGGGTACATGGCCCAGAACAATTTCCCCAATGGATGCACAAGTTTTTGTTATCTCTTACCAAGCAATTTGGCACCATAAATTCTCTTGATAATTTGTAAAAAAAATTCCGCTTGATCTGCAGTACGTAGACAATCGACAATCGATACAGTGCCAAATAAACAATACTAAGTAATAATAATAATATTGTGCTTATTGAGTGTACAGATATGAATATTATCATTTCATGTCGCTTTTACTGCGAAACTAAAATACGAAAAGGGTTATTTTCAGCATCAAATCAAAACGCTTTTGAATAAAATCGGACGCCACCATCTCAGATTGTGATGAAAACTGGCATAATTGTTCATACCCATGAGCAATGTCGCCAATAGCATTCTCTGTAGATAAAAATGTCCTTAAAATGTTCAATTTACGCATTAGAGAATATCTCAGGCAAAATTCTGAATGCCAAGAACTTTTGATATACATGAGATAGTGGCCTAATTTTTGAAAAAAAACTTGATTAGCTGGTGGTCTTCACTTCTCTGTCAAAAGTTCTAGCCATTCATACGTCTGCCAATATCACTCTCTGTAGTTTATAAATGTCCTTTAAAATGTCCAATTTACGCATTAGAGAATAGCACAGGCAAAATTCTCAATGACAAGAACTTTTGATCTACAAGAGATAATGGCCTAATTTTTGAAAAAACTTGATTAGCTGGTGCTCTTCACTTCTCTGCAAAAGTGCTAGCCATTCATACGTCTGCCAATATCACTCTCTGTAGTTTATAAATGTCCTTTAAAATGTCCAATTTACGCATTAGAGAATAGCACAGACAAAATTCTGAATGCCAAGCACTTTTGATATAAAACTAGAGAGAATGGTATTGGCAGACGTGTGAATGGCTAGCACTTTTGATTTCCCTACCCTATCACACGGGGTACCCCTACCCCTAGCCCTATGGGTACCACTACCCCTAGGGTACCCCTACCTCTAGTCATACCCCTAGGTGTACCCCTACCCTTAAGTTTACTCGAATGCCTCTGGACAGAACGTTACTAAATTATAAGAAGTGTCAATGTTCAAAATTTCATGCTTTTATCCACAAAATGAACAATCATACGGCTTATCAACTGTACTATAGTAGGGCGATCAAGGGAAGAGTCGCGTATTAAGATATATTATTGATTATAGGTCTACAACAGGATTTATAGATATGAAAATGAGTTTTATAATTAATTCGCTGTGTGTGAGTGAAGCCAATTGAAGGTATTTTGTACTTAGATAATCAAACATCTAATCGATTTCAAGAAATTCTCCAACAAAATCCACATTTTCCTCTTGTTCCTTCTTAGTTGCTTTGACCAGTGAAGACTAATCGGAAATATCATGCTCAGTTTCGATCTAGAAGGTTCGAAATAGAAATGTGCCATTTCATACTACACACACACGCCAATGACTGTACGAGAACGAGGACATCAACTAAATGAAAGTCCTGGCGAATATCTGGCGGAATGCCTAGTAGGGCGATCAAGGGAAGAGCCGCGTATTAGATATCTGGCTGATGATATATAGGCCTACAACAGGATTTATAGATATGAAAACGAGTTTTATAATTAATTCGCTGTGTGTGAATGAAGCCAATTAAAGGTATCTTGGACCTAGATAATCAAACATCTAATCGATTTCAAGAAATTCCTCCACAAGTTCCACATTTTCCTCTTGTTCCTTCTTAGTTGCTTTGACCAGTGAAGACTAATCGGTAATATCATGCTCAGTTTCGATCTTAAAGGTTCAAGCAATAATAAGAGCGTTCAAAATGCCACAAAATGGTGAGCCTAATGAAGTACAGCAAGCTATAGATATACAACAATTCAGAGGAGTTTGAAACGAATTAAAACCACATTTTCTTGTGTCCCCATCTTTAATGAGTCAAATAGTTCCGGGATAATCAGTATATTCCATCTCAATTTTATTCTAGACCGTTCGAAATGCCACAAAATGGTGAGCCTAATGAAGTACAGCAAGCTATAGATATACAACAATTCAGAGGAGTTTGAAACGAATTAAAACCACATATTCTTGTGTCCCCATCTTCAATGCGTCAAATCATTTTGGAATTGTCAATATATTATATCTCAATTTTATTCTAGTAATAACAACAACAACAATAATAATAATAATAATAATAATAATAATAATAATAATAATAATAATAATAATTCAGATTGAAAGTCGTTTACGACAGTATGGAACACTACTAAGAAAAAAGGAGCACTGCGCCGTAAAAAAGGAGCACTGCGCCTTATAGTTCAGTGGCTAAAGTCCATAAAAGCCAAGAATCGTTCACTTCTGGATAAAAGCATGCCACTTGGCACAGTTATAGGGTACATGGCCCAGAACAATTTCCCCAATGGATGCACAAGTTTTTGTTATCTCTTACCAAGCAATTTGGCACCATAAATTCTCTTGATAATTTGTAAAAAAAAATCCGCTTGATCTGCAGTACGTAGACAATCGACAATCGATACAGTGCCAAATAAACAATACTAAGTAATAATAATAATATTGTGCTTATTGAGTGTACAGATATGAATATTATCATTTCATGTCGCTTTTACTGCGAAACTAAAATACGAAAAGGGTTATTTTCAGCATCAAATCAAAACGCTTTTGAATAAAATCGGACGCCACCATCTCAGATTGTGATGAAAACTGGCATAATTGTTCATACCCATGAGCAATGTCGCCAATAGCATTCTCTGTAGATAAAAATGTCCTTAAAATGTTCAATTTACGCATTAGAGAATATCTCAGGCAAAATTCTGAATGCCAAGAACTTTTGATATACATGAGATAGTGGCCTAATTTTTGAAAAAACTTGATTAGCTGGTGGTCTTCACTTCTCTGTCAAAAGTTCTAGCCATTCATACGTCTGCCAATATCACTCTCTGTAGTTTATAAATGTCCTTTAAAATGTCCAATTTACGCATTAGAGAATAGCACAGGCAAAATTCTCAATGACAAGAACTTTTGATCTACAAGAGATAATGGCCTAATTTTTGAAAAAACTTGATTAGCTGGTGCTCTTCACTTCTCTGCAAAAGTGCTAGCCATTCATACGTCTGCCAATATCACTCTCTGTAGTTTATAAATGTCCTTTAAAATGTCCAATTTACGCATTAGAGAATAGCACAGACAAAATTCTGAATGCCAAGCACTTTTGATATAAAACTAGAGAGAATGGTATTGGCAGACGTGTGAATGGCTAGCACTTTTGATTTCCCTACCCTATCACACGGGGTACCCCTACCCCAGCCCTATGGGTACCACTACCCCTAGGGTACCCCTACCTCTAGTCATACCCTAGGTGTACCCCTACCCTTAAGTTTACTCGAATGCCTCTGGACAGAACGTTACTAAATTATAAGAAGTGTCAATGTTCAAAATTTCATGCTTTTATCCACAAAATGAACAATCATACGGCTTATCAACTGTACTATAGTAGGGCGATCAAGGAAAGAGTCGCGTATTAAGATATATTATTGATTATAGGTCTACAACAGGATTTATAGATATGAAAATGAGTTTTATAATTAATTCGCTGTGTGTGAGTGAAGCCAATTGAAGGTATTTTGTACTTAGATAATCAAACATCTAATCGATTTCAAGAAATTCTCCAACAAAATCCACATTTTCCTCTTGTTCCTTCTTAGTTGCTTTGACCAGTGAAGACTAATCGGAAATATCATGCTCAGTTTCGATCTAGAAGGTTCGAAATAGAAATGTGCCATTTCATACTACACACACACGCCAATGACTGTACGAAGAACGAGGACATCAACTAAATGAAAGTCCTGGCGAATATCTGGCGGAATGCCTAGTAGGGCGATCAAGGGAAGAGCCGCGTATTAGATATCTGGCTGATGATATATAGGCCTACAACAGGATTTATAGATATGAAAACGAGTTTTATAATTAATTCGCTGTGTGTGAATGAAGCCAATTAAAGGTATCTTGGACCTAGATAATCAAACATCTAATCGATTTCAAGAAATTCCTCCACAAGTTCCACATTTTCCTTTTGTTCCTTCTTAGTTGCTTTGACCAGTGAAGACTAATCGGTAATATCATGCTCAGTTTCGATCTTAAAGGTTCAAGCAATAATAAGAGCGTTCAAAATGCCACAAAATGGTGAGCCTAATGAAGTACAGCAAGCTATAGATATACAACAATTCAGAGGAGTTTGAAACGAATTAAAACCACATTTTCTTGTGTCCCCATCTTTAATGAGTCAAATAGTTCCGGGATAATCAGTATATTCCATCTCAATTTTATTCTAGACCGTTGAAATGCCACAAAATGGTGAGCCTAATGAAGTACAGCAAGCTATAGATATACAACAATTCAGAGGAGTTTGAAACGAATTAAAACCACATATTCTTGTGTCCCCATCTTCAATGCGTCAAATCATTTTGGAATTGTCAATATATTATATCTCAATTTTATTCTAGTAATAACAACAACAACAACAATAATAATAATAATAATAATAATAATAATAATAATAATAATAATAATTCAGATTGAAAGTCGTTTACGACAGTATGGAGCACTACTAAGAAAAAGGAGCACTGCGCGTAAAAAAAAGGAGCACTGCGCCTTATAGTTCAGTGGCTAAAGTCCATAAAAGCCAAGAATCGTTCACTTCTGGATAAAAGCATGCCACTTGGCACAGTTATAGGTACATGGCCCAGAACAATTTCCCCAATGGATGCACAAGTTTTTGTTATCTCTTACCAAGCAATTTGGCACCATAAATTCTCTTGATAATTTGTAAAAAAATTCGCTTGATCTGCAGTGCGTAGACAATCGACAATCGATACAGTGCCAAATAAACAATACTAAGTAATAATAATAATATTGTGCTTATTGAGTGTACAGATATGAATATTATCATTTCATGTCGCTTTTACTGCTAAAACTAAAATACGAAAAGGGTTATTTTCAGCATCAAATCAAAACGCTTTTGAATAAAATCGGACGCCACCATCTCAGATTGTGATGAAAACTGGCATAATTGTTCATACCCATGAGCAATGTCGCCAATAGCATTCTCTGTAGATAAAAATGTCCTTAAAATGTTCAATTTACGCATTAGAGAATATCTCAGGCAAAATTCTGAATGCCAAGAACTTTTGATATACATGAGATAGTGGCCTAATTTTTGAAAAAACTTGATTAGCTGGTGGTCTTCACTTCTCTGTCAAAAGTTCTAGCCATTCATACGTCTGCCAATATCACTCTCTGTAGTTTATAAATGTCCTTTAAAATGTCCAATTTACGCATTAGAGAATAGCACAGGCAAAATTCTCAATGACAAGAACTTTTGATCTACAAGAGATAATGGCCTAATTTTTGAAAAAACTTGATTAGCTGGTGCTCTTCACTTCTCTGCAAAAGTGCTAGCCATTCATACGTCTGCCAATATCACTCTCTGTAGTTTATAAATGTCCTTTAAAATGTCCAATTTACGCATTAGAGAATAGCACAGACAAAATTCTGAATGCCAAGCACTTTTGATATAAAACTAGAGAGAATGGTATTGGCAGACGTGTGAATGGCTAGCACTTTTGATTTCCCTACCCTATCACACGGGGTACCCCTACCCCTAGCCCTATGGGTACCACTACCCCTAGGGGCACCCCTACCTCTAGTCATACCCCTAGGTGTACCCCTACCCTTAAGTTTACTCGAATGCCTCTGGACAGAACGTTACTAAATTATAAGAAGTGTCAATGTTCAAAATTTCATGCTTTTATCCACAAAATGAACAATCATACGGCTTATCAACTGTACTATAGTGCTTTCTTTGGTAGTCTGTCTTCTTTCATTCTTTCAACACGACCAAACCATTTCAGTCTTCGTTTCTGTATTGATTCAAGTATCGTTTTTTTTTTCTCTCTCTCTCTCTCTCTCTCTCTTCTCTGATCATTTTATTTCTTATTCTTTGTCTTTTGCTTACTCCTGTTATTCCTCTCAATCAGTTCATTTCATCAGTCATTAATTAATCTTTTTCATCTTTATACATTATATATATTATATACACATATATATATAAAGGTTTAACGAATATATATATATATATATATATATATATATATATATATATATATATATATATATATATATCCATTAGAGCTTGATTCTGTTCGTTGGATCTTTTCGTAGCAGACGATCTTAAAATGATGAAAATGGCCCTTTTCTTAGCTCATAAAATCTCTGATCGATTTTTCATAAAGCAGTGAACACGTCAAATTTCGAAAACCTGCGGGAAGGTGGACATGCAAATCAAGAGAAAGGTTACGCGAGTCTTTATCAGTGGCGGATGCAAATCCCCCTCACACACACACACACACACACACACACCGAACTGCATTCATCATACTCTGAATCTCATCATATGCAAAACCTCGAAACAGAGTCTTCGCGATCCTTTCTTCCTCCATGAGGCAACCTATCCAGCACAGCCTCTCTCTCTCTCTCTCTCTCTCTCTCTCTCTCTCTCTCTCTCTCTCTCTCTCTCTCTCTCTCTCTCTCAAAAGACTCGGCAGTCAGCAGACAACAGAAGTCTATAGAAGGGAGCGATCGGGATCGCTCAGGTTCAGGTTCTCAGGTTCGCTCTGCCAGTCCCCCCCCCCAATTTATTTTTAACGAAACAAAATCAATGACAATAGATAGATGTCACTGTATGTATGTACTTAGAATTTCGTCTGTAATGCGTCACAGCTGATCGCAACAGTCGGAAAGAGCTCAGAAGGAAGAGTAAATGAATTCCAGTGCAATTAGACGACATGTTAAACAAATGCCAAAAGATGGAACAAGGTAAATAATTTTAATGACGATAGCCATCTCTTTGTGTATTTAATCATTTCAGAGATGTCTCCTTAGTGACTTACAATCAGGCCTACAGTTTAATGTTAGTGTAAGTTACAACGTTACTCGCCCCCGCCCATTACACCCCCCCCCCACGGCGCTGGCCTCACTTGCCCCATGGTCACGACGCCCCTGCTTCGAATTTACTACAAAATATATTATCAAATCAATATAATTAGCCAACAGTTTGATGTTAGGCGATTCAGAACACACAACTATAGGCCTACACAAGGCATTTAAGCCCCCACCCTAAGGGAGTGGGGAGACTCATCCTGACCGATGAAAATCTCTGTAGTTTCTTTTTCTAAACGACGAATGTTGCTTTTGGCAAACAGTGGAACAGCTACCACACTAGATTCCGACTCAGCATAGCCACCCCCACCTACCCCTGCCACCCCGCCACCCCCGTTACACGGCACAATGAGCCCTCGTTCGGCTCAGTGACTATTCCTATACCGAGAAAACATTTAGTTGCCGAGAAAAAGAAAAACTTCTACATTATTCACTCGCTCGCCAAATCCATAAACAAGTCAGCCGCCATTAATCAAAAGCGGCGGCGGCGGCGAAGAAAACGGGGGGTATGCAGACGTCCGACCTTATCTGAGTTCTGTCTTATCTATGTTCAGCTTATCTGAGAAAGTGGAAACGGAGAGAGAGAGAGAGAGAGAGAGAGAGAGAGAGAGAGAGGGAGAGAGACAGACAGACAGACAGACAGACAGGGCCTCACAGGTATCATTTGGCGATCGTGGCGAAGGCCCCCGTCGAGACTTCTGGTTCTACAAAAGAGCAGAAAGTGCGAGGAAACCCCACGGACTGACAAGATACACTCTGAACACTGCTGCTATTTGTGAAAGTGCTGTGCACCAATCACGTGACGTCAAAAATGGAGTTTTCGCGTTAATATATATTTGCCGATTTCAAATGTGCACGCTCGTTGTCTTTGAACAGTATGCATCAATATTAGTCCATAGCCTATAGAATGGGCGGGACAAGGCAGAGTGGGGCGTGGAGCACAACGTACGATATCCCCTCCAAACGGTAACTGAATTCTTAGATCCGCCCCAAGTTTGTGCTGAGAATCACTGCACAGTTTAACTTTTAACACTTAAGGGGGTTTGAAGAGAGATGACATGAGATGCAGATTCCTCGTCTCTGTTCAATAAAAAGTCGATATTCGTCGATATACAAACGTCGTTCTGGCCGAGACGACAACTGACTTCAATTAATTCACGAAGTTGGACAAGAAAAGCTTGTTAGAGTGGGAAGTCACCTCTCAAGACAACAACTAGATTTCGTTGTCAAAATTCTCCCCGTGGGGCATTTATCCGTCGGTCCGGCCTTTGAACGACTCTCCCAGAGGCATATACTTGGAAAGTGTCTCTTCTAAACACTTGATCACACTATCTGTGTTGGGATTGGCCTTAAGGTCGTCTAGGCCTCTACAGGCCTACTAGCGGTCGTCCATTCGTCGTAATTAGGCCAACACTGCGCATGCGCAGAGGCCTACCAATGAACTGACTATGACTATTCAGCGTTAAACTAATTTAGATTGATGATACGCCAATGCTGTTATTCACAAATACTCTACAAACAACTTTCTTAGAAGTTTCTAAAATACACTTCAAATAGGGGAGGGGCAGAACCCGTGGTCACCTGGTCTGGATTCCCGAATGTCCGACGACCTTACGGCGTGACACCCCACCAAGCCCGTCGAGAGAAATTCAGGGCCTCTGGGCAGAGTAGTAACGGACGGACCCCTAAAAAGTTTGAAAGTTTATACTTTTTAGAAAGTTTGTCCTCAAAGAAGTTCTAAAGTTTCAGACAATATACAGATCAAGCGTACTTCTGGGCATCTGCTCCTGCCCCCTCTCGAAGGGTCTGCCCCCACCTCCACTTTTAATTCGTTTCATCACTCTTCTGAATTTTTGCATATCTATAGCCTACTGTAGCACTAGTCTTTGTCCTGTCCAATTTCAAACAGGTTATCGATTTTATAATATTTTTGTGGTCTATAAAACCTGTAATAGAAGAAACCAGCTCTCTTAAGGGCCATCTTATCTCTCGATTGATTTTTTAGACATTTGACAGAGAATAGATTTCTGAAAGACTTTGTATAGTGTCGTTTCAAATGGCTCATTATATTTCGTGGCATTTTGAAAGCTCTAGAAAAAATTGAGACAGAATATGATGACAATTCTAGTACGGTTTGACACAGCAAAGATGGGGACACACGTATATGTGGTTTTAATTCGTTTCATCACTCTTCTGAATTTTTGCATATCTACAGCCTACTGTAGCACTAGTCCTTGCATTGTCCAATTTCAAACAGGCCATGTTGGCCCACCCAATATATGGCCTGTGGCGCCCTCCATGACCTCCACCCTACAGCTCTGTTGCATTTGAAAATTGAAATTCAACTGAGTGTTGCCGCCGACTGTTGGACTTAGCACTGGTCTCATTCAAGCCGTTTTACAGCGCGTGACAGCACTGTAAGTTGCGGTGCACATGAAGAGAGTAGGTACATCGGGCCATTACGTGCGTTCTCTTACAGCAGGTCCAAAAATCGGAACATTTCTGATAAGGTCAGTTTTTCTACACCTCCTAGCGGCAGCACTTCAAAATTTTCCACCTTCAGGCACACTAAACAACCGAAGACGACACAGTCCTCGTATAGGCCGAAATTCCCAGTAGGCCTATCATACCAGCAAGATTGATATCACAGAAAATAGATTATCTGTGACATGCTGAGATTAAACTTCACGCTTACTAAACAGCATGCAAAACAAAGCACGTGACTGACCTAACACTGAGCCAAAATAGAACCATGTCACGTGACGTCATAATCCGGGTCCGCTCTATCACGGAAAACTGGGTGCTTCAAAAAGGTTCAAAATGCTCAACATCTGTGGTGGCCAAGTCTCCAACTCAGCACCATAATTTCTCCACAGCTTTACACGTTTCTATTTTAAGGTCAGTTTTTCTTTTAAAATCTCCAACAAAAACATGGTTTCTTAAATTTAAAAAAAGCAATTGCGTGACAAGAATTGACAGAGGCGGAAGACAATCTGTCAGAAATTTCTAGCACAGCGCAATCATTCAGTAAAAAATTACGTTTTCTCAACGACAAGCAAAAACTGGCGACCGCGCCAGAACCAACTTGTTCAACTTAAGAAATAATTATCAATGAAACATCATGGTCCATAATCGGTAGCACAGTGAGTGAGTGAGCCGCATACACCCATTTATACAAAACAAAACGACTTAATACAATTATTTAAATAGATAATTTTTAGGTAAACACAAAGTCCTAAAAACGCAACACCATAATGCACTCCAGAAATAGTGAGGAGCCAGATGGTTGATTATACAACCAAGTTCACGTCATACACACACACAGCTACACCAAGAAATCCTCTGTCCATTTCCCATAACATTAGTTTCAGTCGCACCCTTGAATGTCATTCCCTCATACACAGTGTCTGTTGCAACTGACATCCTCGGATCTAACCACTTCTCAACTACTCTCCTCCTGAGCATGACGTCAGAACCACTGTCTGAATTTTCCCATTCATCGTCTGCTTCAGAATCTAACGAAATGATGACGTCACAAAGTATTCAGCAGACGTTAAACATTAAACAAAATGGAGACTGAGATCTAAGAGCAACCATAATTGAAAAACACTGGCTATCGCTGGCTGCAACGCAGTGCCAACTCACTTATTCGTTCTTCCGCCAAACAGTCTCATTGTCTACAGTCTGACCTTCTTCGCAGTAATTGGCCGAGAGCTGGAATTTTCACATCCAAGAGCATCAGCTTATTCTAGTTCTTTATCAGGCATTCTGCCTACATCAAGCATTTTTCTCTCCAGAGCTATTTCCTGGCGTCATAGGGTCTGAGACCGCTTTGCCGTGCTGTGGATGGAGCCTGTCCAACTGAGTTGCCTTCGATATCAAAACCATCACAAGCAATTCTCATTCCTCACAGCCACTTGTCAATGCTTCTCATTAATTAAAATAAATATATACGATTATTCACATGACGTAATATACCTCTAGTCTACGTGATGTTTTATTGAAATAGAAATACTACAGACATTTCTTATACAAAAACCTCCTATATATAACTTGTAACTATCAGTATTTTTTTATCATGACCAGGATTTCTAAACGGCATGGACTATAATGATAGCTTCAAGCATTTCCAAGAGATACAATCAAACCCAACTAATATCACTGTAGTCACAGCATTTCTTATTTTCAAGTCATTATCAAGACTAACTGTTCAACTTCTATTAATATCAAACAAATTTAAATATTGCATAGTGCATACTGGCAAATAGACTGAATAACATACTCAGAGGCATACTTATTTCTTGACCTATGTTATCAATTGATCAGCCGCATGGCTGATATAATTGGAAGACAATACTAGAAGGAAACATTGCTAGTTGCATATTTATGAATATAAGAGTATATATACATATGCTCTTACATTTTAAAAAATGGGCCATTGCCCAGTTAAATTAAACTTAAATGAATCAAAGTCCATTTACATTACAAGTACCAATGACAAACTGTTAAAGTAAGATACCACTCATCCTCTCCCCCTCACTCCTTCACAAGCAAGCACGCACACACATGCATATCAGCACCACCACCACCACGTACCGACAAGGTATCAATACTTAACAGTGAATCAATAATGTCTTCATTGTGTACTTCTGAAACTGTTTCACTTACTTGCAAGTAAAGTCACTTATGTTGGGACAAAAATCTGCATGTACACTGTACAGTGCTTCGAGCCTCACTCCTCACTCCTACTGTGGCTTAGTTACAGGTAGTTACAGGTAATTACAGGTAATGGAGAACTGCTTAACCATGGACTTCTAGATTGTTTAGTAGTCCATGTCTTAACGATTGGTCCAGGTCATTCGGTTTACATTAGTAAGCGCACCAGTAGTTTGCACACCTGGAAGTTTGCGCATCAGTAGTTTGCACACCTGGGAGTTTGCGCACCCGTTGTTTGCGCACCAGTAGTATGCGCACCAACGTCCATAAATGACGTAACTCGCCTAGGGGGAGGGGTCAGGAAAATTGTTACGAAGTGTGACGAGGGGGAGGAGGTCTCAATACCTTGTTTCCATAACCCTAACCCTAACCCGATAATTAGTTATCCTTGGGGGACCGGGAGAGGGGGTGGGGTGGTAGTTGCCCGTGCCTTCACTTCTTCTTGCCCTGGTCACACTTCGTAACAAATTTCCTGACCCCTCCCCCCTAGGCGAGTTACGTCATTTATGGACGACCCCTAGGCCAGAGACCAGCGGTTCGCATTGTTATTAACCATTGAAATTTAATTTGGTGCGCATACTACAGGTGCGCAAACAACCGGTGCGCAAACTAATGGTGCGCATACTATGCAATACCGGTCATTCAGACAGCAGCATTTGTACATCAGAATATCATGGAAAATCATCAGGAGGAGGCCCCCTGGTGACTAATGTCCATGCTAGCATCGCCTTCTGTCACGTGGTGAAAATTAAACAATTCTAAATCTCAAATGTTTCCTATTTGGTCGAAGTAGGACTGTCTATGAGACGAATTCTAGGCAGATATGAAATTTTCTGACACAATTAGAAACTCCGATGCTTTTTATAACACTGATTCAGTCAGTGGCGTCGCCAGAAATTTTGGGGGTCTGGGGACAGGCTAGGCCAAGATTTGTGTGAATCTGGTAGGTGGTCTGAGGGCAGGTTGAGGGGGGGGGAGGGTGCAGTTGCCCCCATTTGCCCTCCCCCCCGTGGCGACGCTAATGATTCAGTTGCATGTTCAAAAGAAACTGCAATATACTTTCTAATCAATATCTTCACCAATCACAAAGTAGAAGTAATCATGAGGCCAAAAATCAGTGAAAATGAATTTTCCAGATATCAGTGACACTCGCTTACAAGCTTCTTGATTTGTTAAGAAACGTTTACAAAAACTTCCAAAATTATTAAAGCTAGAGAGCATTGCTTAATGCTAGAAACACGTCTGTACCTGGTATATAGATGACTATGCAGCTGGTAATACAGGCTGTACAAAGCCATCATGCTGATGAAACAAATAGCCAAAAGTGGTATTCACATAATCAATTTTTTAAAGCAGTGTAATTCAGATTATTGCCAGACCAAAATTTCCGAATTGGCAGCCATAAGCCACTGGTACTTCTAACAAAGCCATGCAGTCTGTTTCAAACTCTCCAATCTAGAACTGCTTATCACTAAACTGTGTAAATGTGTGTCTTCCTCGGAAGACATTAAACCCAAATAACCCCATAAAACCTATTATAAGTCCCTTATAAAAAGCTAAAAAGAACACTTTCCTATTCTGCAGTTCATTTAGGGTTCAAGAGATACAAACACACACTGATACTTTATATCTGGAATAGGCAATGTGACAGACATAAAAGTATTTTTCTAGACATAAAAATTTATCAACACAGTAGCAAAACAATTTTCTGGGCTACCTCAATTACCAAAAATTATTTTATACAGTGCCAAACTGTTTTACCCCTCCCAAAACCTTAGGATGCTAGTAAAGTCTCTTGGAGCCAGGAGGTAGCTTGAACCTCATAACTCAGCTGTTATCAGTATGGGCATGGAGTGACTCCGCTTCTGCTGTTACTTCTAGTGACTAAACAGTAAAATGCCGAGCGGTTTCACTCAAATCCATTTACAGAATATTCCACCGGAATTCTGTCTCTCTCTCTCTCTCTCTCTCTCTCTCTCTCTCTCTCTCTCTCTCTCTCTCTCTCTCTCTCTCTCTCTCTCTCTCTCTCTCTCTCTCTCTCTCTCTCTCTCTCTCTCTCTCTCTCTCTCTCTCTCTCTCTCTCTCTCTCTCTCTCTCTCTCTCTCTCTCTCTCTCTCTCTCTCTCTCTCTCTCTCTCTCTCTCTCTCTCTCTCTCTCTCTCTCTTTCTCTGTCGGTCAACGTTCGTTTCAACAACAGACAGAGCAATTTTGACTTCCTGTGATTACCGCACATTCATTGACGCCAGCATGACTTCGACACTCTCTCCACCAACCCGCTGATGTCAGGTAATTTCCTTACAGGTGCTCTTCAAGACCAATCTAGGTACATAAGGTGAACTCAGTATGCTTATAAATTCAAATGGGAATGGATACCATGGTAACAGTTAAGAATATGAATTCAAGATTGTAGAAAAGATAAGCTGTTTAATATACTGCTACAAAATAAAGCAATAATGCAAGCCAACTGCCAGATATTCATAGGTTGATGCTGATGTGCAAACATTCATTAATGTAAGTAAGTGAAGACTCACTTCAGAACAGATCTCACTAGTTTTTATCGAACCGGCACATTTACTATTTTAAGAAAGTAAATAAGACTTTCCAAACAAAAATTGCCAGTATTAAACTGCAAGAAACTGTTGCCAATTTTAACGCTGCTCTGCTCTAATTCCCAGGAATAAATGTCCTATGAATGGTCAGTAATCTGCCAAAGGTCACACATTTTAAGTTTCATTCATCGGTGAGTATACCATTTCATCCCATGCCACACAAAAAATAAATCTGATTTCCAATAGAACTGGTGGGGGCCTATTGAAGATGCTCTGTAGACTGACTGCACTTGCCATTTTGATAAATCATCATGCATCGTCCCTAGCGTAGTAGTCTACGTGAATCTCCCCTTTCTTTCAAACACAGTAACTCTTGTTAAAATTAATATTCTCGACGTGACGCACAGACGCCGGCGGATGACGTGTATGACGTCACTGTTGACGGCAGAATGACTCTTGCGCGTCAATGACGCTGCTGCCATCGCAAAAATCCGCCGAAACGGGTCAAGATACGCCGCCCACGAATAGAACGAGAGCAAATAAACTGGATACATAATGGCAAGCACGCTTAATTAATTTCCAGTCTACTATCAACAGAACGTCCATGACGTGGGCCTTCGATTCTAAGATCCGAAACAAAATCCCTGTTGAAAGAACCACACGCAACGGCTGGTGATCGTCCAGCTTCAGAAAATTGCACCTCGAAGTTCAATTGTCACTGCTTAATATTTGCAAATCGAGCTCCAAACCAGTTCCAACCGTCTGTCTTCTAAGTGCTATATAAATATACTATATCATGTATACATGCTATATCTATAGACACGGCCCTAAGCAAAACGCATGCCAGTCACACCCACGCACGAATCCAGAGCAAAACTATTGAAATTTCCTACCAGATGATCGTCTCTTGAGTTAACAAAGTGCAGATTTAAAAAGAAAATACGACAAAATGGTCTCGATTGACAACAAAAGATACGAAAAAGGTAAAATACGTTACTCACGCTTTTGCAGGCCTCAATGCAAAGTCCTTGTAACCCACATTCTATTTTTAACCTCTCAATTAAAAATAATCTGGTAACGTGCTGTATCCCTCCGCGTCGCACAAACGACAGACCCAATCGTGATCGCAATTTAATATGCCGAACAACCAAGAACGCAGAACGTGTAGGCTTTTCGAAAGCTTTTGATGATTTCCTGCGGACGATTTCGGTCGATATGTGGAGAACATCAAGGCACTACTTCCTGCGGCGGCGCATTTAGACACCGAAGGCGAGCGCCGCACGCGGCAGGCAATTTGCGTCACAGGAGCGCCTTGACAACATGGACAGCAGTGACGCAGATGTCGATTGGACGATGCCTCAACATTTTTCCTCGTGGTATTTTATCCACACTGTCTTGTGTACAGTTCTAAATTCATGATTTTTGGGTACAAACTTTACTCAAAAACCCGATTGAACTCTGAGATTAAAAATATTAAACAATAATGGATCTAGCACAGATTACAATCGCACCTACCTGTAGTACAGCAGGTCTAGTGCAGAGTTCCGTCGCCCAATTTATTTCTTTCGCTTGAAAACTTCTGCATAGAGTAAAAACCTTTTTTTATTATTACATACCTTCATCCTGGTTGCATTCAGAAAAGTGTCGCAGTCGAGTGTGAATCCTTGCGAGCGAGTGTCAATAGCGTTAATTTTTCTAGCGCATATTTAAAATAATAGTATAGGACACTGCTATGACATGCAGTTTTAGATAGTATTTTGTTATTCTACACATATTCACACATTTGTAGATTTAACGTTCGAAATCGAAAACAACTCTGCGCACGCAGATGTCTCTCTTAATTGATTAAGTCAGCCACCACTGCCCACCAGCGCTCTTACGCCCACGCATCAAAAAAGGCGCTAGATGAATGGAACTGAATCGAGCTGAAATGGCACACCACGATTGGCTGGAAATCTTTGACTTGAGGGTCATAACTGATACTGAATTCTCAGTACCGGTAGATCTATTGATTTTAATTAAATTTCGCGGCTGGTCTTCTAGTGATGACAATGATGACCCTTTGGTTAAAATTACCATGTCTGACTAACCACACCTTTTAGCTCAAGCTATTATAGGTTTAGACTAAGAGACTAAATATTATCACCCATTGCCGTGCAAATCACAAGCGCAAAAATATAGCGCCGGTTAAGTGACTATGAATTTCTATGGTTGTTGCGGAGCTGTTCACACGTAGACCGGAAGTGGCGATCATTTCTCTGTCTCTGTTGTGATTTTAGTTTTCTCAACGTATGCGACGAAATAAATATCATTAAGACCGATTGGACTGCGTTGAAATCGCTCTGTCTCATTGCCGATTCTCACTATAATCCCAGTCCACATAATCTGGTTACGGTGTGGAAATATATATCGTGTAAACCGATCGGCACAATTTATGGTGCGCCAACCTGGAACTTTACGCGAAACATTAGTCAATTCACGAGCGCTAGACTAACATTCAAACGACTTTAGATTTTGATTCATGCTTGGACATTAGTTTGTTTAAGACTTGATTGTAATTTTTAACTTGTCACTGACTACTCCAAAGGTCACTCTAGTGTCGACTAATCAGCCTGCCTTAGAGCAGCACACTGGCAGAGATAGCGAAGCGTGACTTGCAGTCCTTTGACAGTCATGCGGAAACAGCCCCAAATGTGTAGTGTATTAAGTGTGTGTGTGCTTTGAGTTTTAAAAATTGTGTGCTTGTTTGTGTCAAAACTGCTATTAACGTGATTGTTAAAGTGATTTTAAAATTTGTTGATTAGTTGTCATACTAATGGACGCTTTGTGACTATGTTGCAGGTTTTTTGATGACGTTGGAAGGAATTAGTTAACATTTTGATGTTCTTACAGTCTTGCACTCTAAAAACGTTTGCCAATGAGTAATAAAAACCCTGGGAGATTCCGGGAAGCCGGTTTCAGGTGCCTACTGGTCCAGTACAGATGTTTGATCCATCAAAGTTTCAGGCTGGAGCTGCATATGGCGTCCCTGAATCTCAAACGCATGACTTTGATCGTGGAACACACCAGAAAGTGGATGAGGAGATGCAGCCACCCTTTGTGAAACCTGCTTGGAATGTTCCACAGCCGCAGCAAGGTTGGTACGATATTCCTGGGGTTATTGGCCATCCTGGATTTGGCAATCCTGAATATGGATGGACACCAAACACAAATAATTCAGAATTGGGAGCTGCCTCTGATCTTCCTCTCCAGTTCCAAGGGAATTTTGATGCGAGGCAGCAGGGTCAACAGGATTTCTATTACACCCATGGAGACTACATTGATCCTTCTGGCAGTTTCAGGGGCGAACAGCCGGTGAATTTTGTCGAACAGCCATTAGGTGACAGCTTCGGTGCAATTCAAAATTACCCGATCGGCCCCAATGCTGGACTGAATTATTATGGTGGTAACAATATGGAGTCTGTAGGTCTGCCTCTTCAACATCAGTTAGACTCGAGCACTAAATTAGAGCAGTCGCTGCCCGAGGAGTCCAATTCATTTGCCAAACTTCCTCATCATCCTTCGCCATTCGATGAGGTCGCTGGATTTGTGGGTGACGGCCCTGAAAGAGAGAAGCCAGACAGGCTGAGTCTACCAGAATCCACTGCTCACAGTCGACAGAGCTCGTCTGGCGACACCAGATTCATTTTGGGAAGTTCAGAGCACATACCAGATGTGGGTGGTAGAAGCAATAGTCCACCTTTGGCTGGCAAAGTGGAACATTCAGAGGACGAATTGAGCGCAGACCCACCAATCGATAGACTGACGACCGATCAGCACGTCGACTGTCGGGATGTTGCTTCCGGTTCTACGCCAAGGGATTATCCGGACCCTTGTCCGCCTGTGGATGAGGCGATGCCACCCCCGCCGTCACTCGCGGCAGGGCCTGGCACTATGACCGGTATTCCTGCTCGGAACCAGTTCAGGAAAGTTCCCGAGATGAAATCTGCTTTCATCGCTCCCAGTTCCACAAACATTCCACTGGAAGGGTCAAAGACGGGCAACGAATCTGGAAACCCAGCGGTTCAGTGCAGCAGTTCTGGTGGATCGTTGGCAGAGGGCGCCACTGGCACTTTGTCGGGCATCGACTCCAATCAGATGCACGTTGCTGGTGCATCACACTTTCTGGATGGCAACTCTGATCCCGTTAGTGATCCTTCAATCGGCCAATCGGCAGAGACTAGACATGATCATCAGGTTAACTTATATGCAATGCCACTTGATGTTCATCCTGGTAGTTCTTTTGTTCCTGTGGGCCCAAGATCTTCCTCAGGTTCGGATGTTAAGAAGGGGCCTTCATCACATGAAGCCAGTGCTGACCACTTTGCGATAGGTTCAGCAGACTTGCGAAATTTCATTCAGAAAGACGTGGATGGTCGATCAGGCGGCAACGTTGGTCACCATCAGGAACAGCATAAGGACATGTCGAAATTTGGTTGTGATAACCTCAACTTTCAGCCCAATCCATTGTTTTCTTCACATCCCTCCCAGAAACAGAAGCCACTGCCAGATAATGAGGTACACAGTGATGAAAGATTTGCACTGAGGGATAATTGTGAAATTCAAAGCCAGCTTCATTCAGCTTTGCCTAAACTACATCGTGACAAAACCATGTCGCCTGCAACGACACTCTGGGAAAATCCCGATCCTTTGGCTGGCATCGGGATTTGCCTCGTTCCAGCCGCTGCGATCAAAGAATCGCGTCTGGTCTTCACGCTCCAACTGAACATGGCAAACACGCTCTTGGATCCGGCAGCACTCAGCCTCAGCTGCCTTTCACTGGATTTGACCTGCCGCAGAACACGGGCACCGGCCCCGGAAAGAACACAGGCATTGTTCCAACCCACAGTGGAAGAGAGCTTGAGTTTGGTGCCAAAGGATCGGGTGGTCTGGCTGCAGCTGTTGCCCCCGACTCTAATCCCAGCCAATGGATAGTCAAGCTGGATGGATAATCAAGCCGATGGATAGTCATGACACTGCACAGCAACATGACACCGTGATAAGTGATGTAAACAGTGTAGAGGGCGTTCAGGGCATGGCTATGAGAAGTGGTGGTGCCATGTTACAGTACACAGTTACACCTGTGGAGGCTGAGGTTACACCACAGATCGTTGCATATGTTAGGAACGAGTCTGTAGATTCACTGACTGACGAAATTGCGAAATTTGGAGATTCATCTATGACGGCAACAACAAGGAGCTTGGAACAGAAGACGTCACAAACGTCAACCAAATCCACCACAGGTGAATCGCTGTCTTCTCAGACGACGTCAAACACGAGGTCATCAGGATCGAATCAGGGTCAACACTTGGACGAGAGGAGCACAAGTCAAGAGGTGACGTCATCGGATTCGCTGAGGGAACCGAGACAGAATCAGTTTTCTCGTGCAAATCAACTTAGAAATCCAAGCGCTGGCCGGCAGGAAAATACTTTTGCCAATCCTAGACAGAGCCAGAGAGATGAGTCTTCCGATGTGAGTCAGGAGGCTCCACGGAGTCTCGACAGAACGGGGGATAATCAAGACAGTCGAACTGTTAATGACAATTTCAGCAGTAGAAATAATAAAGAGATTCTGCAGAGAAGTCCATATCCATCCCATGATGACCATCGTGGTGTGGGACATCCTGGTGACAATTCCAGACATGGAAACAGCTCTGGTAACTACAGGGATGACCAGTTTGTGCATGACTATCCACGGAATACGCATGACAAACAAGGACAACCTCAAAGCGGATATGAAGAATCCAGATCAAGACACGATTATTCATCAAATCCACCTGACAGGCCACAATCTCGGCAAGGATATGCTGATGATCCTTATGCAAGACCTGGCTCTAGGCAGGGATATCCCGAAGATGCTTATGGTAGACCCAGGTCTACGCAAGGATATCCCGAAGATGCTTATGGTAGACCCAGGTCTAGGCAAGGATATCCCGAAGATGCTTATGGTAGACCCAGGTCTAGGCAAGGATATCCCGAAGATGCATATGGCAGACCTAGATCTAGGCAAGGATATCCAAGTGACTCTTATGATAGGCCTAGCTCAAGACCAGAACACGATCGACCACAGTCAATGCCGAGTGTTCCTGACGAATACAGATCTCACGGTTGGCAGGGTCAAGGTCACCATGATGACAATCGACCTAGATCAAGGCAGGGTTATCCCGAGGATCTCTACAACAGACCTCGATCGCGTCAAGGCCATCCCGTTGATCAGCAGGATCGGAAAGGGTCTCGAGAAGTATATCCACCCGAGTACTACGATCGACCAAGATCGAGACAGGGATATCCTGACGTGTATGGCGATGATCCACAGGGAAGGGCTCATTATTATAAAGACAATGGAAAGCAGCGGCAGCACGGTTACCATGAGCGACCAAGGTCAAGACAGGAGCAGGAGGTTGCCGATGGTGACAGACGTCGATATTCTAATCGCTACCAAGACGATTTGAGATCGAGGCATGACTATAGAGACAATTATGATGAAAAGATCCGTCGTGGTTATTCAGATGCAGGATATGAACGACCAAGATCAAGACCACGTAAGTGGTTGCCATTGGCGATGCCATTTTCGTAATTGATGTATGATTTTATTCTGATGATAGCTTTTTGTTATTAATGTATTAATCATTTGTTATTATTATATTAAAAGGTTTGAGGTTTAGTTTGTTTACATTTGCAGGTAAATGTGTTTTGGAGTTCAGTATTTTAACTTGTTATAACCACAATTTTTGCTTTGCTGTCGTTATTTAGAAGATAATGAAATGCCAAGCATGCCTTATGATGATCCTGAGCGATCGTATTACCAATCAAGACAAGGGAATGATCGAACAAGATCAGATTATGGCCATCGGAGCAGAAGCGATCGAGATCGGGAGCGTTATGAGGAATATTATCGTGACTATTACAGTCGTGAGTGATGGAAATTAAAATGTTTTCTGATGACCTTTGAAAAATGTAAGAATTGCCTGACATTTCAGCCTACTTGTATTTGATGACTAGATTACTATTTATGAAATTGTCACCTGCGCCATTGTCCAGAGGACGTTGCCTGTCTGTCATAAGACATTTGCTTATTTCTGGATTCACACACAGGAAACTTGGCTATTAATGAGTGCACCAGGTATTTACCTGTCTGAGCTTGAGTTGGCAAGGTCAGAGACTAGTCATCACACCTATTTGGCAGGTCATAAAAAGTGAATTAATTCCCCAAATCTGTAAAGGGCATCTATGGGATATTTTTTTCCTTTTCCAAGGATGAAATTTTGTAGTTCAGAAGCTGGAAAATTCATATATTATAATCTCTACTAATACAGTTGAATAGGGTTCAGCATGAGCCTTAGAATTTGACAAATAGCTGTCAAGAGTGGTTAATGTAACATATGTTACCTGGTATACGAATCATACTGTTGCTTTTGTAGGTTATATGCAGTATGTTTATCAACAAGGTGGATATCAGCAGTATTATCCTTATCAGTATCCTAATCGATATGATAAGGGATATCTTGAAGAAATGGCTCATTACGGACAGATTCCCATGTATGATCCTAGGCAAGTACTTTTTGTGTCTTGGTTATTTTACCAGTATGTAGAAAACTGAGTTAGACATTTTTTCTGTAACATATTTTTGCCATTTTGAAGATTTAGTGTATCCTACTTATCAGTTTATTTTGTTCCAAGATGTTTTGGGTTAATTTTTGGTTTATGCTTCTGTAATTTTTTTTTGAAGACATATTTGTTCCACTATCTATGTTACATTGAACTTGGTTAGACTTAACAATAATTTGGCATCTATGTTCTGCTAGGTATGTTTATGATGAGGCGGGTAAAACGCGGTCGGGGAGTCATCACAATTCAACTCGGGGCAGCTCCCCCGCTCAAGACCTTCTGTCTTCAGCAGCGTTAGTGTTGTTTGGAGATCTTGACTGTAAACAAATAAACAAATGAGAAAAACAGCAACAGTGGTTTGGCCAACCAAAATTCTTTTGTGAATTCAGCTGAAAAAGATTCATTTAATAAAACTGCATTCCCATCAATGAGTTTATATTAACTGTGTGGAAATTCTACATTGCTTGAGTGTAATCTAGACATTTTCACGCTTTATTGGCTTTTGTATTGATATTATGATGGCCTAATATGTCTCTTTTTTTAATATGCTCTATCTTTTTCTACTCAGTGACAATTTTGCAAGGGGATCGCGACCGGGGAGCAGTTTTAGCGGGGCTGGACCCTCTCCACTGGCTGCCGACTCGGGATACAATTTGGATCCATATGACCAGTCTTACGGCTATTCTGATCAGATGTCGTATCAGGGTAATTTTGCTTTTCCCTCGTGTTGTAATTAGTTATGTGTCTGACTGGCTTTGATATTTTTTGGCATTTTTGCATAAATATTTTATTTATTTATTAGTCATCATATTCAAATTGTCACTGCCATTGTCATCTTCAGATGGTGGTTTTGAACGAGGGTGTGGTTTTGTGTCGACAGAACCCACACGACGTCGTATGACTCCCATGAAATTCATTGTACCGCACACACGGGCGTCTTTTGGACCAACTGGTCAAATAGTTCACATTCTGCCGAACAGTCCGGCGGACGGTCAGCCTGGAATCGTGGAGCTGGTTGACGCTTCCAGTCTGCTCGCTGGAAGTCTGGAAATAGACGAACTGAAAAAATTCCCGGGACCTCTGATCCAGTGAGTTTGCTACACTGGCTGTCCGGTCAAATGACTTGTTGTGGGTTTTTTCCCAGCATGCATCTTGGCTTCAGCTCTTTGACTATTTTCAGTCAGACTTGCTTAGTTCCTGTCATCCACAGTCCAGCATTACTTGTTTCTGTGCTTCAGTGATGTCGCTTGTCTTCTGTGTTAACCTCTTAACTGTGTATTTAACTGTAACTCAATGTAAAATGGACAGATATATCCGGGATCCCCAGTTAAGGGGTTAAAGTGCAATGAGGAGGAAAATCTTTTGCAGTGAAATTCACTTATATGCCCCACTACAGACTTTCGTCAGTCACATGACTCACATGTCTTGCTTACAGGAAATCAGTTGAATACAATTGATTGTTTTGAATATTAATGAGTAATCTGAATTATATATGAAGAATATATAAATGCTGTAGACGTTGTATTTGTATTACATTTTTTTATCCATGCTGTTTTTGTTTTTGTTTTTTACACTAGACATGAAACTCACAAGAACGACGTGTTGCTTTACTGTCACAAGATGGCGCTAGAATGTCAGAACAACGTGCACTTGGTCGATAGAGAATCGGCCGAACTGATCTGGCGTTATCTTGAACTGCTGATCAAGCAGAATGGAGTATGTGGTTGATTAATAACCGATTCTCTCTATGTTTAATAATTGCTTATGCTTAGCTTATTTGCTGTTTTCAGTAGCCGCTGTTTTTCAATATTTGAAGTACAGTTTCACCATTGACGACATAAGATCAATAGAGTTTTGTTTGTGTTGTGTTATTACGACAGACGGCGATCGGAACAGATGTCGCCGATCTGTTGCTCGAAGGACATGAGCCGATGTCGAGCGTTTACGAAAAGACCGATCTTCACATCGCCTGCAGTCGTGAGGATCTCGACGTCGACGAAGACGGGTCTTCGTCGTTCGGCACAGACCGCTCTTCGATCAACAAGAGCACGATCGAGATCGGAGTCGATGAAGCTACGGATCGGTTTCGCCATCTGCTACTGCACGGGCGCAAGAGGGTGAGTCATGACTAGGGACATGGATCAACAACAACTGCAGATGATTGCCTGAGTATTTGTTGGATCTATCTGTGCCATCATCTGTTAGCTTCAAATGCCTCAGACTGCATGGTTCTGTGGAGGGATTGTTTTAGATCCATTAGACCAGCAAACGATTGAGTAATTGGACATAAAGTCATGCGTTGAAATCAGATGGTAAATGTAGTTTTTGATGATGATGATGCTTATAATCTCTTTTTCTATGGTTTCAATTTTGAATGATTCCTGTATTACTACGACTACTGCAGTTGTTAGGGCGATGACAGGTGACTGTAAATACTGCCAAGATATTTCATAATACTTTTGAAATGGTCTCATTTTATTTTGATGCCCCGATACTTTTGTCAAGCAAGCCTTGTTTGCTTCCTAAGCTTATTCTGACGGCTGTGCTTTTGTAGATTTTTAAGCGTGAGTATTGTCTAAGCTGACAGGCATCATCTTAACTTTGTCATCGTTTAAATAGTTGGGAGACACACCAATGACCTGAGGGAGGAAAATGAATCTTAAGAACAACAAAAGACCCGCTGGTCTTTGTGTGTTTCTGTTGAGTAGCATTTGTGTTTTCTAATTTATGTGATTGTATTTTGAACAAATCCTGCGTCCTGTCTTGAGTTATTTGCTGTGTTTTCAGGATGCTCTTGAGTGGGCGATGAAGAGGAATCTTTGGGGGCATGCCCTGTTTCTTGCTTCTAAGATGGACACGAAAACGCACGCGAACATAATGACAAGGTAGACGTCTTATCGAATCGACCATTTCGTCAGCAAATGCCTTTTTGCATTGCTTAGTATTGCAACTTGAGTTATAAGAGTTTGATGAATT
This sequence comes from Metaphire vulgaris, assembly GCA_018105865.1. Taxonomy (NCBI): domain Eukaryota; kingdom Metazoa; phylum Annelida; class Clitellata; order Crassiclitellata; family Megascolecidae; genus Metaphire; species Metaphire vulgaris. Next base: position 13,585,609 of record CM030858.1, on the reverse strand, counting down.
TATTGAAATTCAAACTGAGGTGTGTGTGATAAAGTGAGTTGGAATCCAATTTTAAATTCCTTGTTCTTAGATTTGCAAATGTTTCTATGAAGATGAATGATCCTCTGCAGACGCTGTATCAGATAATGTCCGGTCGTCAGCCAGCAGCGGTCACGGTTTGTATCTTTATAGATTCACAACAATCAGCAAATTTGCCTAAATTAATAAAAATTGATGGATTTATGGAGTAGTGTTTCGTGTTTTATATTATTTATATTAAATTGCATATATAATATGTATAAAATAAATGTTGTTTATATATTATTTTAAAATTTTTATTTATAAATATTTATATTATTATAAATTGTTGATATTTTGAAATTGTCCCTGATTTTTATCTGTATGATATTTTCAGCTGATCGTTGATGACAAATGGGGTGATTGGAGACCACATCTTTGTATAATTTTGTCCAATCCAACGCAGAAGGCAGAACTTGACAAAAAGAGTGTCATCACACTGGGAGATACTCTTGGTATGATGCCTACTCCCTGCTGTTTTTCTTGTGGCTGGCTTCTTTCTGCTGTTTCGTCATTTGTGGTTATTTTCAAAGGTCGGATCTTCAAAAGTTTGAGAAGTTTCAGTCGTGGCATTAGCGCTTATTTGTCATTTTGAAATTGCTTTTAAAACTTGTGGTCGTTGTTGATTTTATGCTTGGCTTTGCTTTTGTTTCAGCCTCTCGTGGATTGTTCTTTGCCGCTCAGTTCTGCTACGTGGTGGCACAGGTTCCATTTGGCCACTTCCGCAAGAAAAGCTCGAAAATTGTTCTGCTTGGTTCAAGCCACAGGTGCTTTTCCTGTGGTTATCTGGTTTCTTACTCTTCTTTCTGAAGTTTCCGTGTAATCTGAAAAGCATTTTGCTGTTGTTGTTGTTGTTGTTGTTGTTGTTGTTGCCAGCGATAATTTTCTCACTAAAAATGTGCAACAGGTTTTAATTTTGGTTGTGTTAAGGGTGCTCTTACCATCTGGATTGGGGATGTGGTAGGAGCCTGTGCCATGTAATGGCAGGTTCAAAGTTGACCTGCAGTCATGTGGTGTTCTACCAAATGGACATTAGATATCATCAACAACAACAACATCATCATCATCATCTTAAGATATTTTAGAGGGAACCATTGTATGAATGTTCTGTTATTTTGCTATTTTACCAGTTCTCCATTTGAAGAGTTTGCAACCAACTTTGCCATTCAGTGCACAGAGACTTATGAATACGGACTTTCGCTGGCAACTCAAAGCCATGTTGAATTACCTCTGTTTCAAGTGTACAAACTTGTCTATCTGCTTCGACTGATTGATTATGGGTTTTTGGAAGAGGTAATTTTGATCAAGTTTTCCCTTATAACCTATATTACAAAAGCCTTGAATGTTGCACATCTTTATTATTATTATTATTATTATTATTATTATTATTATTATTATTATTACTACTACTACTACTACTACTATTTATTATTGGAGACAATTTTTTATAGCATCATGGGTATGGCAAAGACTGTCGGTAATGTCAGGGATACCTTTTAATGCTCTAGCGCTTTATGAATGTGTTCTGTTGTTTATATTTTAAAATCTGGTTTGATAAAACACAATGTGAAAATTGATTTGCTTTTAGGCATTGAAGTATGCAGAAGTCCTGGCTGGGATAATCGCACACGCCCCTAGCACCTACCCTCCTGCCCTTGCTAAGGCCCTCTACAATCTGTCGTACGGTCTCCGTCTCTGCGATCCTCAGAGGCTTCTGATGGACGAAACGGAGGAAGTCGCTTGGTTCCAGCAGCTTCAACAGATTGTTAAGAGAATTGAAGTAAAATTGAGCTCTCTCTGTCTGTCTGTCTCTCTCTCTCTCTCTCTCTCTCTCTATGCTTATCCCTTTATTTTTGGATGGATGCAGAAGGTGCTATGACAAAATGTCTGCAGACAAAATGTCACGGACAAAATGTCATGGGAACAAAATGTTAGCAGACAAGATGTAACCTTAACCGCAACATGTGACATTTTGTCCATGAAATTTTTCCTCTGATATTTTGTCCCCATGACATTTTGTCTGTGACATTTTGTCCGGCCACAATGCAGAAAACTAGATTAATGTATTACTGATCTCCTTTAAATGTAACATGTAACGTGTCTTTTAATGTTACTTAGATATTATTCCCAGCTAGTATACATTTATAAGATTAGGCAGATTTGGCTGTAGCTGTAATTTGTAAGGTAATTTGAGTAGGATTTGTATGTGGATTGCTTCTTTTTTGCCAGCATGAATTTTACCCACCCCATGGATTCATGTCTGAATTACAGAGTTATTACTGACTGTGGATCAGGAAATTGTTGCTGGAAATTACCTTTGACACCACGAACGTTACTCTGAATGGACCTACTTTTGCATTTGATATTTCCATAGCATTTTGATTTTGATTTCTGTAGGAGGGTAGCCTGCTGTATCAGTCTGGGCTTGGGGCACCCCTTGGTGGATTGTCCACCGGAGCCGGCTGTCAGGTGGCAGAAATTCTTGGACAGAATCAGGCGAGCGATTTCGTCCAGTCCGGGGCTGTACCGATCGGTGGATCTGGCATCGCGCATCCAGGTAAACGGTCACGATTAACGTGTGGCTGGAAAATGTCTTGGTTTTTATGACCCTGTTGTAAAGGTACACTCCATGGGCTCAGCGCCCGTACGGAGAAGAACCGAAGGGTTAGCGCCTTCGGTTTTACACGGCAACGGCTGAATGAGGGCGGTTGCCGGCCTTTCCCTCACCGTCTTTCCTTCCACCGAGTTATTCACAGCTGAGTCGACTGGGGGTGACTGTTGTACTCAAGTATATATTTGAGATATGTATGTATGTATATATATGTGTGTGTATTATGTATGTGTATGTGTATGCTTGTGTGCATTAGGCTTTGGTCTGTATGTTTAACACATGATATGAAGAGTTTTATTCCTTCGTAAGCATTTGCAGGCTGAAAGCGTTTTAAAATCCAGGATTTGATTTGAAAAGTTAATTTATCCATTGTCTTATTTGGCGGATAGAGGCATTTCTAAAATGTGATGAAGCTGGCGATGTAAGAGGACTTTCTCGGTTTCAGAGTCTTCTCGGGGCGTTTGGGCTCAGTCGGAGGAGTCACAGCAGAACTGTGACATGACGACAACTGTGTGGAATCCAGACACGCAGTCATTGGATCATTATGTCTACAGTGACCAGCGCTGGATGCTAATTCCGAATCCCGCTGATCCGCAGCAGCCTGTTCCTGGAGTTGGCTTCACAGCTGATCCAGTTTATCAAGGTCACTGGATTCGCATTTTTTTGAAGTTTCAAACTAATTGATTTTAGTAAAACTTTCAGGTTTTAAAGAGAGATAGAGGGGAGCGGGAGAGGGGAGAGAGAATTGATTAATGTAGTTTAGTAGTTAGTTATTTCAAGCCTTTGAGACGATCTCTTCTTATATTTGTTAACTTTTGTTGTTATTGTTTTCTTGTTGTAGCTGTGCCTGCAATTAACAATGACCAAGTAGATGGCAGCACTAGTCATGGGGCATTACGCGGCTATGTCCCTGAAATGGGAATAGATTTCAAGCCTGAACATTCAACAATTGGTGTTGCTGCTCCAGAATCGGTTAAATTTTACTTTAATATGTGATTTTCGTGCATTGCCCTTCTCTTTTCTTCTACAATCCAACCTAGTTAATGCCTGCCACTTAGATATTAAGTTGTATTAAGTAAACTATGTATTAACTTGAATTGAATATTATTTGAATGTTTAAGAGTACAAACGCTGTGTTTTTGAGAGAGAGTTTGACTCTATTATATGCTATGCGTAAGGTATTCACAGCAGTTGACTTTCTGCCTACAGTGCATCCTGTTAACTAAAAATCTTGCTATTGATTTGGGCGCCTCTTATAAAAATTTTCTTCTTTTAGATTATGGTTATTTTATTATTGTTTTCAGTTTCGGGATGTTTTATTATCGTTTAGACGTCTGTAACTTCGTTTTCTTCGTTTGGTTCTGGAAATCACGATCGACAGCGTACGACTTCTTCAAGCTCGTCGCACTCTCAGCCGCCCGTGTCGTCTCGACGGACGTCGTTCGGCGCGGTGCACGGGCCCACGCCCCCCGCCACGCCGGGTCACCAGGCTAGTAGTGCATCCACGGCTCAGACCGCGGGAATTTTGACCCGTAGCTCTTCTGGCTTGCTAGCAGAGGATCCTACTAACCCAGACACAGACAAGATCTTCCAGTTTGGAGTTCCACCTCCTCCGTCTCTTGCTTACACGGTCTGGAATCGATAAGATCTCCTCTGTCTGTTCTGGTTAATTTCTTTGCAAGTGTTTCTGCCAAGGCACGTCATTGTTTAACCCGAGTTTTTTGTGAGTTTGTAATTTTTGGAAATGTAACATTATGCTTTTGATTGTGCTGTTTTTTTTGGCTGCCCAGTGTGAAACCTTTTTTACAATTTAACCAGTTAATGGTCAAAATTGAACAGTTATTTGTGTAAATAATTTAATTGTGTTTTGATCCTGAACTCAAGTGAAGAGATTTTTCAGGCTTTCTTAATTATTATCTCTTGTTCAGTTATTTTTGTAACCTATCTTTTGGATTTGACATTTAGTAATGTCTTTATGGCTGATTGGTTGCTGGCATTCTGCCTGTGATGCCTATCATCGGAGAGAAAACGACTGCTGTAAACTGTTATCGAAGTTTAATTTTTTTTTTGTTAAATAAATCTTTTGTAAATAAAATATTCCAAGTTTTAAGGCCCCAGAGTTGAAACACTACTTTGAAGAAAATAGCCAGAACAGGTTTTAATGTTTGTGTGTGTGTGTGTGTCTTGCTTGACATGGTCAATGTTATCTGCAGGTAGATTGTTTTTCTGTGTTGCTAACTTAATAAAGCTTTTGCATTCACGTATTGCTATTGATATATATATACTGGTCGTTGGTCTTTCATTTCTTGATTATTTTGATATATTTTGACACTACGAGATTACAAGTATTGCACTGAATGAAGTATAATCAAACCCATCTAATATCACATCAAGGAAAATGTTAAATAGAGTTCTCTATGAGATGTATTTGTTAGAATAGGTATGGCATCGATAGATAGTAAGGGGATCATAAATCAAGTGATGTTAAGAGGATTTTGACATTGAGGGGAGTAATAACAAGTGGGTTTGACTTTTAAGGGCCATGTTCTCGACCTTGCACTTTCAGTAGTTAGGTGCTGACCGTGTTAGGCACTTTCTAGGCCTGGGCCAGTTGGGCTGTAATAACATCCGAGTCTAACTGTGCAAGTTCTACTTTGACAATTATTATTATTATTAAGTGGGATTTCCTTAGTACTCCTTATCTTTCCCATCCTGATTCGACTTTTGCTTGGCCTAGAAATGACTTTTCTTGCTTTAACTTTTATAACTTTATATTATAATCATATTTTGAGTGTTTGTGTGTGTGTGTTTAAATTTTAATGCTTTACTAAATTAATTTTTTTGCATGATATTTAGTTTATGCTTATTTGGTGATTTGATTTTTTTTGCTTCTGCTTGCTTTTCATTTAATAAGATTTAGATGTTTAGCTTGCATTCATCATTAGATTACTTATCAATTCCAGAATTTTGTCTTCATTTCAATTTGATTCAGTCAGTCTATAGGAATATTTAATTATATACTAATATATAATACAAGCCATTAAAGTGAATAAAAGTCAACATATGTAGCTATGACACTATATTACCTATTATCTATAAACTCTGGTCTTAGGATGTTGAAATATCTTTAGAGTTGTTGAAATTTCATGATTTTCAAATATTGCCGTCTGAAAATGGTGATTGCAGATGACTGGGCCATCGGCCCCTTTGGGGGCTCCTCCCTTGGGTCAGAAAAAGAAACAGCACTGGCCAGGAGAAGAGTCAGATGAAAACGAAAATACTAATTCAAAGTGGACGAAAGCTGAGAAAACAATGACAAAGAATAAGGTCTGAAGAAAACCCGTTGATGTTCACAAACGTATCATTAGAAGAACGCTGGTTTTCTTCTGCTAGCCTAACACTAATTGTATCCTAATTGGTTATTTTTTCAGTCTTCATTATCTAGGACAGGCTTTTTTTAACCATAAATAAGTTTCATGGTGTCTGTGTTATGTCATCAGTAAGAAATTACAGTTTCTTCGGAGGGGAGTAGGGGTGTAGCAGTCCATTTGGTCAGAAGTTTTGCTGTTGAGGAATTCATTTGTAAGGTTTTACTTATTTTAGGTTGGCAACAAAAGCACAGGGTGGTTTGGTGGCTTACTGAGCAAGATTAAAGGGCCGAAGGAGATGATTTTGCCAGATGATAAAGATCCAAAGGTTGGTTATCAGTTATTTTTGTGTAGTTATTAGAATTAGAAGATTATTTCTTTGATTATGATGTGCTCTGTTTAGCAATATGCTGAATCATGTGATTTCAATGTTGTTGGATATATTTGCTATGTTTTAGTGAAAAATGTTGGATTTTTCCTGTGCAGATTGTTTGGGACAAAGAAAAAAATCGATGGGTCAACACAGATGAGGATCCGAACGATGCAGACAAAAACGCCGGGCCAGCCGCGCCCCCAAAGGATTTTGAAGTTACTCCGAAGTTATCCACCCCACTCGTGCCCTCGCCAAGCGAACTTACAGCAAATAAGTTTACGCGTCAGAAGATTCGAGGTTCTTATAATTTGCTTTCGTTCTGCATCATCGGAGCATTTGTAGTGTTTATGCTGTTGCTGGATTTGCTCTGATGTGGACCTTAAACCGAGATTCTTGAACAGTGAAATGCAGTTGAGAATTATTGAGTGCAGCTGGTTTCTTCATTGGGTTGATACGTGTGACATTGCCGCCATGGTCAGGTGCTTTGTTTCTCTTCAGGCCCACGGATGATGTCTAATGTTTGCAGTACTGTTGGCAATGTCTAACTCTGTGCATTATAACTGGTGCTAGAGAAGTTCTTGGTTTTTCAGACAGAATTCTAGTTTTATTTTCTTCTTCCTATACAGTAACAATTTAGACAAACTTTCACACTGTTTTAAGCATTATTATTATTATTATTATTATTATTATTATTATTACATGGTTGTTAATGCACATTAAGTTGTTCACTAAGTGAAGAATCATCACAAGTGTGGGTTTTCATTTCATCTGTGGCCTCTGTTGAAATTTATAAATGATTTAGATGTGATGATGGTGGTGGCGGTGATGATGATTAACTTGTATAAATGTGTTATAATTCATGTGTGTGCGGTGTAATTTCTGATTTCTGTGGATTGAAGGTGCCAAAGGACAGTATGTCGATGTACTTCGTGACTCCAGTAAGCCATCTCCTGTTGCCCCTGGCAGCTTATTGAACATGCTGCCAAAGTCAGCAAGCATGCCTCCCAATGTGTTCATTCCTAATGCCAAAGGTATGTTGTGTTGTCCATATGCAGTAGTTCAGTTTCTTACCATTGTGTTTCATAATGGCCAATGTTGGCATAGACGTTCTCACTGTGTGTGTGTGTGTGATTAGGTCACGGTTTAGACTCTTGCAATGTCATCTGGGGTCAGTGGATCTCTATGCACGGATGTTTCATACTCGAGTGCCGGTGAAAAATGTAAACATTTTGCAACATCATGGAACAGAAGTTAGAGAGTTGCTAAGTGTACTTTCTAAAATTGATTGTAGCCACTTCTGCATAATCGATTATTATTATTATCGTATGCTAGAGATGCTTGTGACGTGATCTCTAGAAATTGGTTTGTTACTTCGGACTGGGCAGGGCTTAAATTCTATGTTCTGTCTTCTGAAGCATCCGAAGAGGGAGAAGAGAACGTTGCCGGCCAAGGTCAGCACCACACCGCTCCTTCGGGGCAAAGGTCACTGGCAGCTCCTGAAGACCAGTCGACTGTGCATACGTTGCCGGAAAATATGTCGAACCCACCAGCCTCACAGCTGCCACAGAAACCACCAAACACGGCATCAGAGGTATCGTCTTGTCCGGTTGATACAGTAAAACCCCGTTAGCGTGGAACTCGGTTAGCGTGGGCTGTTTGTTTTGCTGGTATTCTATTACAGTCCATCTTGGTCGAGGTACTGTCAAAATAATGACGTATCGTGCATATAGAGAAATCTGATATCTGACAGACCAACTGACTTTGGTTCATTCACGACCATCTGGAATGCAGCTGGTATTGTTTTTTGCTTGGTTCCTGACGACAGTAAAACGATGTTTACTTATTTTTAATGACCATTTTTATGGAACGCTGACATTGTAGAATGTTGCTAATCCAGCTGATGGTTCCCCGTTCGTGCCAGTGATGTTTAACCCGGCGCAGTTCAACGCCGGTCTGACCACTCCTTCGGTGCCAGTGCCGTCTTCAAATTCTCACATGAAATATGGTCAACGACGAATCTACCCAAAATAGAAAGATGTATTTATAATAAAATTAAAATGCCGAAGGAATTTTATGATTTATGACAGGGATAGCAAAGATTTAATCAAACACTTTATTTCACTTGTGCTTTTGGCATGATCTAAATTACTGGATAACATTTCTTGCTGGTGTTGTTATTCATTGTGAAAGTTGAATCAGTGTTTGAGGATTGGAATTTAGAATTTATTTTCTCGATACTTTTGTGGAGAAGCAGGTCTTTGATGACTGCGATACCATCTTATATCATTTGTATAGGTTTCGCACCTGTTGCATTGCATTGATTTGCAGACAACGATGTAATGCATATAATATGTGTATGTGTACAAAAATATGTGATTACCAGTAGCTTATTAATAAAACGCTGGATAGAGGTGTACAATTATTGATACGGTCAATTGATTATATATATTATATATATATCAAATCAAATGGTCTTTTATTTTCACAATACATACACAAATGATAATGATAGTAATATGTCAGGACATATACCTAGTATTATATATATATATATATATATATATATATATATATATATATATATATATGTTGGAATTATCCAATAAATTCTTCAGTCTTTGATTTTCTCTTGCAATATTTGTCCAAAGATTTTCTTACACATAATGTTACTAGACAAAGCGTTAACAATAGCTCGTTGGCCTCTTAGTCACCAGTTATTCAGTCGATTTGAAAGTCCAGCTTCTCTCCAATTTCATTGTAGATCTTTGTTTACCTGTTATGATGATGATTGATGATGAAGATGAAGATGTTGTGATTTAAAGTGGTTTAAGGTCCTATAGCACTTTTAAAGATTAATCTTATTTTGCAATAACGCCTAGAAAGCGTATTCCGACCATTTTGCTGTGAACTCTAATATAAAAGAAATATAAGGAAATACGACCTATCGCTTACGCGATTTTGCCTTACTCGTAGGACTTTAACACGCGTAACAGAGGTATGTTCCTGGCAAAAATTTTAAAAAGATAATTTTAAAGAAATCTCAATCTCTATTTCTCTCCTTTTGTCTTATTTGGGAAAAGTATGAATAATTCTGCCTAATATAATATTTTCCATATTTTCATTCAAATTGAAAAGCATTTGCTCAAAACTCAGAAGATTCTACTGACGTTCGCCAGATGGCCTAAAGCATTTTTATGTCACATGCTATGCTTAGGGTCGTGGCACGCTTACAAAGCCGCTGAAGTGGGCCGCGGTTCCAAAATGTTTGGGAAACCGTGGTTTAAGGAGGCTAAGTAAGCCTGCAGTGTGAAAACCACTTTAGTAACTCTTAGTTTCAAATTAATTGACTTGTTTTTCCTAAATTTAACCTAAAACAGACACTTAATTTTGTTGCAGCAAATAAATCAATGACGTTGCAAACACTAATAAAAACTATAAAATATAATCAACATTATTAAGTCTTTACTGTATTCTACAGAAGGCGACTTGGAATAATGCAGCTCTTGAGTGCTTGGTTTACATCTGGTGTTCTGATCATTTGCGTCACATGACGTATTTTGATTAAACGTCACCAAAGCAAGAGTAGACGCGAATGACGTCATTTGAGGATCCACCTGGCGATAGATTGTGTAGTATGTGAACATGTTAATGTTGCTTTTAAAGGTGGTGTAAAAATGTGTTACAGTTACTGTAGCTGTTGTCCATTAATTGTCAACAATTTTGAGGCAATTTTGACCCCCCCCCTTGCCAGTAACTGTCAACTTTCAGTGACCCCCATATAATTATGTCAACAACTTTTGCCCCGTCTCCCGCTGGTTTCTGTTGGAGAATTTTTTCAATTCGCTAAAATTGTTAACTGTCTGTAGGGACCTACACTGACTGTTCAATGGGCCTTCCATTGGCTTCTGTCACAAAGCCAATTAATTTTTTTTCTCTTGAGAAGGGAAAACTATAACTTCTATAAGGCTGTTGGTCCTCGAACAAAGTGATATATTATTTTCCAAACGTTCGCCCCACCAAAAAGTATGAAGTCAGTGAGTCAGTGGGTTTCCTCCTCTACATTACTTCCATTTGACGGTAATCTTGTTTTGACTTTCCTGTCTTTCTTCGTCCGATTAATTTCTCGGCAACGAGTCTTCGTTCGGGACTGTAGTTGTTCCACAGTCCACACAGTGCCTCCCCGGCCACCACCTCTCCCATGTTCATACCGATCAGACGAACGATGAACAGTCCATCCCGACGCAGGTAGCTCTCGGCGAACTTAGCCAGGACTCCGGGGCTCCGGTGCGTGGCGTCGAAGGCCCTCAGCTGCCGGCGCACGTACTGGACCTGGCCCGGCCAGTAGAGGACCCTGAAGAGCCACTGGAGGAGATTGACGGACACGACTAAGGCGAGAAATACGAACCAGAACCAGAGAAAGACGAATATCTTCTCGTTGAACAGGTTGATCGCCAGCGCACACTGGACGACGTACCTGTGAACACGTGACTGATGACGTATCTCGAATTCGCAGAGCGTCACGCGCGGGAACCGACCTGTCTGCGTCCAGTCGAGACCACGCAGCAGACGATCGACGAAGTAGACGCCGAACAGGTGGGAGTCGTTTCCGAGGAACGCGTCCAGCAGAAGCAGCTGACCGACGGCGTTCGCCAGGTACAGCACCTTGACCGCCAGGTAGGCGGCGACCAGGTAGTTTCCGTAGAGCCTGCCACCGACGAAACAGCCCATCCGGGCGACGAAGTGCTTGACTCGAACGCAGCATCCGGTCTTGTGGTCCCTCTGGGCCAACAGGAACCGATCCATCTGACCGATAACGTACCGGATCGCCTTCTCACGGATCTCGAGGTAGGACGCCTGGCAGGACACGTGCGCCGCGTCCATGACGGTGGCCAGGTGGAGTCCGGATCTGTTGTTGAAGAAACGCCACACGAGAGATGGCACCGTAGCCACGACCGCCTGGAATATGAGAATGAACGGGACCCACTGGTAGTACCCGATCATGGCCGTGACGTTGCCGACGGAGGAGGAGGAGGAGGAGGAGGAGGAGGAGGAGGCGAGGCGTTCGGAGGGAAGGGGTTCGGCCGTCGGCAGGTAGTAGGTGTTCGTGACCCAGCAGACGGTGTCGGCGTAGGAGCGGTGACTGTCGGTGAACTGCGACGGACACCAGCAGCTGATCGGCTGCCCGACGAACTGCTTCGTCGTCACGAAGAACGCGAAGCAGACGAGAATAACGACGGTGTGCTGACGTGTCAGGCGGTCGACACAATCGTCGTCGGCAGACAGCTTCACTTCGCGGATGCTCAGCAACGATTTGAACAACTTCTCCATCCTCTCCTCCTCTTCCTCTTTTCCACTGGAAAAACGTTTTTCGCGCTCAGTGGAATGGAGATCCTGGAATTGGCGTCATCTGGATCTTATGACTGCGCCGGAAGAGGAGGAGGAGGAGGAGGAGAATTAGACGGAACATGACGTCACAAGATGGCCGATTTGCGGAGTGAAATGCGACCGAATGCTACAGGCGGATCGGTGCAGGCAGAAGAATTATGTAGCGCGAGAAAATGATGGTTACGACTGCCTTCGAAACATCAAACGAAGACATTTCCGCGGAGTTTTTTTAAATTTCCGCTGCAGAACAGATTTCAATCTTAGAATTTAACCAGCCGTGAACGTCTTGCAATAACACGGGCAGAATTTCAAACGGACTTAAGCAACTAAACGATGTCGCTATAGAGCTACTGAATTCCTGATTATCTGTAGTAAGCCTATTACACCAGATTACGCTGCAGGCGTTACATAAATTCAGGCAAGAGCCACGACTTCTGTTTAGCGATGGGAGGAGATGCATTGAAGAAGGACATACGTCCACTTAGAATATCAATTTGTCCTCCTCATCTGGAGGCCAGTAACCTCGCCGAGTGCTTATGCTTCGTCTGTCTTTCGTTTGTCTTCCTATCTCTGCTGACATATTTTAATGGCTGACTGCCTGGTGAACCGACCGACTGCCTGCCAATGCATTGATTACGACTGTCGTTTGATTGGCAGGGACACCTGTTCGCTGCTGACGAAAATGCCCATTTTTCCAAACGACTGTTTCTCTCGACGCGTATTTCATCGAAACAACGGCCGCGTATTCAGTGTTCGTCAGAGGCGACTAGGCCTACAAGCGCCGATGTCAGAACAGAGAATCGACCGTCGCAAAATATATTCTTCTATTCCCTATTTCGCTGAATTCGATTCCGGACCAGGTGCATGTGCAGCTGAAAAAATCCTACCAGAATAAGATGAAAACAACGAAGACACGGACAGCGACAGAAAAATCCTAATAATTATTTTTAAAAATTTGTTCCTCGCCGCTTCTAAATGCCCACCTGTAACTATCTCTCTTGCTAATATTTTATTATGATTACTTCTTTTGCCTGCCAAGTCCAAAGACATAAGAATAACTGCGATTTTTTAAAATGTTATGATATTGTCAATATCACCGTTGAACTGGTTCGTTATTTTGGTTGTTGGCCCCCAGATATCTCTGGCATGGGAGGCGGTGGCCACATTGAGGCTATGGAAAGTTGTAGGATTTGTGCAAAGCCGATGAGAATTTTTGGGGGGTGGGGTGAGGGTGGCCCTGGGTGGGGGCCATGATTGCAACGCAATCCTTGGTCACTTTATGATAAATCATAATTAAAGTTCATTAATATTTTACTCAAAAGAGATTTACTTAAACCCGATTAGAAACTTTTATCGGTGGGGGATGGGGGGGGGGGAGTAGGCCAGAGTAGAAATATAAGAGGCGCTATACAAATGCTGCATTACGTTATAACTGGCAATAAGTTGCCACAGAGTTTGCAAAATTGCTGCGGAGTTGTTTGTGATTTGAATCCAATATCAGCCACAATTGTTTAGCAGCTGTTGGATTGGACTACGTTGGCTTGCATATAGGAACTGGTGACCCCATAATTCAGGGGTCCTGGCTACATGGGCGTAAAACACGGGTGGGACGGCGGGGGACGGTCCTTCCAATAATTAGTAAGAGGGACAGAGTATCAATTATCCCCCCCCCCCAATGTTTTGTGCCTTAAGGTCAGATCTGGTAAAATCACTCGTTGTGGATGACCTTTTTTGCTCGTCAAGACTTTTTGGGGATGAAAAGGGGGTCTAAGCTGACTTTATGAACGATTTTATCCCCTCCTCCTCCCCCATGTTGACCCCCAATGTTGACGCCAGGTTTACGCCACTGCCTGGCTACGCCGCTGTTTACATGTACAGCTGTTGAACGGTTTCAGCGAAGACAAATCAAGATCTGAAAAGTGCATTATTGTTACTTCATCTAAGTCGCGTGAGTCGTGACGTATTTTGATTAAACGTCACCGAAGCAAGAGTCGACGCGAATGACGTCATTCGAGGATCCACCTGGCGATTGACTGATCACTTGAATGACAGCATGGTCTATTAATACAGGGCTGAAACCCAAACATTTTGGAACCGCTTCAGCAGCTTTGCGACTTGTCGTGACCCTGCAAACTTAATGTCAAATAAAATTTGATAAAACACTGATCATTTTAATATAACCCGTGTATGGAGGGTTGCAAGTCTGCGAATTTCTTAAAACCTAAGCCTACCTGCAACTTCGCAAGGCTAGCGACGATTTGGTATTGGTTAGAAAATTATCGCTTTGAATCTAATTTTGCGCTACCCCAGACCCATTAGACCGAGCCCTGCGACCCACTTTTGGGTCACGACCCACAGTTTGTTAAACACTGAATTGATTTTAACTGATGTCTGAAAGTCGCACATAAATGCCGCCTAACGATCTAAACGACTACTAAGCAAAGGATTTCTTACTGAACGTTCGCTAGGTGGCATCGATGCTTTGCAATCATAAGTCGCAACGTCGAGACAACTTAGACATCACGTGACCAGAGAGCAGTGACGTCAGTGAAAGGCTGGTTAAAATAATCAGACCTGCGCTTATGAAGATATGACTGAGAGACCCTCAAAGCAAAATCCCCCGTGGGAGGGGCAGAATTTTTTGCAACGCCCCTCTTACTGAGACTTACTCTATCTCTGTCTCTGTGTCCCAGTGCCTTCATAAAGGGCAAGCCCTCTCTCTCTCTCTGCTGGTGACCAAACCAACGTAGATAGGTAACGATAAGATGTTGGGTTTCAAGTTGAAACTTTTACGTATAGAGAATAAGTCACTCGATTAAAGACACTGATAATTAATGAATTTCTCGTCCACGTCTATTTAAGAACGACAGTGCTGTGAAATGTTCGAAGGTGATGTCGCCGGGTGACCTAAGATGACCTCAGGGGTATCTTGGCGTTCTCATTCAGAACCTCTGTCACGACCCTGTCATCCGTGCGCACCGCTGTCACGCAGCGTGACGCCTTGATCGAAGGCGTCACGTGACTCATCGCCAGGTTCGACGGAGTGACGGAATGCCGGTTGCACCTCAGCAGATCAAAGAGCTCTTGCCGAAACGTGGTCCCGAAGGCGAGGAAGAAGAAGACGAGGGTGGCATGTCGTGTCATGCACAGGGGAATGACGACGTACCTGACCGCCGAGTAGCGAAAATACCTCAGCCAGGTGGGGTCTTTCATGATCCTCTCCACGGACATGTGTGGATCTCCGGGAAGATAGTTAAGGTACAGCAGGTAGATGATGCTGACTGGCATCAGAGCAAACACCTCGTACAGCGACACGGTCATCAGGAGAGCCGTGGTCGTCTGAGAGGGGACATTGGCGGTGACTCTGGTCATCAAAGAGTCGTCTCGACCAAGGTCAGTCCTCGCTTCAGGGTCGTCTCCCTTCCTCTCTTCTTCGCACCCCTCTCGCCGCCTCCCCCTACTTCCCCTCCCCGTCCGCCTGAACCGACAGAGGAACGAGATGACGACGAGATCGAGAACGAAGACCAGAAGCGGAACGAAGAAGAAGAAGATCATTTCAGTGATCCAGGAGAAGACGATCCACGCCCGTTCGATCCAAACGATCGACCACCGCAGGCTGCAGAACTTCTTCTCGGGACTGTTCGTCCAGAAGAACGCCTGAGGGGCGGTGACCGCCGCCACGGCCGCCGCCGCCGCCGCAGCCGCCGTCTTCGCCGTTCGCCGTCGACAGAGACGCCTCCGATGCAGTGGGAAACAGACGGCGATGAACCGCTCGCCGGTGAAGCCGAGTACGAACAGCGGCGACAGGTACTGCGGTACGGCCAACAGGTACATGAACACCTCGCAGTAGTAAGCGTTCGCCGACAGGTGTCGGGCGAAAACCTTGTCCACGTGATCGACGCAATGAAGAACGAGAAATGCGAGGTCTGTCGTCGACAGAAGCGCTAGATAAAGCGCGGAGGAGTTGCTGCTGCTGCTGCTGCTGTTGGAGTGGAACCGTCGCTGGAACCAGACGACGGCGGATATGGAATTGCCGAGGAAACCGACGACGTAGATGAGGAAGGGAAGATAGCGATCGATGGTGTAGGCGACCGGATACTGTTCCGACATGACGGCCATTTTGAAGGCCACCGACCGACGAAAGACGACGTCTTCTGATTCGTTCAAAGCCTCGTTCGACTGATCGCTTCCTCTGTTCTCTTCATACGATACGTTCAACTGCAAATACCATTGAAGCGAAATCCATTGTTTATATGGCGCCATTCAGTGCATACTATGCACAGAGAATATGATATACTGTACACTAAGTGGCGCTGAGGACACGGACTGCAATGATTGCATCAGACATCAACGAGCGCTGAGCCCACGGTTATTGATGATGATGATGACGACGATGATGACGACGATGATAATGATGACGACGACGACGACCACGATGACGACGACGACGACGACGATGATGATGATGATGATGATGATGATGATGATGATGATGATGATGATGATGACGACGACGACTATGATACAGAACATCCAAATGTGCATATTAGACTGCAGGGCACCCACAGAGAGGAAGAAGGAAGCAAATGCTTCCTTGAAAAAGCTAGGGGAGGAAATTCCCCCCTGAGTTTTGGTTTCGCGTTAGGGGTGGGGGAGAGGACAGGGAAGGGGAAGCTGCTTCCAGCAGGCAGTGGGATGGGAGCCCGTGTTAGACTGCATATAAGGCATTGTGGCAGTTATAGAGTATCTGAATGAGGCATTTATGACATTTTATAATACAGAGTTTTATTATGTGTACAATATAGATGCAACGATAAGAGGACATTATTAATAAGGAGAAACGAGAAAAACCTACTCTGAACTTAATATAGAGGACAAAAGTACAAAGAATGAGATTACACAGCAAGACCATAGAGGCCTAATGGGTTAAACATAACGACGACTCCTACACACAGGGCACAGACCCTACTGAACCACTCTACACTTTGTATTATTATTATTATTATTATTATTATTATTATTATTATTATTATTATTATTATTATTATTATTATTATTATTATTATTATTATTATTATTATTATTATTATTATTATACAGTATAATAATTATATCTGTGAACAGAATATCTCTTATCGTATGTGAAATTCGTGTCTCCTGAATGCAGTCAAAAGAATAACATGGAAAAGTAAGGAGGCGGGGACGATGGTGGTGGTGTGGTGGTGGTGGTGGTGGTGGTGGTGGTGGTGGTGGTGGTGGTGGTGGTGGTGGTGGTGGAGAGACGTGAGGACAAAAGGGTTCTTTGTGTGATTTAGAAAAAGCCTTCAGTTTAAATGATAGCAGATTGAAAGCACGCGGTTAATATTGTTTGCGTTCGAAAACTGAAGGTTCTTTGTTAACATCGAAAAGCGCATGCTGTATTTCAACATACGATCGGTCTACAGAAAAAGCAACAGGGTCACTTTTCTACTTCCACCAATACACTGTCGATCTTCAGCAGTGGGGGTTGGGGGGCGGGGTTCGACAGCGATTATGCTGACTCCAATTTCGCCATCTAAGCCAACATACGACACTTTTGCAATCACTCACTTCCCCCCTCTCTCTCTCTCTCTCTTGGCTTTGGCCCACCGGCCATTATACACATAATTGACTGCAGTTATATAGCGTTTTACAAAATGCCGATCCATCTCCCGCTAGTGGCACCAGTTAAGCAGGCATTTTTAATCAGAATACGAATATTATGTGTTTTTTTGGAATGTCTATTTGCGGAACAATATATTGCAAGCGCTTTCACTCTGTCCATCTGGCCTGCGTTCCTAACTGACTACAGTTGGATCCCTTTAGACAGCCTACGACTACAGCGACCATTGGAGAATGGTCTCTTTGGACTTGGTCAAAGATGACATTCGGTTAATACGAAGAGCGGGTTTTCAGGTCACCGGAAGTGGGAGTTAATGAAGCTTAACTGTATCGTTGCCTGGCGTTGAAGTTTTCTGCATTCTGTGAGAGCGAAATTTAAAAAAACTACAAAAGCAGTCCTTCCTACAGACCTCCTCGATTTCCATAATTAACCTGCAATAATTTAAACCAACCATTGCCCTGGCAGTCGATCGATAGAGTTCTACAGGGCTATCAGGTCTCAGGTCCGTTAATTAAACGCATTCAGATTTCAGACATCGTGTACTGCTTCCATGTCTGCGTTTGTTCATTTATATACAGTAGAACTTCGTTATAACGTACTTAGCGGGTCTGTAAAATTAAGTAGGCCTACGTTATATCCGATGTACGTTATATCCAATAGCATCCAATACGGTAGCGCATCACACGGGACCATACAATACGGTACTTTATAACCGAGTTTTTTCAGTTATAATCGAGTCCGTTATAACGAAGTTCTACTGTATGTAATGAACAGAGCTGTGCAGCAGTTTAATCTAGATGCATGTATGATGTGATGTATGTTGATGTGAGCAACTGTAGCATTGTGTGACCAATCAGATTTAATTATTCTGCGATAGTTTAGAATGCCAAGTTTAATTCTAACTTGCTTCCCTTAAACAGATCAGACATTCCGCAGAACTAAAGTAGGCCTAACATTTCTTAAATTCGAGACGCGATCGAGCCACCTGAACGTTATCACAAATTAAAATAATCAACCCGATTTCCGCTTCTGTAGTTGTGTTTTTTATCGAGTCCAGTGTTCTAGCCTTATGTCTAGACTGTAGGTCTAAACTATAGGCCTATAGTCCTATAGGGCCTGTAGGATTTGGCCCTGCTCAAGCCTCTGCTCATAACAGTCGCTAAATTTTCATTTACATAATTAATTGGTTAATTAAGACAATTACATTCTTATAATATCAGGTTTAGTAAGCTAAGGCGAAAAATCTCTCTCTCTCTCTCTCACACGTTCTCTCTCTTTCCGAACAGAACATCTGCAAAATTCTAGATTTACTCTTTTGTATTGAAACCCAAGACATTATTTTTTACCGAGTCCAAATATCCTCAGTATATTCCGTTCCAATTTGAAATGATCAGGTAACAATGAGGAAGAAACCCAGCCACGCCATTCGCCAATCGACCGGAATCTCAAGTATAGTATTTCCCTGTTCTGAAGCCTTCCATTACGACCTATTCGTCAGTGTTAGGCCTACTATAGGCCTACTCCACACACCAGACAAGTGAGCACAAGCACAAGAACAGATGGGCAAACGGTCGACTGTGCATAGAAAGCGAGAGGAGCTTTGCATTGCACCTCTTATCGCTGGCAAGATCGCAATCGAAGGATGCGTCTGTAATACTCGGTATCGTATACAAAGTACTCGTAACACCCACTCCGGGCATACGGCAGCCATGTTGTACTCTAGACACAACGTACTGCAGAGTACTTGGGTACGATCTACTCTAGACTACTCGATCACTGGCGATGGCTAGAGTACAGAATAAATGCGCCTAGAGCCCACCCACCCTGCCTCCTACACCGGCTTCTGTATCATCGCAGGGAATCTCCACAGGAGCCACTCGCCGATACGAAGAACAGTAATTCTGGGAAAACAAAACGATAAGGAAATGACTTACAGTATATCGGATTAAGTCTCCACTCTGTGAGCGATGTGTCTGTGGTTGGGGTGATTCGATGCCGACCCCCTTCCTCTCCCCCTCCCCGGGGTGGCAGAACATTTGGCAGAGATTTTTCTGTCCGCCCCTCCCCTCCCCTCCGAATGACCAGTATTATGTCGACTCACCGTCATAAT
The DNA here is from genome assembly GCA_018105865.1 of Metaphire vulgaris. Classification (NCBI taxonomy): domain Eukaryota; kingdom Metazoa; phylum Annelida; class Clitellata; order Crassiclitellata; family Megascolecidae; genus Metaphire; species Metaphire vulgaris. The sequence continues at coordinate 13,566,064 of CM030858.1, read as the reverse complement.
AGTAATCAGAGTTGATGCACTGTGTGTGTGTGCGTGTGATGTCTTCGAAGCAGTAGCGTGTTTCTTTCTTTGTCTCCGCAATGATCGCAATTATGCTCTTCTTGATTGAGAGAAAAAACACGGATTCTTTCGCCACCGCCAAACGAGTGTTTACTCCGCGCGGCGTCTGCTAGTCACGTGATCTGGTCCGTAGCCAATGAGCGCGCGCGCATGTGTTCTGACGTCAGCCGAGACCGTAAAGCAGCAGAAGCCGGAACCAACGCAGTGTCTCAACTGCTGACGCTATACAGGGTTATTTCTTCACCCGACGGGAATTGATTCTTTTAGAAATTACATGACACCAACATTATAAATCTCATGGCTTTGCCTGTGCAGTGCTGCCGCCCACGCCTTTGTAAAAACAAGTAGACCGCAGTTCGTCGTCTAGCCTGTTAAACTTACTAAGTGTAAATTCTGTCGGATAGGAATTTCTGCGCTTAACATTCAGTCGGTGGAAGCCTCAAAACGAATTACAAATTTTTTGGTGGAAATACGTTAACTGTCCTGTGACGAATGGATTTGACAATCTAAGTCTTCCAAGAATGCGCTTCTACTTCGGATCTGCTATCGATTGATGCCAGCCAAGTGACATCCAACTAAGATTCTATTTTATAGAAGTGCTTTAGTTCTTTATTTCTCGTTGGTGTTCAAACTCACGTTTAAGGGGCTGTTCATTAATTATGTCAACAATTTTTGGGCAATTTTACATCCCCTCCCCCTGTCAGCAACTGTCAAACTTTTTCAAACCCGTCCCCCTATTTTGTTGATTTAATTAATGGACAGACCCTAGGTACATATTTCTGCCTGCGTCTCTCTCTCTCTCTCTCTCTCTCTCTCTCTCTCTCTCTCTCTCTCTCTCTCTCTCTCTGTGTGTGTTTGTGTACTTTCATGTCCTTATGATAACCCAACTAACAGTTGTATCTATAATATTTGTTTATCATTCGCGAAAAATCAGAAAACCAGAGCTTAAGGTAGAAAAACACAGATGAGCGTGGAGGTATGATATGCCGTGCATTTTCTCCGCCGTCGGCCAGTGTTTATTCTAGCCACCTTGACATTGGAGGGATTTAGAAATGTTTGGGGGGACAAGGTTTGGCGTCTCAAAAGTTTTGACGAGCAAAAAAGGTCATCTGCCCGTTTTCCTTTCTTAAACGTTCTGTGACAATCTTCCTTTTTTCCCCTCTCCAAAAAATAAAAGACCCCGTCGCCACACTTTCGGGGAGGGGGAATTTCCATCTCCCCATGCAACATATAAAAATGTGGGGGATTTTTTCATTTTGGGTGAATCCCCCCCCAAATAAAGGGGCCTAGAATAAACACTGGCCGTGGGCTGAATATCCCTTGTAGTTGGATTGTCGAATCCTGCAGAATCATTAAAAGGATTCTCTTAATTAATAAGTGAAAGACGAGAGAGACTTTCGAAAACAAAGCCTCAACACCAAGTCACGTGACTATATGACAAAGTCCGACTCATCTGTCTTCCATCAAATGGCTTTCATCCGAGATTTTCTTCCTTATTAAGATCTGTCTCCTGTTTTGACGGATACGCGGATAATGGATAACGAAATTTCGGGCGTTTTAATAATAAAAGCAATTCCGTTGAAATCTCAGCTGTTAACGAAGAACGGAGCTTTCATTTCAGTTAGCGCAAAATGGCAGAACATTGACTTACATATCGTTCAAAAGATGTTGTATTTGACGGGGGTAGGGGTGTAGCCCCCCTTCCCAGGGTGGAAGGCGATCTCGCAGTGGTGGTAGAAAATTTAGCTTTTTCATGTTCGACTCCCACCAGAATTAAAAAATTTCGCAATATAGGAGTAGCAGTGGGAGTAGCAGTGGGAGTAGCTGTCAGACTCCATCATCCTCTCTTATTAGAATTGCCTTTCAATGCAGAACGACAGAATTGGTCAGACGCATTTAATTCGCTTGAAATTGATTGGAGTGTGCTTCCATCGGGCGGTCGCGTAACGCATTATTCTCAATTACTTCCATCTGAATTAACTAACCTGACCTTCTCAACCTCCACCTCCACCACAAACCCAGACCGCTGTGGTCCGTGGAAGCCATGCAGAAAGTCAGAATACCAGGTTTATTTGCGTTTAAATAAATAAATAACGCAAAGGTCCTGTCTCTGGAATGCGTTGACTGCTAAGTGCGAAAGCTACAGTCCCACTATTTTATCTTACAACTCCAAAGCCGGGAGTGCCTGTAAGTAGAAAAATATTAGGCGCTATAGAAATACCACATTAAATTAAACCGATGCCAAAGAATTGAGTTTATTTAGGGTAGCACTGAATGAGAGATATTGGAAAACATGTTTAACAAATAAACAGACATACTTCTGAATAGTTTGTATACATCATTACATCAATATTATATACGTTCTCTGTGTACAGTATACAGAGTTTTAATTCGTCGTTTGTCTTCGGTAACTCTTTCTCTTCCATCTGACTATTCGTTCTCATTCCAGCGACGGCTGCTCCGTACTTTTCCCGATCATTGTTCTGCTGTGCATATAATCATTGGAAACAATAAGAGCTCCTCGACAACAAAGCGGAATAATTACATTATCATAGACACGCGGCGGTTGTTTTATCTGCAATGTTTTCCATAGATGCTGTATAATAATTAACGTCGCTTCTTTTAGTTACTGGCGCCACTCAGCGACAGAAATCCAAAGTTGTCCTTCACAATAAGCGCGCAGAACCAGAGGTCCGGGCGTCTTTCAAAGCATCTCCTTTGTTGACCGCGATCTGGATCCTGCAGCGGTACTTGTAGAGGAGGACAGCCACGTGATTCCCGTCCTCTCCGTCGCCGCCGCCGTCGCCGCTGGACTGGTCGCCTGGCAGCGCAGATGGTCGCACAGAGCCCGCCGGTACCTGGCTGCGATGGCGAGAAAGAGCAAGATGAAACAGCCGTGCCGGGTTAGAGTCAGGGCGTAGACGATGCATTGAGCAGCCGAATAGCGGAAGTAGCTCACCCAGATGGGGTCCTTGACGATCTCCGCCTCCGTCATACGCGTCTCTCCCGGCGGATAGCTGGCCAGAAGCAGATAGACGACCGATTCGGCAACCAGACAGACCGCCTCGTACATCGACACCGTCAGGATGAACGCCGTCGTCACCTGCGCCGGAACCCTGCCCGTCACCTCCTGTCTCATCGGCCGTTGCGTCTCCTTCCCCTTCTTATCCTTCTCCTTCTTCTTCTTCTTCTTCTTCGGACCTCTGTCGCCTTCTTCTTTCGGATCCTGGCCGCCGCCTCCCTCTCCACCTATCTGTTTTTCGTCGGACAGCTTCTGTAGCGCCAGGTTGTCCTCGTCGCCCGGCCTCTTACCTGTCGCTTTCCTTCGGATCCGACAGAGTGCAAGGACGACGATGAGGTCGAGAACGACGACGACCAGAGGAACGCCGGCGAAGAAGAAGACCTCGGT